>JAJPUD010002284.1:2693-60185 GCA_023553655.1 Myrmecobius fasciatus
AAAAAACTACTAGAAACAATTCACAACTTTAGCAAAGTGGCAGGATTCAAAATTAATCCACATAAATCATCAGCATTTTTATATATTACCAAGAAAGTTCAGCAGCAAGAGATACAAAAAGAAATTCCATTCCAAATAGCAGATGATAGGATAAAATATTTGGGAATCTATCTGCCAAGGAAAAGTCAGAAACTATACGAACTAAATTACAAAACATTTTCCACACAAATAAAATCAGACCTAATCAATTGGAAAAATATTAAGTGCTCATGGGTAGGCAGAGTGAATATAATAAAAATGCCAATACTACCCAAACTAATCTACTTATTTAGTGCCATACCAATCAAATTCCCAAGAAATTATTTTACAGATCTAGAAAAAATAGTAGCAAAGTTCATTTGGAAGAACAAAAGGTCAAGGATTTCAAGGGGATTAATGAAAAAAAAGGCAGATGAAGGTGGCCTTGCTGTACCAGATCTAAAACTATATTATAAAGCAGTAGTCATCAAAACCATTTGGTACTGGCTAAGAAATAGAGCCAGTCGATCAGTGGCACAGGATAGGTTATCAGGACAACCTAGGCAATAACCTTAACAATCTAGTATTCGATAAACCCAAAGACCCCAGCTTTTGGGATAAATACTCACTATTCGGCAAAAACTGCTGGGAAAATTGGAAACTAGTGTGGAAGAAATTAGGGCTTGACCCATACCTAACACCACATACCAAGATAAGATCTAAATGGGTTCATGATCTAGATATAAAGAGGGACTTTGTAAGCAAGTTAGAGGAACGTAATATAGTTTATCTCTCAGACCTGTGGAGATGGAATAAATTTATGTCCAAAGAAGACCTGGAACTCCTAATTGAACACCAGATGGATAATTTTGATTATATTAAGTTAAAAAGTTTCTGTACAAATAAAACTAATGCAGACAAGATTTGGAGGGAAGCATCCAATTGGGAAATCATCTTTACATTTAAGGGGTCTGATAAAGGCCTCATTTCTAATATATAGAGAGAGAATTTTCTCATATATATAAGAATTCAAGCCACTCTTCAATAGATAAGTGGTCAAGGGATATGAACAGACAATTTTCAGATGATGAAATTAAAACCATCTCTAGTCATATGAAAAGTTGCTCCAAATCACTATTGATCAGAGAAATGCAAATTAAGACAACTCTGAGGTACCACTACACACCTGTCAGATTGGCTAAAATGACAGGAAAAGATAACGATGAATGTTGGAGGCGATGTGGGAAAACTGGGACACTAATACATTGTTGGTAGAACTGTGAACAGATCCAACCATTCTGGAGAGTAATTTGGAGCTATGCTCAAAAAGTTATCAAACTGTGCATACCCTTTGACCCAGCAGTGTTTCTACCGGGCCTATATCCCAAAGAGATCTTAGAGGAGGGAAAGGGACCCACATGTGCAAGAATGTTTGTGGCAGCCCTTTTTGTAGTGGCTAGAAACTGGAAACTGAATGGATGCCCATCAATTGGAGAGTGGCTGAATAAATTATGGTATATGAATGTTATGGAATATTATTGCTCTGTAAGAAACGACCAGCAGGACGATTTCAGAGAGGCCTGGAGAGACTTGCATGAACTGATGCTGAGTGAAACGAGCAGAACCAGGAGATCATCATACACAGCAACAACAGTATTACATGATGATCAATTCTGATGGACATGGCTTTCTGCAACAAAGAATTGTCTCATACCAGTTCAAATTGTTCACTGAAGAAAACCATATACACCCAGAGAGAGGGATATGAAATATGGACCACAACGTAACATTTTCATGATCTCTATTGACATTTGCTTGCATTGT
The DNA here is from genome assembly GCA_023553655.1 of Myrmecobius fasciatus. NCBI lineage: Eukaryota > Metazoa > Chordata > Mammalia > Dasyuromorphia > Myrmecobiidae > Myrmecobius > Myrmecobius fasciatus. Next base: position 4,536 of record JAJPUD010002284.1, read on the forward strand.
GTTGCCTTTCTCTGATTTTCTTTTTTTTTTTTTTCTTGTAGATAGGATTTTTCTTGCATAACTTCTCAAGCATTTCAACATTATTAACATGTAGTGGACTTCCTGCCATCTAGGAGAGGGGAGGGGACTGGGGATAAAATTTGCAATGGAAAGCTTTGTAAAGATCAATGCTGGGGAACTACCCATACATATGTTATACAAATAAAAAGCTTTAATAAAAAAATAAATAAATTGGTGTCTTTTTCATATCTCTTTTGCAGGGCATCATATCCTTCTTGCAAGATATTGTATCCTTGCACTGATTTCAATTTATTTTCCTATTTATCCTCCAGCTCTTTTATGAGGTTCTTTAAGCAATCTTTCAGAAAGGCCTTTTGAAAAGGGGACCAGTGATGGTCCTTAATAACTTCCTCTGGGGTTTTGTCTAAAGGAACCTCAGGATCTGGGGTCATCCCTTCTTTCTCTTGATAAAAGTTGTCTATGGTGAGAGCTCTCTTTTGCTTCTTCATTTTTTTAGACAGTGTGGATGTCTCTTTAAGGCTCGGAAAAAATGTTGGCTGAAGATCTTTGCCCTGGGGCAATTAGTCAAATTAATTTAAGGTGCTGGGCCAGTGGGGGGCTAGGACTAATTCCGAATTACTCCTTAAAAAAGGCAAGTCTGCTAGAACACCTGCCCTCAATCAGGGCAGAGTGTCCCCAGTGCCTCAGATAAACTCCAGGTGTTTGGAGTTTGGAGTTTCTGCCATGATGAGCTGAGTCCCACCCTCACTTCCGGCCTATACCCAGTAAACTGTTTATCCCTCTATCCGAGTTAAACCTGATATGAAGTTCTTGAGAAAGCAGTGTCCAAATATTTCTGGATTAGTTGACTTGAAGATCAATTCAGAGGCTTATTTTATTGTTGGTTTGAGAGAAGATCAGAGGAGGACACAGAGTCACATTTTCACTCTGCCATCTTGGCTCTGCCCCCTTTTTTAGGCATTTGTGTGGATATGACTTATCCCAGCAGCATTAAAAGGCTTTTTAGTTCCAGAAAAACAAAAACAAAAACAAAAACAAAACACTTCACAAAGCCACTTAAATGAAAATCAAATTAATAGCAATGGTCCTAATTATATCTATTGATACTTATGTAATGCTTCAGAATTTATAAAGTACTACATATACAACTACATATCAGGTATCCTTATCACCATTTTATTGGTGGGAAAACAGTGTCAGAACAGTATCTTCTGGCTTAAAAAAACATCAACCTCCCCCTCCCCCCAAGCAGTCCTATTATAAATTAATTTATTATCTGTGAGAGTTTTGTTTTAAAAGAAAGACATTTTTCTGTATCAGGAATTTAAAAAACTCATTTCTGAGAAAAGATAGTCCTGGAAAGATTTTATCCATTGAATCTAACCCTACTCCCAGCCAAGAGTGGGATTTTGTTCTCTCCTAATTCCCTCAAGTATTAGCTAACTCTTCTTAAACACCTTTAATGAATCCACCTCCAGAGAGGAAGCATTCTGCTGTCTAATTGCTCTTGTTTATTAGGAAACTAGTCACTTTACTTTTTATGAGCTTCAAGTCAAAGTTCCTTGTTATTTTACCTCAATCATTACAAATAATCCCTTATCTCTTCTTTGTGTGAAGAAAACTCTAGGCCATTCAGAGCATCTGAAGAAAAAGCTATATTATTTTTCTCTTTTTAATTGCTATGAATTAACTGATGGTGTAAATAGGGCAGTACTTCTCTTGTCTAAAATGAAATCTTATTTTGAGAGAAATGCATAAAGGGAATCTGAGTGTTTCTTGGAAGCAGGGCCAGGGAGGGGGGAGATAAAAAAATATATAGGAAAGGAAATTTGAGTGTGGTGGAGAGATAGGTTGGAAGGGGAATGAGGAATGCATATAATGAAAATGACTATGGTCAGCCATAATTTCAAATTTACTAGATATCCAGGTAGTGGCAGCAACAGTTAGAACCTCATGGCTTTCCATCAGTTAAATACTTTAAACACATCAGTCTTTACTGTGTATTTGTTGTTTCTCGTTTAATATTTTCACCACTAGAGTGCAATTTTCTGTGCTTCTCTTCTGGGAAGGGAGATCTGATAAAAACCAGCTGGGATGCCTTTATCTTAGTAGGTCTTCTCCTACCATTTTTGCTCTCCTGCTTCAGACAATTTCTTATCTCCTTTACTGGAGTGTATAGAAAGATCAGGGAGGACTAGCACTTTTGGTGTATGGACTTTGTTGAGCCCTTTTCAGGGCTGTTTATCCACTTTTTGTGTCCACTTGCCACCTAACGCTAACCTGTGGCTCTAAGAGACTGTAGTGGCCACAGCCTGGTAAAACCAACTCAACAGATGGGCTAAACGAGGTTGAGGGTAACCAATAAATCTTAAATCTGTTGGTGAGTCATGGGATGTCTACCCCAAGCATGTGAAGATTTCCCTTGGTAGAATAGGTAGATGAGAAAAATTTGTTCCAACAACCTTGAAGGCAGCAAAAACAAGCATTACAGAGCTTTTAGAGCTTGGTCAGACATCAAAAATGATGAGGTTGCCCACTGCATCATGAGTTGCTAATCATCTGGAATTGCCCCTGGACTTTAATGAGTCTGGGAGAAAGAATGAGGCTGATGATTTTGTACAATTTTGCCTCACTTAAATCCAATTCACATATGAGTCAAGACAACACCAATGATAAAATTGATTTTCTTTTTTTTTTTTCCTGAGCCAATTGGAGTTAAGTGACTTGCCCAGGGCCACATAGCTAGGAAGTGTTAAGTATCTGAGACCAGATTTGAACTCAGGTCCTCCTGACTTCAGGGCTGGTGCAAAATTGATTCTTTTCAAAAATAAAAGAGAACTATCTTCTTTCCTCCAATTACTTCAAACAGAAGGTCAGAAGCATCTTTGAGTTTATAAGATCATAGATTTAGACTTAGAAGGTACATTGGGATGTCTAGTCCAGTCTTCTCATTTTTCAGGTGAGGATATCAAGGGTTAGAGAGATTAATAAATAAGGTCACTTAAGCAGTAAATTTCAGACATAGCATTTTAACATAGATCCTCTGAAGCCAGAGACTGTAGTGCTCTTCCCGTTGTGCCACACTGCTTCTCATTAGTTACAATCCTTACAATTAACCCAGTTTCATTATAGAGGCAAAGGAGGAAGAGAGACAAATAGAATTGTAGTAATGTGAGGTAAGGAAAACTGCAAACTTGTTGAAAAGAGGAAAAAAAGGCATGAGGAGCATTAAACTATAGCACTATACTCTCTTTTTCTATACATGTATGTATGTATGTATATATTTATATTTATTAAGCATATTAAAATACTCTAAATTAGAGTGCCTTGCTATTTTTTAAAAATCATGGCTATTTTCCTCCAGATATGCAAGAAAGAGAGAACTTTTGACCTAAAGAGTGTATCTGTGTCTGATTTGATTTTATCTAACTAGGCAGTTTTTCATAAATGAATGAAAAAGCAGTTATTAAGTGCTAGTTATGGGGCAAACACTGTGCTAAGAACTGGGGACACCAATAGAAAAATGAATATAATTCTACTTTCAAAGAGTTCACATTCAAATGGAAGAGGAAACAAAAAAAAGTTTGGATTTTATTTTTCAAAATGCAGGCAAAGATAGTTTCAACATTCATTCTTTCAGTACTTTGTATTCCAAATTTTTCTCTCTTCCTCCTACCTATCTGTCTCCTAAATAGTAAGTAATCCAATATAGGTTTATCATGTGTAATTCTTCTGAACATATTTTCACATTTATCAAGCTGTACAGAAGAATCAGATTGGAAAGAAAAAAATGAGAAAGAAAAAAAACAAGCAAACAAACAAAACAACAACAAAGGTGAAAATACTATGTTGTGATCCACATTCAATTCTCATAGTCCTCTTCCTGGATCTAGACTGCTACACTTCATCACAAGTCTATTGGAATTGGATGACCAGATTTTTTACAATGCATCAGAAACAGTCTTATCAGGGAATAGGACAGGAGGAACATTACTTCTCTAGTCCTAAGAAATTATGCTTCTCTTAATTAAGCTTAAAATCTTAATAGCTTTTTGTTGTTGTTGTTTTCTAATTTTTTAATCTGTTTATTAAAAAAAAAGCAGAATAGAAAAAAGAAAGAAAGGAAAGGAAAACAAAACAAAATGGAACATTGTCATGTGCCCACCAGAACATCAGGGAGGATTCAAAATATATAACAATAAATTTCCAGTTCAAGAAAGGATATGTAATAGTAGAAGAAATTATATTCATGAGTGTCTATATTTTTTCTTGTAGATTGTTCTTTTGTTCTCTGCTTTGCACTTTTTTTTAAACTTTATTCTTCTTTCCCCTTTCATTTCCCCTCCCCCTCCAAGTAGTATATAGTTAAGCACACATATATTTAATAGGCATATACATACACATGGATACACACACATGTCCATACCCAGATGTACTCACACACACACGTACATATAAATTATATCACTTACAGACCTACACATATCTATATTCATTCTTGCTCCTTATTATAGTGTTTGTGTATATCTCTTTTTTCCTATCTGTGCTAACTCTTCTGCTTTAATTCTGCTCCTTAATTTGCCTTGCTATTATTTAACCTCCCTTATTTTTATCCCTCACCCTTTGCTTCCTACTCTGCCCATCCCTCCTTGTTTCTTTATAGATTATGGAGGATGTTATGTTCTTCATGGTAAATATGTAGTATTGCCTATTTAATTCATTCCTGATGTGAATAGGTTTTTGCAACTATGAGCCCTTCCCCCCCTCTAGTGCCTCTGTATCTCCCTCTGTACCTCATTTGTATAAATCTTTCTTTTAAGCTACTCAATAACTACTAGCAATTTTAAAGATATGGTATACATTTTCATGCAAAGAACATAAATTTGTACGTATTATGTTCCTTGAAATTAATCTTGAATATTGGCTCATATATAAAATGTTTTTATTGAGTTTAGGTTTGGTTGAAAGAAAGTCCTGAAAATCTGCAAGTCTATTGAACATCCGTTTTTTTTTTATTTAATATTATGGATAATTTTGCTGGACATGATATTTTCGACTGCAGGTCTAGTTCTTTTGATTACTGGCATGTATGATTCCAACATGTATGGTCTTTTGTTGTGGCTGCTGCTAAGACCTGCACAATTCTAATCATAGCTCCAGCATATGTGAATTTTTTTTCTTGTTTCTTGCAAAATTTTCTCTTTCATCTAGGAGTTTTGAAATTTGGCAATAATATTCCTATGTATTTTCCACAAAGGATTTCTTTGAACTGGAGTTCAGTGGATTTTTTCCTATTTCTACTTTTCCTTCTTATTCTATCAGTTCAGGATAATTTTATTAGATTATTTCTTTCATTATTGTGTTAAGGTTCTTTTTTTTTTTGGTTATAGTTTTCATGTAGTCCAATTGTCTTATATTTTCTCTTCTTGATCTGTTCTCCAGATGTATTATTTTTCTAGATATTTCACAGTTCATTACATTTTTTCATTCCTTGAATTCTATTTTGTTATTTCTTGGTTTCTTATAGCTTCACTGGATTCCCCTTGCCCAATTCTAATTTTTAAAGAGTTATTTTTGCTTTTAAGATTCTGTATCTAGATTTTTTTTTCATAATCTTGTTTTTCTTGGATGGTTTTTATTTTTATTTATTTATTTATTTTAGTTTTTTTTCTCAGTGTCTCTCATTTGCTTTTTAAAATTTTTTTGAGTTCTTCTATAAATTCTCTTTGGATAGGGAGACATTTAATGTTATTCTTTGGGGTAAAAAAAAGTTTGTTTTTTTTTTTAAACTTCACTGTCTTCTTCTGAAGATGAACCCAGACTTCCCTATTCTCATAGTAAGTTTCTGTGGTTGGGCTCTTTCTTCTTTGTCAATTCTTTTTTTTTTTTTTTTTTTTTTTTTACAATGAGAATTATTGTAAACCCTCTAATCCCAGGGGGTGGGGGTGGGAGGCATGGTATCTTTAGTTTCACTTCATCTCTCCCCTCTAACCTGGAATCCCAAACCAAGAACTGCCCCCTCCTGTAAATGCCCACAGCCAGTAGCTTCCCTGCCGCACTGCTTCTGTACTCATGGGTGTGCTGGTTCCTTCTTGCCCAAGGCTGCATCTCTGTAGAACAATGGGGCCTGGCATTCCCAATCAGTTGAGGTTTCCTCAGTCTTCCAGGACTCAGATCTCCCTCCTAATACTGCCCAGGAAGTAAAAATTTTTGTGGTTCCTGTTGAGGCTCCAGCCAAACCCAGCTAGCCCCAGGGATACCTAGGGAACTAACTTTGGAAGTGTTTGTATTTCATACTGGTTAATCCCTGGTCTGGAGTGCCTCTTCAGATCTTGAGTTGTATCAGAAGGATCCCTGTTCTGCCCAAAGTCTTCTTGAATTTTCAGCAATCTATGCTTGCACATTTGTTCTATCTGGGTGGGGGTGGGGGTGGGGGGGAGAATCTGAGAGCCTGAAATTTATTGACCTACTCCTCCATCTTCCCAGAATCTTTCCCTTAATAGCTTTTTTTAGTTGTTTGTCAATAAACATTCATTAAATTCTTGCTATGTTCCAGGTACTGAAACTGTTGACCTCTATTGAGCATATAGTCCACTAAAATTCCCTGGTCTTTTTCATATGGATTGCTATGTCTATACCTCTCACATCTTGTACTTGTAAAAATTGTTTTAGTGCATTAATAAGTTCCTTCAAGACAGTGCAGTGTCTGTCTCTTTTCTGACTCTGCTACCATTCTAGTGAAGGCCCTGATCAATTTACTGTTAGATTACTGCAATAGCCTGCTGCTTGATCTCCCTACTTTAGTCCCTCTTTCACTCAGCTGTCAAAATAATATACCTAAAGTGCTGTTCTGACTATGTCACTTCCCCTATTCAGTAAACTCTGGTGAATCCTTATCAATTCCAAGATTAACTATAATATCTTCTGGCATTTAAAGCCTATCCATAAAGTTAAGCCCTTGATGTTATTAGCACAAGACACTTCATCTCCTGTCTCTGGGTGTTTTCACTTACTGTCTCTCTTGCTAGAATTCTTTGCCTCCACATCTCTGCCTCCTGACTTCCCTGACTTCCTTCAAGTCCCAGGTAAAATCCCATCTTCCACAAGATATCTGTCCCAGTTCCCCTTGTTTCTAATGCCTTCCCTCTATTAGTTGTTTTCAGTTTGTCCTGTAGGTATTTTTTGAACACAGCTGTTTTCATTTTGCTTCTAGATTAGAATGTAGGCTACTGTAATCTTTTTTGTATCCCAGTGCTGAATACAGTCATCCAATCAATAAGCATTTATTAAACATCTATCTAAACTCATAGTAGACACTTAATAAATGTTTCTTTATACAAAGACTTTTTCTTTGTATCCATAGAATCTAGCCTGGCATATTGGTAGGCACTTAATAAATGCTTATTGACTGATTGCTTGGTTTTTTTGAATCTACAGGTAAGATATTTATCCTTATTGTTTCATCCTATTCTATTTGGAACAGCATTCTAAACATGTTGAAACATTTTAGGATTGTGGTTTGGGCATTTGAAATATTAGTTATTCCTCCCAGATTTGGGTCATTTGAAAATCTGATGAATTTGCCATTTGTACCTCAATGGATAAAAATGTTAGACAACACAGAATCAAGCTCTCCTTTCATTCCCTTCTCTCCCCATTTACCTATCCAACCAAGTTGCTATGATGGAAGTGTTTTGTTAACCTTAATGAAAACTATTGGTAGACAGACTAGGAAAAGTCACATTACTCTATATGAGTCTTCTAAATTCTCTCTCTTTTTTTTTTCTTTTCACTTTTTGCAGGCTGATTTGCTCCTGTTGTCAAGCAGTGAACCACATGGTCTCTGTTATATTGAAACTGCTGAACTTGATGGGTAAGTTGATATTAAAATCAGAAATTTAACTTAGTTGCTACACATGTGGTATATGTCTATCCTACAATCTATATAGACAGCTGTAATGTAATACTGGATTTGAGAGGCAGATTTATAGATTATAATGTTTTATATCAGCCTTTGATTGTATAGTTATTTTGTTTCAGAAATCATAATTTGTCTTGCATTTGATCCAAATCCCTCTGATGCTAAGATTTATCTTTGTGTTTTGTTTTTTTTAATGATTATTTTAAAGAGAATAACTCTTGGCAAATATTCAAGTATCTACAAACAGAAATGATTATATATTACATTGTAAGCTTCCCTTATTTACACTATCTTCATGCTTAGATACTTGCTAGTTGTGTGAGCCTGGGCAAGGTCTGCCACAATTTCTTCATCTTTAAAATGGAGATAATAATAGCACTTAGTTCCCAGGGTTATTGAGAGGATCAAAAGAGGTAATTATAAGACATCTTGTAAACTTTAAAAGACTAAATAAATACTAGTTATTGTTATTTTTGTTGTTATTAATGATACAATCATCTTATTTGTTCCTATGTCCCTTCTGAACTATGCTTCCCCCCATTTTTTGCATATTTTCCCATATACTGTTATTATTTATATAGTTGCTCTTAGTGTGCATATGCTTTTTTGGTTCTTCACTCTGTAAAACTTTATGTAGGCTTTTCATATTTGGAGTCATCATTTGTTTTTTCTTATGGCAAAATAATATATCTTTACATTATGTAATGCTCATTCATTCACAAATTATGAGACTCAAGAGCTATTTCCAATTTTTTGCTATTAAGAATATTTTAGGAATATTTTTGTATAAAAAGATCTGAATCTAATGTCAACAGCATTATTAGGTATAAATCCAATAGCAGGATCACTGCATCAAAGGGTATGAACAATTTTGCATCTCTTACAGAATCAATATTCCTTTAAAAAAGATTAGACTAAGCCCATCATCAGTAGTAATAATAGAATTATTGTTTCCCTCAAACTTGCCAATAATAAATTTAATTTTCATTAATTCATGCAAACTTAATGTGTATAAATTGTCATTTGTTTATAGCTTTCATTTCTCATGATTGAAAAACTTCCTACACTAAATTAAAAAAAAAAAAGAAATCTTTAAGTATTAGGAATGACTATATACCCTGCTTACTTCAGTATTATAAGTGACCATAACTGAAATGCAACTCCCCCAGCTATCTAGAAGCAGCTATATTGCACAGTGAATAGAGCATTGGGTATGGAATCAGAAACATATTGGACCTCAGACTCTTACTGGTCACATGATCCTGGACAAGTCACTTAACCTTTTTTGCCTCAGTTTCCTCATCCCTAAAATAGAATAATAATAGCACTTAACCTTGTAGATTTGTGAGGATCACATAAGATAATAATTGTAAAGCTCTTAGCACAGTGCCTGGCACACAGTGGTGCTAAAGAAATATTTATATTTTCCCCCTTCTCTTCCAATTTGACAGATATGAAAACAAAAGCAAATAAAGGTAAAGTGACTTTACAGATATTAAGCAGATTGTAGCATCAGAGACAGGTTTCAAACCCAAGTTCTTTAGCTCTAAATCTAGTTCTTTGTCCACTGTATACCATTGCTACTTTCCACTATTTTGTCTTCATGAAAGCATTAAAAACCAAAAGAAAATTAAACTTGCTGCCTCTTGGGCAAGTTTCAAGATCATCAAGAAGAATATTAATATTGCTCATTAGCATTACATTAATATGAGTATTAATAAAGATAACAATTCATTTCTGCTTTTTCTTCTCCTCCTTCTTCTTCTTCACCTTTTTTCTTCTTCACCTTCTTCTTTCTTCTTCTTCACCCCTTCTTTACCTTCTACTTTCTCCTTTTTTTCTTCTTCTTGTTCTCTTCCTTTTCCTTTGCTTCACATAAGCTCAGACTTTCAACAGTGAATAAAAGAATAAAATAATCGTAGAAGCACAGAACTGTAAAGTACATTGTTCTCTTTGTCTAGCTGCCTTTTTTAAAGCAATGATTTTTAGCTTTTTTGTGTGTCTTGGACTCCTTGGGCAGTCTAGGAATCCTAGGGTCTCCTTCATAGAATAATATTTGTAAATGCATAATATACATGGGATTATAAAAGAAATCAATTTCATTGAAATAGAGTTATCAGTGGGGCAGGTAGGTGGTATAATGCATAGAAGGCTGGGTCCAGAGTCAGAAAAACCCATTTTTGTGAGTTCAGATTTGGCTTCAGACACTTGTTAACTGCTTGACCCTGGGCAAATTACTTACCCCTATTGCCTCAGTTTTCTCATCTGTAAACTGAGCTAGAGAAGGAAATGGTAAACTTCTCCAGTATCTCTGCCAAGAAAACCACACAATGGGATTATGAAGAGTTGGACTTGACTGAAACAACTGAACAATCACAAAAGTTATCAAAAGGAAAGAAGTTCAGAAACTCCAGGTGAGAATCCCTTTCTTTATAGGTTAGTTCATAATATCATAGAAATAAAGATAGAAAGAAACTCAAGAATTCATCATATCCAAACCATAATTTTACAGATGAATAGACAAAGTCCAAAAAGATTAAACTCAGGTCACATAAATAAAATTCCTGTCAGAGTGAACTTGGGTTCTCTTTTCTTTTATAGGCTTACCCAAGCTATTTCAATGCAGAGAAATTTATGTCTCTTATGAATCTATTTTTGTTGCTTTTAAGTCATTTTTCAGTTCTGTTCAACTCTTTATTACCCCATTTGGGGTTTTCTTGATAGAGATAATGGAGTAGTTTGCTATTTTTTTTTCCTTCTCCAGTTCCTTTTATAGATGAGGAAACTGAGGCAAATAGGATAAAATGATTTGCTCAGAATCAAGCTAGTAAGTGTCAGAGACCAGATTTGAACTCATGAAGATGAATCTTCCTGATTCCAGGTCTGGCACTCTATTTACTGTGCTACCTAGCTACTGCTTGGTGCCACCTATCTGCTTTATAAGATGAAACTATAAGATGTGGTTATAATATGATGAGACATTTTAAAATACCAGAACTTATATAGCTAAGTGCTTGCTGTCCGTCAGAGAAGTTGTCTTTGGGGAGGATGTGGTAGAAATACATATTTATTCTCTCAGTACTGCTACACATAAATGGTATTTAACTCTATAATATACAATTGCAATATAATAATCTTTTATAGGGGAAATAGTTGTTCAAAATAATCTCCAAGGTGACAATGTAGCATAATGGAAAAAACATTGAATTAGAACCAGGGAATCTGATTTTGTATACCAATTAAAATTTTTAAATTGATTTTCTTAAATTCTCAATTTCATTAAAATTTTTTAACATTAATTTTTAAAAAAATTTTGAGTTTAAATTCTTTTCTTCCCTTCTGTCTCTCCCCACCCCATGAGAAGACAAGCAATATGATTGATTATGTATGTGATATTATAAAAATATATTTCCATATTAGCCCTGTGGCAAAAGAAAACACACAGAAAAATAAGAAAAATGAAGAACATGAAAAAAATATGTTTCAATTTCACTCAGATTACATCAGTTCTCCTTTTTGGAAGTAGATAACACTTTTTCATCTTGGGTCCTTCAGAATTGTCTTGAATCATTGTCTTAGATTATTGTCTTCATCCGAGAAGTTGTTGTTATTACTGTGTACAACATTCTCTTGATTTTACTAACTTTACTTTGCATTAGTTCATATAAAACTTCCCAGGTTTTTCTAAAACCATCCTGTTCATCATTTCTTATTAGCTTAGTTACTTTTGCTGTCAGTGTGAACTTGTTCAAGGAACTTATCCTGTCTATTCAGTTTCTTCATCTGTAAAATGATATATTTGGGTTTGATGATATCTAAGGTTCCCTCAAACTCTGAATATTATGATCCATGTAGCTAACCTTCTGTTAACTATTTCCAACTTATCCTATATATAGCCTGTTTGAACCTAGTTTTTTGCATGTTGTTTCCCTCATTAAATTGTTACCTCTTTAAGGTAAGGGGATTATTTTTTTTCCTTTTTTTTTATCTCTAGCTCTTATTATAGTGCCTGACATATAGACACTTAATAAATATTTACTGACTGACTAATTCTCTATGATTCTATAATTTCATACTCAATCCCATATTGCCTTGTGATATCTTTTTAATTTACTATTATACTCAGCAGATGTATTTTTCCCTACCTGGATTGTAAACTCCTTGAGAGAGATGTAAAACTCTCAGTAATAGATATTTTTTTTTTGCCATTAAGATTGAGAAGACATTCTATCTAAATTAATCAATTTATTCAGTACCACACCAAAATATCAAAAAAATTATAGAGTTAGAAAGATAATAACAATTCATCTGGGAAAAAAAAGCTTAAGGATATCAAAGAAATCAATGAAAAAGTGCAAAAGAATGTAGTCTAGCCATACCAGATCTCAAAGTAGTTATCAAAACAAACTTGTATTGGCTAAGAAATAAGAGTGGTAGATCAGTGAAATGGATTAGCTACAAATTATATTATAGTAAATGACTATAGTAGTAATCTAGTATATGATAAATTCAAAGATATAAGATTTTGGAAGAAAAACTCATAGCAATAAATATCTCTGATGAAGGCCTCAATTCTCAAATATGTGGAAATCTGAAGGAATATGAAAATAAAAGTCATTCCCACTTGACAAAAAGTCAAAGGATATGAACACAGTTTTCAAACAAAAACCCAAACTATCTGTAGCTTTTAAAAAATGCCTTTAAAAATCACTATTGATAAGAGAAATGCAAATTAAAACAACTGTGAAGTACCATGTCACACCTATCAGACTGACTAATGTGACAAAAAAGGAAAATGTTAAAGGGAATGTAGAAAAACTGGGCACACTAGTACATTGTTGCTAGAGTTATGAACTAATCCAGCTATTCTGGAGAGCAATTTGGAATTATGACCAATGGGCTATAAAGTAATACATATTCTTTGATCCAGCAATACCACTGCTATGTCCAGACATCCAAAAAAAAAAAAAAAAAAAGGGAAGAGGATCTACTCGTACAAAAATATTTTCAGCAGCTCTTTTTGTGGTGGTTAAGAATTGGAAATCAAATAGATGCTCATCAATTGGGGAAAGGCTAAACAAGGCATATTATATGATTGTAATGGAATATTATTGTGCTTTAAAAAATAGCAAACAGTATAATTTCAGAAAAAACCTGGAAAGACTTATGTGGACTGATGCATGGTGAAACAACAGAATCAGGAAAATGTTGTACACAGTAACAGAAATATTGTTTGATGAAAAATTATTAATGTTTTAATTATTCTCAGCAATGCAATGATCCAAGACAATCCTAAAGTATTAATGATGAGGCATACTTATCCACTTCCAGAAAAAGGACTGATATTGATTGAATGCAGACTTACATATGCTATTTTTCCCTTTTTTTGGCTTACATTTTTTCTTTTATTTGAGTTGTCTTGAACAAAATGACTGATATGGAAATGTTTTATATAACTTATATTACCATCTCAGGAAGGGGATAGAGGAAAGAGAGGGAGAATGGGGGAATAAATAGAATTTGGAATTCAGAACTTTAAATAAAAATGTTTAAAAATTAGGGGGGGAAAGCAGAAGATACTTTTGATGCCTTATAATGATTATGCCCTCTTCCAAAAGTTGCATAAATCAATTCATTAAAAAATTATCATCAAACTTTGCAAAATTTTAAATGCATAGTGGGCATTTTAATTCCCTTCATCCAAACAAGATCAGATGCTACACAAATGATTTCCTAATCTTATTTGTGAAATCTACAAGGATGCGATAGGGATATTAGCTGCTGTACTGCTCCTTATAAAACTTTGATTCTTAGAAGGAGACAATTTTAAATACACTTTGAATTTTCCAAATTACCTAAGACAGTGACTGACATAGGTAAGAGTAGATAGAAATCCAGTGCTAGCTAGAGTCAGGAAGACTTGCTGCTCTAGTCTTCCACTGATGTGTATTATTTGTGAGACCCTTGGCAAGTCACTTAAGTTCTCATTTTTCTCAAGAAATTCTCTAAGACTATAGATTAAAGAAGAATTTGTTTTTCTTTTGAAAAGCCCATTGCCCATCTGCAGTTAGGGTTAGGGTAAGGGAGTTCTCTACCTATAAAATCAAAGTTTCCTCTCCTTACATTGTTATGCATACAGCAGGTGTTCAGTAAATGAATGAATATGTTAATGTTCTGCTAAGCAAAGTCTAATGTTTTAATAAGTTAAAAATAAGTTCTATTAAATACTTCCATTGGTCATATCCTCCAAAAAAATGTGCTTGTTAGGGCACAGGAGATTTTGTTTAGACCTAAGACAGAACTTTCTGATGGCAAGGATCATTAAACACAAGATTCTGGCAAAAACTGTGGAATCTTCATCCCTGAAGATCTTAGGAATGGGGTAGAAAGCCATCTGTAGAATATATGTGTGGTCCTGTTTGGATGGAGGAGAACAATTTAGGTGACCTCTTGAAGTCCCGGCAAGCTCTGAGATTCCAGAATTACATGATTCTTGTGTTGCTTTGCCAAGAAAAATAAACCTGTGTTCTTTTTCTCTGTTTAAATTTAAGCTACTGTGAAATTAGCCATGATCATGTTTTGAAAGGAAAACTACTACATAGATATCTGACTCTTTAGTGTGATGTTGGCCTCTTTTGGCGAGTAGTGGTGCTACCATTCCTATTGTATTTTGTAACTCATGCGTGATGTCTGAATAGGTCCGAATGAAACCATATTTATTTTGTCCTCTGTTCTTTCAAAGAGCAAAACAGATTACTGTGTTGTTATACAGATGTGCAGTAAATGGGATGCCAACTTTTAGGAACATTGCAAGCCCCTCCTCCTTTTCTGAAACTGGAAGTGGGAATGCCAAAGGCAGTTCTTGAATTGACGTGTTGGGTATTTCATGAGCTGTACCCACTTGATTAGTTTATGTAAGATGCTGTAGACTGTTTCATATAAAATTTATGTCGTTAATTTTCCAGGGAGACCAACCTAAAAGTTCGCCATGCATTACCAGTTACATCAGAACTTGGAGCAGATATTAGCAGTCTTGCAAAATTTGATGGTAAGTAGTTAAAATAATATGAAACCAAGGACATAAAAGTCTATGATACAGACTGAGCTCTCTTTTCATTTTTGAATTATAGTGTCTACCTATGTATGATATTATCACATCGTTAGATCGATATGACAAAATCAATTCAGCAAATATTTATCAAACACTTATCCTGTGCAAAATACTATGCTAGGTGCTAAGAATATAAAGATGAAATAATAAAGTCCTTGTTCTCATATTGGTGAAGGGCTATGACACAGTTATTAAATATTCATTTATTCCTTTCTTTCTTTCCTACAAATCCTTTTCTGTTTATGTCTTGTAATGTTTTTCACTTGAATATTTTCAAAGCTCAAGGACTAGATTGTAAAGTCTTTTAAGAACAGGAATCAACCCTTATTGGCCTTTTTATCTTTTAGTGAATATTATACACTTAGTAGATATTAAATATTGTTTGGTTGACTTATCAAGCTTTCCAGTCTTAGATTTCTACCTATAGTGACCCTATCTTCCTATCCTTGAAAAAACTAGCGTTACCCTGTAAGGAAATGATGAAGCAGTCCAAGTTTGTTGTCCATGATCACTTAGCACCCTCAGAACTTGTTCTTCTTCCCATCTCTGGACAAACAATCTTTCCTTTTTTCTGGCAACATTAAGATCCATGGTTTTCTAGAGTCTCTCATAGTGAAATCTCAGTGAATCATGAAATTACAGACACTTAGAGAGTAGATATTTTGAGATCTTCCCAGTGCCCCTCAATTCACAACTCATAATTGCTATTCTATTAGATCTTAGAGTTTGGGGATTCATAGAAAATAGGTTACAGTCACAGTCATCACAGATAATCTGCTCTGTCTGCCATGAAGAGTTGGTGCTAGGTATTAAATAAAAATTTTCTTGCTTTGGTTTTCTTATGTGGCGCTATAGTAGAAGACAGTGTCTGGTGTTTATCTACTGACCTGGGGCAAACAAAGCCTATCTTTATTCCTAAGAGAACAGTATGGGAGGACTTCTTTCCTTAACATTGGGGAAGGGCTAAATCCAACATATGATTGTGGATAGACCACTGGGCTTGTTATGAGGAAGATTCATCTTTATGAATTCAAATTTTATCTCAGGAACTTATTAACTGTGTGACCATGGACAAGTCCCTTAACTTTGTTTGCTTCCATTTTCTCATCTTAAAATGAATTGGAGAAGGAAATTGTAAATCACTCCAGTATCTTTGCCAAGGAAATCCCAAATTGGGTCATGAAGAGTTGGACATGACTGAAATGACACAATAGCAACAACAATAATACTTGTA
Source organism: Myrmecobius fasciatus (assembly GCA_023553655.1). Classification (NCBI taxonomy): domain Eukaryota; kingdom Metazoa; phylum Chordata; class Mammalia; order Dasyuromorphia; family Myrmecobiidae; genus Myrmecobius; species Myrmecobius fasciatus. The sequence goes on from JAJPUD010002284.1 coordinate 20,823, forward strand.
TACCTTGGCTTGGTTTGGTTAATAAGTTTGATTTGTAAGTGTTACTAACTAACTTAAAGATTTATTTATTTAATTTGGTCTATATTAGTCTAAGATTTGGACAAAGACATCACAATGATCTCATAGGTTAAGCATACACACTCCCCTTTTGGTGTTTCTCAAATGCATAAATGAAAGCTTTATTGTTTATGCTTTGTTTTTATTTTTAAGCCTCTTTCTGGAGCTAGTAAATATATTAATCCCTGCTACAGAAGCATATTATACAACCAATAGTTGTACGAAAATATCAAATTCTTCCATATTTCAAAAGGATCTTTATGATGTAAGTCAAAGGAAGAGTCCAGAAAATTTGAATGGTCCAACTAATATTTGTCATTAGATTCTTTAGCTACTAAAGAGTAGCTTAAAATAGATGTTAGTAGGAGTCCAATAAAACCAATTGTTCATGTAAATTAAGTGAATGGATTAAAAAAAGGATACATCATATTGTTTTGGAATTGTGATGGAAAGCTTGATATGTTTTAGCATATGACCTGACAGTATAAGTTACAGAATTCTAGTCTCATTCTGATAAATGACAATATGGTTTTAAAATTTTATCTTATTTTTAATTTATGGAATAAAACAAACAACTTCATAACATAGTGTAATAAAAAATGATAGTACATGAAAATACAGGTCTACTACATAAACTTGCTATTTCTTTCAAATTTACAGCATTATAATGTAATTTTTTTTATCCTTTTCTACCCCATTCCCCCAAGAGATGGCCACCATTATATACAAATTCTGTTTTAAGAAAAGTCGTTCTTTTACATTTTATTTTAGTTTCTTCATGTATAAGTCCATTAGGGAAAGATGTTCTTGATTCTCCTTTGTTAATGACTAGTATTCAAAGTTGTCAGAAACTCTTTTATCAGTGGAGAGGGTTTGGGGTCAGGAGACATGAAGTCTCATCTTTATTAGTTCAAATCTGGCCTCAGACACTTACTAGCTGTATGATTCTGAGCAAGTGACTTAACCCTGTTTGGCCCAGTTTCCTCATCTGTAAAATGACTTGGAAAGAGAAATGGCAAACCATTGCAATATTTTTTCCAAGAAAACTCCAAATAGGGCCTCAGTGAAGAATTGGACATAACCAAAATGCCACAATAGCAACAATAGCAAAACCTAGTCATTCATTTTAAAGCAAGAAGTAATTTGGAAATAATTTAATTAATAACAACAATAAAATTATCATTGTGTCCCAACTCTCTATTTATGGTGCTATATTGTTATTATACTAATAATATCGATAACCTGTATTTACAACTCTTTAAGGTTTATCCATTTATTACTTCAGAATAGTCTTGTGAGGTAGACAAAGTATCACTATATTTATTTAGTAGATTAGGGAACTGAGACGCCAAGAAATGAAGTCACTTGCTAAAGATCACAGTGACCAGCTAGAGAGAGAAAGAGACAATGTACTTGTTTCCTAGAGGTAAGGGGTCTGACAATTCAGGTTTGTCCATTCTCTGCAACTTAAGGGTCTTTGAGAGTTATTGGGGTCCCTGAGAGGTTGTCACTTGCCCAAGGTCACAGCCAGTATGTGTGTGAGAGACCAGACTTGAACTGAAATGTTCACTCTCCACTATGACTCACTGAGTTGTTGTAAAAAACAAAAGTAGTATTTTTATACTTCATCAAAGTGATTGGTTTTGCATGTGAGCTCCTCTGAACTAATGGTGATTACTCATTTATTGTTTTCACTCAAATGTATTTATCATAGTCTGAGTGGTTTCCTCAAAGCATCAATATAAAGTTGTTTTCCCTTTTAAAGGCAACAGCCTCATTTTTATCATTTGTACTCAAACTAAGAATGCTTTTTATATGTCGCATAATGCAAAAACTGATATGATGATGGGTTCAATTCAATTCAAAGTCATGCATTAAGCAAATTCTGTGTAAGTGCTAAGTGCTGGGGCCAAGAAGCCAAAAATTAAACACTCTTAACTGTTAAAGAGCTTGCATTCTTTGGTAGGGAGAACATGAATATTGTAGGAATAATAGATAAATTAATAAGGTGATTTTAAAGAGGGAGGAAAGCATTAACAATTGAGGGAATCAGAAAAGACTTTCCATAGGAGCTGGCACTGAAGATAAATCTTAGAACAAAATAAATCAGCAAGCATTTATTAAGTGCCTACTGTATGTTGGGAACTACTTAGCAATGGTGGATTCTGAGATATAGAGATGAGCAGGAAGTGCCTTCTAGGATGGAGAAGGAGGCCCAGTTTGTGCAAATACATGAAGGTAGGACTTGCCATATTGTGTTTAGAAAATAGCCATCAGTCTAATTTGCCTGGAATGTAGAGGATATGAAAGATGATGTAGCAGGGAGACTTAGAATTCAGCAGAGAAATTAATGCTGCAAATATAGATTTGAGAGGCCTCTATTTAGAGATGATGACCAAATATGTGGAAATTGATACAATTACCAAGGAAAGGGTATAGAGAGAAGAAAACCTGCTACAGGACAGAATCTTGGGGGACTTTATACCCAGGGGAGGGGAAATTATTGAGAAACCAGCAAAAGAGACAGAGTGGTTAGAATTTATTGGAAGAGAAAAAAGAGGACTATAATGTCACAGAAGCCTAGGAAGAAGAGAGAATCCAGGAGGAGTGAGTGGTTAGAACATTGGAAGCTGAAGAATGAGAAATGAGAAAAAGTCATTAAATTCCAGAATTAAGAGATGAATGGTAACTAACTTTAAAAAAAAAAAAATGGATTTCAGTAGAGCTGGGGATTTTGAAGCCAGACTGTAAGCAGTTGAGAAGAGTAGAAGGTATGAATGTAGAGATAGCAATCATTGGAATTTGGCAGTGAAAGAAAAGACCAGCCACTGGCCAGCCACTAAAATGGCTCATTAAGGAGGGAGACTGTAGCCTGTTTGTCCACTGTAATAGACAATAAGTGTTTATGAAGCTCCTGTTATGTTCCAGGTCCTGTGCTAGATACTAACAGTGATACAAAGAGAAAGGGAAGCACTGAGTGTTGGGGCAAAGTTCTTGAAGAGGTGGCAAGAGATGAGATCAAGTGCAAATATAGAGGTGTTGGTCTTGACAAATGGGTCTACTTCTTCCTTAGAAGCTGGAACAAAGGAGATGATAATAAAGAAGTAGAAAGCTTTCCCATATGGAATAAAAGAGATCAGAAAACTGAAATGAATGACATTTATTTTCTCAATAAAATAAGACTCAAGAAATAAGGCTGTAGGGTTTTTGTATAAGAGTTGATGAGAAAAGAGATTAGTAACCCTAGCAGTTGCAGGCAGTACGGTAGCTAGTCAATCAGGGAGTAATAAAATGATTTCTCTGTGAGTCCTGTTGAGATAAAATGGCATGAATTAGTAGTGCACCCTATGTTCTGTACTTTGAGTCTATCCTATATTAGTCATTCTTTTATTCTGAAATTTTGCTGAATTTTTAAATAGGGGATAGTTAAAATGAGCTTTTAGCCCTTCTGAAATGTCACTTTGTGTTTCTGAGACTGTGTCTAAAAAATGAACAGATGAATCATGGTTAAATGAATTAGATACGGCATACAAATTAAATTTCCTTTATTAATTGCTGTATTTACAAACCAAGGAAAAATGGGGTTGACATAAAATATGGTGTGGATTTTTGAAATTCTTCATTTAAAAGATTCTAGCTGGCATTTCCAACTGGAACTGTGAGAGAAACTGTCTTCTTTTAAAATTTTATGCTAGTATAAAATATTAGGAACACTGGAGATATTTATCCTATTGAAACATGCTACTATTATAGGCATTCTCCAAGTCTTATGAACTTGGTGTCTTAACTTTGGTAATAGTGTATCTGGGCAGATTTTACAAGTATTTCTTTGGGAGCAATAATATAAGTTTAATTAAGCAAAGAATGAAAAAAAATAGTTAACTTACTTTGGCATTTCAGGGATCTGTGGTATTGTTAAATGTGGGTAATTCTTCCACGGGCAAAGTGAACAATCTTCTGGTGACTTAGTTGGTCTTTGTGATTTGTTGCAGAAGAAAAAAAAATTATCATTTATAGCCAGACTTGTATTAAGTCTATCAAAAGTTTTTAAGGCTAGTAATCCACAGAAAATAGATATATATCAGGGAGTCTTGACAGGAAAACCAGCAAAGTTTGTAGGACTTCCTGAAAGTCATCTAGGGGGCAGAGTTGATAAGAGTGTCAGGCCAGGAGTTATAAAGACTTAACTTCTTGAGTTATCTGGTTTCAGACTCTTAGCTGTGTGGCCCTAGGCAAGTCACTTAACTACCTCACTTTCCTCATCCATAAAATGAACTGGAGAAAGAAATAGCAAATCACTTCAGTATTTTGCAAAGAAAATTCCAAATGTATCATGAGAAATTGGACGTGACTAAAATGATTAAACAACAACAGGATCTCCCAGAGCTTGTACCCCATTAACCTCTAAAAATACTTAAAACAATGTTGTACAATAAAGAAACCCTAGAACTTGATGCCTAAGACCTGAGTTCGAATCCTGGCTCTGTAATTTACTACTGATGTGTACTTAAGCAAATGATTGGTTTCTCTGGGCCTCAGTTTCCTTCTCTATCAAAGGAGGGAGTTGGACTACATAACCTTTGAGAATCTTTCTATCCATAGATTCTATGTCCTACATGCCACCATGAAATATTGTAGGAAACCTTGAGTTTAGAATATATTATTCATATTGAGGACATTTTAAGTCAAGTACAAATTTGCAAATAAGTGTTTTAAATCAGTTGGTTTTCAATTAATAAAATTTCCCCCCCCCTCTGTTCCGCCTCTCCTCACGTTGGAAAAAAAAAATACCCTTTGGATAAATCATTATTCATTAAAATGGGAGCTAGCTGGGACAGAGAGTTCCTTTTTAAAATTCTTTTCTCTAGCTTTAGTAACTTTTACCAGTGACTCACACATACTGAAGTCAGTCAGAGAAGACACATGCACAGAAAGGAGAGAAAAAACACACACACATATAGAAAAAATGACTGACTGACCAAAGGTACTTTGGACTTGGAACAGACTGGTATTGTCATTTATTTTAGAAGAAACAATGTGGCATAATGGAAAGAATGCTAGATTTAGAGTCAAAGGACCCAGATTCTCATCTTGGCTTTGCCATTCACTAGTGCAAGCTGGGAAATCTCCCAACTCTTTAGTTTCCTTATCTGTAAAATGAGGATTAGGGATTTAAACTAAATGGTATCCTTCCACTCTAAATGTAAATGAATAGGTATAATTCTATTCTACTTTTTTGGGTGGGATGCATTGAAACTCATGGTTAAGCAGGAAAGGAGAGAGAGAAGATAAGAGAAGATGAATCCTCATGAATCTATCAAAAGGCTTCTCTTCTTTCCAAGCTGGTTTAAAAAAGAAAAAAATGAAGAAAGGACAAGAAAGGAGAGGGAGAAGGAAGAAGAAAGAAGAAGAGAAAGAGGAAGAAGAGGAAGAAGAACAAGAAGGAGAAAGAGGTGGTAAAATCCATGGTGAAAAGTGTCCTTTACCAAAGAAGAAGAGAGAAATTGAAGAATGGGCAAAATTTTCCTTTCTTGATTAATTTTGATTTTTTTTTTCAAGATGAAAATACATTGATCTTATTGTAACTCCTTACATTTCCATGGTAGAGATGCTGGTCAGACAGTCAACAAGTATGAATTAAGTGCTTAATATATCAGTCAGTAAACATTCATTATGTGCCTACTATGTCAGTCAGTAAATATTTATTGTGTTTACCATATGGTAAGCACTAAGTTCTGGGAATGCCAAAAAGGTCAAAAGATAGTCCTGCCATAAAGGAGCTTACAATTTATAAGGATTTATCAGAGGTATTCTTTGCTCTCTTTCTGTCTCAGTTTGGCCCTACAAGCATTCATTTCTTTCCTTTGGGGTAGTTATTTAGTGGCACAAATAATTGCTATATAGCAGTTAGATATTTTCAAGGACTGGAAGAACTGAATGTAGGAGGGAGAGAGGGCATTCCCTACTGAGATAGTTTAAGGATTCTGCTCTACACCATTCTGATTTGGGAATTAGACTGACTTGCAAAGTTTGGGTGAACCTCCTTTCTTTGGATTCCATTTTGATTCTAAGTAGTTTGGTTTACACATTGCCAGCTCATGAGTTGTATATCATGACTTCCACAATTCTGACATACATAGCTAGAAAAGGCTGCTTCTTTCATTAACAAAAACAGTAGGGGGCCTAAGAAAAGTAATATTTCTGTTTTCTTGAGGCTTTTCCAGTTCCTTCCACTACTATTAAGTGGTTAATTGGAGTAATAAGAAAAATAGCTAGCTTTTATAGAATATTTTAAGTTTGTCTGGACAGTCAAATGGTGCCGTGAATAGAGTGTTGGGCCTGGAGTCAAGAGGACTTCAAATCAAATATTGCCTGAGATGCTATCTGTGTGACCCTGGGCAAGTCACTTAACCCTGTTTGCCTCAGTTTCCTCATTTGTAAAACGGGCTGGAGAAGGAAATGGCAGACCATTTCAGTATCTTTGCCAAGAAAACCCTGAAAATGAGATCATGAAGAGTCGAACATAACTGTATGTCTCAATAACAATAACAAAAAGTTAACAAAGCACTTTACAAATATTATTTAAGATTTTCCTCCCAGCAATTAGGTTGTTGTGCTCTAAGTAGGTGCTATTATTGCCTTCATTTTATAGATAGATGATTTAACTGTGGCTGAATGAGATTAAATGACTTACCCAAGATTAATTGTGACCCTACCCAGGGTCTCAAAGTTAATAAATGTGGCTAGATTGGATTCTATCTTCCTGATTCAAGGTCTAGTACTCTGTCACTAACTACCTAATTGTCTAGAACTAATTGGAATTGACTCAATATTCATATATGCTATTAAGAATGATTGTTATGGCTTAAATATGTCTTTCATGTGCATTTTAATAAATAATATATTTTTAATTTCTATGTTATTTTCAGGCTTGTCCTGATGTCTCACTCTCCTCTGTTCTATGTCTGTACCAACATGTTGTATTTCTATTCATTTCTCAGCTTCTCTTGCCATCCCTCTGCTCTGCAGTGTGTACTCTGATTCATGTATGTTATTTCTTCCATTAGATTGTAAGTTCCTTGAGGGGAGGGATTATTTTTGCTCTATCTTTGTATCCACAGTGCCTGATACATAATAGTGTTTAAAATAGGCTTGTTAAGCATTTCAACATTATTAACATGTAGTGGACTTCCTGCCATCTAGGGGAGGGGAGGGGACTGGGGGTAAAATTTGTAATGGAAAGCTTTGTAAAGATCAATGTTGGGGAACTACCCATACATATGTTATACAAATAAAAGAGCTTTAATAAAAAAAAAAAAAATAGGCTTGTTACCGTTCTCTGATTCCCGGATTCCTTTTCCTTTCCTTTTTTATTTCTGTTGATTATCTCACTATGTCTCCTGTTTTCCTCTTCATTTCTTCATGATTAACTGACAACTTCTCTGCAACCTCTAGTCTTTGAGAGTTGCCTAGAGCAATGGATTTCATATTGACTTAGAAAACCACACCTATTTATATGTTTTTTTTTAAAATTAATACATCAATGCATTAAAAAATATATTTGAATCTGGCCTGAGCTGCACTTGGCAGTATTATTGGTGGTCCCTAGGCCAGGTGTTTGACCTCTCTGGCTTCCAATGCTGGAAAGTTAAATGACTTGCTCAAGATCACACAGAAAATAGAGATCAGAGGAGCTCAAGCTTTCTTAGTTTTGAGGTCAGCTCTCTACAATGCCCCAGTGGCTCATTCCATGAAGGAAAACCACCAAAAATACCTCTCATTTGATAATTATATGCCATTCTCTCTTCTTAAAGAAAGGGTAACATATCACTTGTTTACTTGTGTTTAGTGTAGTTTTTTAAAAATATTTGTCTTTTTCTTGACAAACTGAGATCTGCTTTTTGCAACTTGTGACAAGTTTACATATTTTATATAACTGTTAGTATTGAATTTAGTACCAGCGAAAGATTGAATGTTCATTTCAAAAATCACCCTACATTTTGTAATTTTTTTCTAAAGACTAAAGCATTTATTTCCAGTGGAAACAGAGGTTTAAAATATGTTTCAGAAGAAGAAAAAACTCAGTGGCATTTGGTGATATCTTTACTTGTTAATCACCATCTTTTCTTTCCATAAATAAAGTTATAATCTAATCAAGGTAATCTTTTTTTGTTTCTTTTTTTCTCCTTCCCCCCTCCCTTCTTCCTTCTTTCTCTCTCCCTCCCTCCCTCCCTCCCTCTCTTCTTCCCTTTCTCTTCCTTCCTTCCTTCTTCCCTCCCTTCTTCCTTCCTTCTCTCCTTGTTTCCCTTCTTCCTCCCTCCCTCCCTCCCTCTCTCTTCTTCCCTCCTTTCTGCCCTAAGTACTGATTTATCACTTTATTAATCCACTGAGTACTTGATTTATGTAACTTTCCTGGGCCTCATATTCCTCATCTATAAATGAGGATATTGCAATGAGACAGTATCCGAGGCCCCTTTAATTTCTAAATTTATGAGCCTCTGTTTTTTTATATCTAAGAAAACTCAGTCTTAAAGAAGAGATTGAACTAAGGCATTAAGTAGTGATTAATAAAAAATGGAATTTGAACTTGGATCTTTTCACTACAAATACAGCACTTTCTGTACTAAGCCATGCCTCTCTAAGCATTTTCAATGGGAAGGTAATAAGCATTTATATGTGGTTACTATATGCCAAGCACTATGCTAAGTACTTTATAAATAATGTTTCATTTGACCATCACAACAACCCTGGGAGAGAGGTGCTGTTGTTATCCTCATTGTTGAGGATACTGAGCTTAAATTAACTTGGTCAGGGTGATATAGCTGGTAAGTGTCTGAGGTTGGGATTGTGAACTTCATGGATTGTGAACCAGGTAAACTATTTTCTTTCTTTCTTTTTTAGTTTATTTATTTTCAATATACATTGTTTTATGGATTATGTTGGGAGAGAGAAATCAGAGCATAAGGGAAATACCATGGGAGAGAGAAAAAAAAAAATAGAAAAAAGAAGTGAACATAGCATATGTTCATTTACATTGAGTCTCCTTAGTTCCTTCTCTGGTTGCAGATGGCATTTTCTGTCCAAAGTCTATTGGGATTGCTTTGGTTCACTGAAATACTGAGAAGAACTAAGTCTTTCATAATTGATCACAACTATGTTGTATACAATGTATTCCTGGTTCTGCTTGTTTCGCTCAGCATCAGTTCATGTAAATCTTTCCAAGCTTTTCTATAAACAGCTTTGAACTGATATTTTCATAAGATTTCACCTCTGCTCTTCTAAGATGGAAATTAATGTGAAGGAGGAACTAGTTTCTTTCCTACTGCCTTCTTTATGTGTCATAGAACCTCGAAGTTGGATGAAACAGCAAAAGTCAGTTAGTTCTACCTCTGCCTGACCAAAAATCCCCTCTGTAGCATTGCTGATAAATGGTCATCTAGCTTCTCCCCAAAGACATCTGGTGAAGAAGAAATCATCCATTTCAATTTTATTATTGTCCATTTTAAAAATTCAATGACAAATTTTTATCAGGCATCTATGAGGTGCAAAAGGAATATAGGTTGTTGTGTATAGATAAAGAGCTGGCTTCAGAACCAGGTAAAAGTTTGCCTCAGATATCAGTTACTACTCAGTCAGTCAGCATATATCACTCTATGTGATAGGCACTTTGTTTAGACACAAGATTAATAAACAGTTCTTCTCAATGAGTTTACAGTCTAATGAAGGAGATAATATCAATCATTCAATTAGTCTATCTTTCTGTCTGTCTGTATGTGGGGGGAGGGAAAAACAGAAAGGGTAGGGAGGGAGAGAGAGAGACAGAGACAGAGACAGACAGACAGACACAGACCCAGATACAGACACAAAGATACAGAGACAGAATCAGAGACACAGAGACAGAGACAAAAAGGTTGTCAGAAGTATAATAAAGTCATAGAGGAGAAATAGCAATGACATTTGAATCTTGAAGAAAAGGAAGGACTTGAATAGATGGAAAGAGGAGTACATTTCAGGCATGAGGATGATTGTAAATTAGCCATTTTACAAGCATTTATTACACTTTCTATGTTTCAGATACTGTGCTAATTACTGAGAACTTAAAGACAAACATGAAATATTCCTTGCCCCCAATAAGCTTGTAGAAACTGTTAGCTATCTATCATCTATCTGTCTGTCTATCTCTATTCCATATTAGAGATGTATAAAATAAAAGAAAGTTAATCTTTTTTTGAAGGGGTAATCCTCATAATGTCTCACCTAAACTAGTGTCATAGCCTTCCAGTTGGTCTCCCTGCTTCAAACCATGAGTCCATTCCAGAATTGAGAAATACAATTAATTAACCAGTCAACAAATATTAAGGTTAGCAGAGTAGGAACAGTGGGAGGTTACTGGAGCAAGGGATTGATTAAAGGGTATAGAAGAGAGAATTCTTGAAATAGTTGAGTTAAGGCTAGGTAGAGAGGAAAATGAAATTGGAATTGGGCCAAATGGGAAAAGAGAGTGACCAAGAGACTGAAGGTCATGTTGAGAGTGCAAAAAAAGCCTGGGAAAAATAAAGGAGAGATAGAGAGGAAGAAGGAGAGTAGATTAGGGTTAGAGAAAGGAATTTTAGCATTGGGAATTTATTAATGGAATAACTTTAAAAGATGGTAAGGTCAAAGATGTGACCACCCTGGTTGCTAGCTAAAGTGCAGTAGAGGTGGAGGTCACAGGAGTTGAAGAGTTCAAGAAAGCAAAGGATAGAGTGTTTGAAGGGTAAACAAACATGGTGTTTTTCTTGCTAATACACTTTCAGTGAAGAAAAGGTAATATTCTTAGTTGGTATTGTTTTCTCAATCATCAAATTGCCCATTATATTTCTCCATCCTTTTTCTTTTTTAAACTCCCCAAGTGAAAGAGAGATACCAAGAAAGTGCTTTTCACCTACTAAACATTTTTATATAGTTAGAATTTTTTGATGCAATTTAAAATTTCCTTCTTTTCGCTTTGGCTATAAAAATTTGTATAAATTTGTATGACCCTGCTGGCCAACTCTCTCTAAACTCACTCACATCTCCCATTGCTACTAGAAAGGGGGGGAGAAAGGATAAGTGTGGAAATTGACAGCTGGGGTAGATTCATATAATTTTAATTTGACTTTTTTGGTATTAATTTTCTCTTTTTTCTTACTACTTAAAAAAATATGCCTAGTCAAGCAAAACAAATTTGTGCAGTAATGTCTAAAAATTGGTTTCTGCTTGAATCTTCATCATTCATCTTTCTTTCAAGAGGTGTGTGTGTGTGTATGTGTGTGTGTGTGTGTGTATAAATACTTTATCAACAACTTTCTGGAATCGTGGCTGCTTATTGTATTAATCAGAGGTACACCTTTCTAAACTGTTACTTTTTTACAATTTTTTCATAATGGTTCTTGTTCTACTCACTTCACTCTATCAATACAAGTATCCTCAGATTTCTCTGAAATTGTCCCTTTTGCCAGAGGAAGAGTGTTGAAGAAATTTATATTGGATGATTGTAACCTTCTCTGCAGAATACAATAAGAAGTTCATCTACTAGTATTGGGAGCTTGAGGAAAGAAGAGAAAATTTTCTCCCTTTAGTTCTCTGCCATTTCCTAATTTTCTTTTTAGCAGTACTCAGGAAACTCTTGTCTTCTTCCTCTCTTTCTTCCTTCCTTCTTCCCTCTCTTCTTTCCTCTCCTTCTCCCTTCTTTCTTCTCTTCCTTCCTCTCTTCCTCCCTCCCTCCTTCCCTCTCTTCCTTCCTTCGTTCTTTCCTTCCTTCCTTCCTCTCTCCCTTCCTTTCTTTCTTCCTCTCTCCTTTTTTTCTTTCCTCTCTCCTTCCTTCCTCTTCCCTCCTTTCCATTCTTCCTTCCTTCTGCCTTCCAAAATTAATAAACTGGTATCTAGTGATGGCAGAATTAACAAACAATAGGATCAATTGTATTGTTTCATTGATAAGGAAGAGGTTCAGATCTGATTATAGACCTTAAATCTTTCTCTCCTTACATTTGTCCTCCTTAAATGACATTTTATTTTGGCCTGACCCTATAGAAACCTCTGGAATCCCACTGATTCTCTCAAGGAGGGATGATTTGGCCTACAAGCCCTTCTCTGAATTAAAGCAGTCTTCCTTGGCCTGCCCTGCCTTTTTGTCCTTGTCTAGAACCACACCCTTGGGGAAGGGCCAGAAGTGGATTGGCCTCCGGGGCCTGGAGGAGCAAGGGGACGTGTTCAAGGCTGTATTCTCTTCCATGTCAGAGTTTGCTTGCGACAATAAAAATGATCAAATGAGCCTGTTTTTTATATTCCTGTTGGCAGAGGCTCCATATCATGTTGTTTTTGCCCAAAGCACATTTTTTATGACCAAATTTGAGCCTGAGAAATTGGGGCTTGGGTCAGAGAAATGAAAAAGCTTTAAGAGGAGTTGTCAACTATATTTCTAATTCATAAGTTTTTTTTTAGAAAAGAAAAGTGAATTGTACCAAGGACAGGAATGAGAATTATTAGGCTATTTAATTTTTTTTTTTTTTTTTGAGATAGTGGGGGTGGACAAATCCTAAAATCTTGAAACTTGGATAAAAGATTCTGCCTTCTGCAGCATAATTATCTACGCTGTGGTCCAGTTTAAGTCATCCCTGAATTGCCCTATTCTGTTGTCATTACAAGGCTGTAGACATGTGATTAAAACTATTGGGGCACAGAAGTTTTCCTTAATAGGAAAACTTCATTGGTATAATTTCATCTATCCTCCTGCCCATTGCTTACTGTCTTTTAGTAAAAGCCATCCTGGAAATTTTCAGTGAGTTACCCAAGATGTGAGCCTGTGAACACCCCCTTGGTAGTAAGGATCCTTGGTAAGAAGGTTCAAGGTCACCTACAAAGCTCAAAGTTGAGCTTTGCCTCTCTAAATACTGGCCTCAGTGAGCCTGGATATTGAGTTCTTGCCCACAGGCAACTATCACAAGAGGCATCTGAACCAACAAACTAGTTTAATAGTTTGCAATGGGAAATATCACTTCCCTTCAGGGAAATCTACTTGGGAGACCAAATTAAGATCAGGAGGCTGCTTGGCTTGAGACCCAGCTTTCCTGTTGGCTAATCCAGACTCAATCTCCCTATACCTAAATCTGAAGACTCACTGTCCACCTTTTCTTCTTAATTCTACCCTCCCAATCCTACCTCTGCCCCTCTCCTCCCTACCTTCAAGGTTTCAAACTGCTCTTTCTATTTTCCTGAATCCATCAATCCTTACATCAGAAAGTTTCTGGGTTGTGTTGGGAAGAGGTTCTCTAGGAACCCTTTTTAAAAATGCTTTTGATCTTGAACTTCAACCAAAGAGAATATGCTTCAGTCCTTACAACATAACTTTGCCTCTGCTTTTTGTTTTTCTATGTTTCCAATACTATTTTTCCTTTCACTTGACTCCAATTATTTCAATGCACATTTCTGTTGATCTAACTGGTAGTCTTTACATTAGAAAAGAGCCCACACAGGTAGATTTTTTTTGTTTCCAACTAGCTAAAAATCAACTTTACTTCAGTTTTCATGTGCTATTGCTTAATGGAATAAATATATGCCTTTATATTCAGGTAAGCAGGAGATTAAAGGATAAACAAATCTGTCCCATTAAATTTGAGGGACACTGCATGACATCTTTGAAAAAAAATGTTCATCATCAGATCTATGAATCTAATTAAGACATGAAAAACTAGCCCTATATCTGAAAGGGATCTCCAGACATTCTTATTCATATGTTCTATATAAGCCTCAAGTTTTCCCGGTTTAGAAACATGGTAGTGTAAAGAAGAGCCAATTTTATGCATTCTGATTGGTATCCTGAAGCAATTTTGTGCTGTGATAACACTGGTGAACATGACACCACAAACTGGTTTGAATAGTTTCAACATGGGATCCTTGAAATTGTGAAACTGGAAGTGTGGTATTGGAGTATAAAAGCCTGAAAAATGACAGAATAGTCAGTTTCTTTTGTCATGTGGAGTTTTAGGCAGGAAGTCGTTCTTGGAGTCCAGTTCAAATCCAGTCTCTGGCACATTTCTGGCTGTGTGACTCTGGGCAAGTGACTTAATCTCTAAGTGCCCATGGCAACTCCATAAGACTCTAAAATGCAGAGTAAGTACTAATTTGCTTTGAGAGAGGGAGTTCCTTCATTATAAGTTCTCCACACTAATGAAATCATAGATCTGGAACATATTCTGAATGCAGGAGTTAAACTGTGCCATTGTGGAGAAGCAGTGTAGTTTGGTATGAAAGAATGACATAAGGGCAGTTCAGTAGTGCAGTGATTAGAGCACCTGCCCTTGAGTCAGGAGTACATGAGCTCAAATGTGGCTTCAGATACTTACTAGATGTGTGATTTTGGGCAAGTCCCTTAATCCCTATTGCCTTCCCCCCAAAAAAGACACTGTATTTGGAGACAGAGGACCTAGGTTTGGGGTTGTAAATTATGCCTGTGTCCTTTGCTACCTGTATGACTTTGAGTAAGACATTTGACCTCTTTAGATCTGTTTTATTTGCAAAAATGAGGAAGAGTTGGACTATTGACCTAAAAGATCTCTTCCAACTCTACATGATTCTATGATTACATCCTTTAAATTACAAAGGGATAAGTTAAAGGTATTTATATATTTTTTCTTTTTTGTATTCAATTTTTATGACTTGATAGGCAAGGGATATATAATTTTAGAAACATGTCTCTAAGTCTGATATCTCTGTTCTGGTTAGTGCTAAAAGCTCTTTACCAAAGTTCCATTAAATGAATATTCTTTTTGGCTAGAATCCTAGCTGGAAGAGCCCTGAAGGGTCTTTTGTCCATCTGGACACCAGGGACCAGGAAGGTTCAATGATTGCCAGTAAGTGGCTGTGCTGGGATTTGAACCCAGGGTCTCTTCTCCCCAAAACCAGCACTCTTTCCACCCTGGTACAATTCTATAAATATAAAGCCTGATTGACTTTGAGAGAAAGAAAATGGCATTATATATTAGAGATAGTGTGGTAACAAAAGATAACACTGGCAAAGAACATTTGAAGTGAGTCATAAAAGGTTTGCTTTTTATTTTACAGGGATTGTTGCCTGTGAGCCTCCTAACAACAAATTGGATAAATTCACAGGAGATCTCTCTTGGAAAGATAACAAGTACCCACTCAACAATGAGAAGATAATTCTGAGAGGCTGTGTATTGAGAAACACCAGCTGGTGCTTTGGAAT
Organism: Myrmecobius fasciatus; assembly: GCA_023553655.1. Taxonomy (NCBI): domain Eukaryota; kingdom Metazoa; phylum Chordata; class Mammalia; order Dasyuromorphia; family Myrmecobiidae; genus Myrmecobius; species Myrmecobius fasciatus. The sequence goes on from JAJPUD010002284.1 coordinate 36,106, forward strand.
GGTTATTTTTGCAGGTACATCTATCTTTCCTTAGTTTTCTATATTTGTACTCTCTTTGAGATACATATCAGCACATTTTAGCCATCTTGTTAACCGCCTAAGTTTGTTTGGATGAGTGCAAGACTTCTCCACCCTCATTCCCTCCCCACTTTCCCATAGAAAATGCTGCTCCACAAGAGGCTTCATGCTGTATGGATTTCATTAAACAAGACTCCATTATTCTATTGGTTGCTTAGCCCCATTGGCCTCCAAGTGCTCATGCTTAGAAATGCACTTTCTAGGATATTTAAGCCTGATTAAGCAATGGGAGAAACACATACACTCATATACTCTCTCTCACACAGAGTCTTGCTTTTCTTGATTTATATCCTTATGGAAGGACTAATTGCTTTTTTTATATGCAGCTCTTGTGTTTGAGACTTTTATGAAAAAACAGCCCAGGTTCATACTGGGTGATCTCATTTCTGGCTCTTAGCCACGAATCATGAAACTGGAGCAAATGTGTACATGCTACTTGCAAGGGGATTGAGACTGCCTCTTGTGTAAATGGTGTACACTATTATACCTTGTTAAAGGAAGGAAAGGAAAGTAGAGACCCAAGATAGAAATATGCAAGAATACCTGTAATTTACAATCTGGAATATGTGGGCTTCTGGAGAGTCCTTTTCCTAGCACCTTCCCTTCTTCCCCAAGTCCTAACTTTCATTGACTTCTCTCTGTTATGTTTAGAATCAATCAATAAATCAATCAGTAAACATTTGCTAAGCACCAGGTACTGTGCTAAACCTTGGGGATACAAAAAGAGGCAAAATACAGACTCTGCATTCAAGGAGTTTACAGTCTAAAGAGGGAGATGTCTTGTAAGCAAGTATATACAAAGCAAATTATATTAATTAATCCTGTGTATAATTTGCTTTGTATATATTTGCTTAGTGGTACTTAATAGTAGCTACTTAATAAATGTTTATTGATATTAATTAAGGGTTAGGGAAGAGAATGGAAGACTTTTTAAAATTCTCTCTAACTTTCTACTATTAGTTCTTAGAAGAACTACTTAGTTCTTTCTGACTTCATAGTCTGGACAGTTTTCTCGCAAGGGACATATACCTGGAAGGGTCCTTAGAGGCCATCAAGTTTAGTCTCCTTATTTTACAAATGAGTACACTGAGGTTGAGAGAAGTTGTGTAATTTATTCATGGTTCCACAGCTAGTCTGAGATGGGATTAGAACCCAGTGCTTCCTAAATCTAAATTTGGCTTTCTATCCATTGTATCATGCTGACTCTTTAGGAACTGCTCATAGGATAACTAGAGTCAAAGCTGAAAAATTGAGACTAGAGGTTATCTTGTACTCTCTCATTTTGCATTTGAGAAAACTAAGGCCCAGAGTGTCAAATAATCTACTTCAGACAAACTAATGAAGTCAGTAAGCAACTACAATATGAATCTGACTCTTTTGACTCTAAAGCTTGTATTCTTTCCACTACATCATGATGCCTCTTGAGAATTCTTCAGTCTTTTGCTCCCAACTCCCTTGTGCAAGGTTAGGGCAAAACCCTCTGGCGTCCTTCTTTTCTCTCTGTGTGCCATCATTTCCCTCTCACCAACTTAACTGCCTTCTTTTGTTGTGTTCCAATATCCACTAGTTACTGGTTTCATCCACCATTATGAATACCAGTCACCATTTGCCATTCTTTATCACTCAATTCTCCACCACATATACAGCATGCTAACCAAGTAGTCTTTCCTTTCAAAATAGAGGTTTTTTTTTTGGGGGGGGGGGATAGTGTGAAATAGGAAGAAATAGTGAAAAAGGAGCATATTCCTTTCCAGCATTTAGTCTAGTGAACAAAGGGTCAGGAGGTCTCTGTTTTATTGAGAACTCAAAATTTACTCTTCTGCTTGAACCCTGCATTTCATCTTAACATTTGGGGATATTATAAATTTGATAACAGATGCTAGAAAGAGAAGGGACAGCCTATTCTTTTTCTTTCCTCCCCCTTCACACTATTTGTGATTGGAGCTATTGTTTTGTTGTAAAGAAAGAATAAAGTGGAACCATTTTATGAAGCCAGGTGAACATATTTGTAGTTTTAGTTGCTAGAATAACATTTTGAGCCAGCTGTTTACCCTTATAACAAATTAAGATGCTTCTTAGGTTCATGGATTATGTATGCAATTAAAAATATGAATGCTTTGGTTAAATAGCTACCATCATCAAAAAAATTTCATTAAAGACTCCGAAGAGTAATTCCAAAACTAAGAAATTCCCAATTTATGCTGAATATTCTCAGCTGTGTCTGTTAGTAAAAATATTGCTATTTGGGGAATTGCCATTTTAAGGTCATGGGAAATCCCTCGAAATACGGCAATATATGTGTGGTATCTGGAGATTCCATCTGGCCCCATAATTCTCTAGATTAGAAGTCTTTATTCTTTGGTCAAGGAAGTTAGCCCATGATCAGATATTTCCTTCTTTGTCTTTTTTCTTCCTGTTAGGATTTTTTTTTTTTTTTTTTTGCCTAACATGAGTTCTGTGGCTGTTTATCAATTATTAATCAGCTCATGAGATCGCTTTAAAATGCATATCTCTATGTGTATGTAAAATGTTTTTTTGTTTTTGTATCATTTTCACTTTCAAATATACTCCTTCACTACCCAAATACACTCTGACCCTGAGAGCCATTTTGTAAAACAAAATAATAAAAGGAGGAAAAATATAACTCAGAAAAACTTAGCCATGCATTAGTCAAATTATATCCAAAATTCCACATACATAATTCTCCACCACTGCAAAGAAGGGAGAGAGGTGACCCAAGAGGTTGTGTTAGTGGGGAAATGAGAATGACGGCCAGAAGGTAAACAGCAATGAGGGGATGTTGGAAAGTAGTAATTTAATATAAAGAATTAGACTTAGATTTCTAGAATAGAGTGAAATTTCATAGTTTGAAGCTTTCCTAATTTCAAGCATGGAATAGGAGAAGGAGTTGGTTAGCCCAAACACTCTCTTTTCTTCTACTTAATAGATAAGGAAATGAGACCAAGTCTGACTATGCTACTCCTCTGTTTATCAGTTTTCAGAGGCTCACTTTTAGTTACCTGTAGGTTTAAACACAAACTCTTCTGCCTGGCATTTAAAGCTATCCATTATCTGAATCCAAATTGCCTTTCCAAAGACATTTTATATTGCTCCATCTCAGATGTATGGTCAAGATGGACTAACAAATGTTCTGGGCAATCTATCTTTTTTTCTCTGTCTTTTCATTAATTAATCCCTCATTCCTAGAAAACATTGTCCCTCTTGATTAGGCTTCACATAATTATTTAAGGTAATATTTAATAAGTAACATTATCTAAAAGGCACAAATTATCTTGGCTTTGTTTTTGAACACCCTCAAGTGCTTTGCACACCATGTTGCACATGGTAGAAACAGAAATTGCTTCTCCTTGTTGTGCTTGAATGATTCTAGTGATAAAGAGCTCACTACCTCCTGAGGAAGTTCATTTCATTTTTTCCCATTCAGTTGCCAAGTTTTCCTTTAAATCGAGATAAAACGTGTCTCTCAATAACTTCTGTGCACTGCTTCTAGTTTTGTCTTACAGAGCCAACCAAAACAAATCTAATTTCTCTTTTATATGACAGCCCTTCAAACACTCCAAGACAGCTCAATGACCCCCTCATTCTTCTCTTCTCCAACATAAACATTCTGAGGTTCCTTCAGATGATCTCTCTTTGAATCATTCTATTTACCCTTTTAGGAAAGGAAATGAGGTTAGTTTGGCTTGATTTGATTTTAATGAACCCATATTAGTTCTAGTGAATACTACTCCCCTTTGTAAGTGCTTGTAAGATGCCCCTTTTGTCAGGAAATAAAGTTCACTAGCCTGTAGTCTGAAAAATTCATCTCCTTTTGTCCATCTGTAACCCTGTGAACCCTCTGCCATTCTATATAGTTTTTCAAATATAACTAATAGTGGCTCAGCAATCATCTCTGAAAATTCTTTCAGTATCTTAGAATACAGCTTAACTCTTCCTGGTAACCTGAATTGTTTGGGGACAACTAGATATGTTTGTAACTCATTTATCCTAGATTTCAATTCTCCATTAACCATTTTAATTCTGTACTCCCAAGCCTGAAATGGAAAGAAAATTGAAGCTAGGTAATTTTATTTTCTTTCCTTACCCATTAGTATCATTCAATCTTACCCCAAAATGAGGTCTTGTCTTCTTTCTTCTCTTCTTCTCAGTTTATAATTTTTAAAGTTTTCTCTTTCACTTTAGCATTCATTGCAAGGCTCAACTTAATTATGGGCTTTAACATTACTTAAATTTCAACCACTTGGTTTTTTTCCTCCCAGATTAATGCTTGATATTTTCATTTGTTTGTTTTTCCATATACCTTTTATTTATGAAATCACAGTCTAACTCTAATTGCTTTGGTTTTATTGAGTTTCACTAAAAAAAAAAAACTATTAGTAATGCATTAAATATACAAGTTAATTTAGGAATTATTATCATTTTACCATATTGATCAAACCTATCCATGGACCATGAATTTCTCTTCTACAATGGAGATCATTTTTTTAACAATGTAAATTTATAGTTATCATTATATAATTCACTGTATGTCTGTGTAATTTGTCATTTATTTAATTTTGTTATTATTATAAGTGAAGTTTATTTTTAAAATAATGCCTTCTTGGTCTTTGTTGGAAGTGTTATCAGAATGCAAATGATTTTTACAGATTTACCTTCTGTTTGGCAACTTTGCTGACATAATTTGTTGTCCCAGATTTTATTGAGAATAATGTTTCTAGGGAAACATTCAAATCATCTGCAAAGAATAATGGTATTTGATCTCTATTTACTATATTAGCCCCATTTATTTTTTTCCTATTTCTGTAATTTCTAGTATTTCTCATATTATGCCTAATAGAAGTGGTGAGAGTGTCTATGCTTATACCCTTTTTCTCTTAGTAGGACTATTTCTAATAATTCTCCAGTTGTGGTCAGATTTCAGGAAGATGCCTTTTGATTATTTTTACTGTTTTTATCATGATTAAATGCTATATTTTATCAAAGGCTTTTCCTACAATTTATATATGGAAATTTTCTTAATTTCTAAAACTGTTATATATATGTATATAATGTGATTTTTATAGTTTTAAATTGATATGATATAAAATTTATTTTTCTAATAAACAAATATCCTGGTATTCCTGGTACAAATACTATTTGATTGAGATGAATTATAGTTTTCATGTGTTGTTTTATTCATTTGCTAATGCTTTTAGTGATTTTTTCCTTTATATTCATTAAAGAGATTAACCTTCCATTTTCTTTCTTTTTTTCTTTTCTTTCCTTCCTTCTCTTCCTCCCTCTCTCCCTTCCTCTTTTTTGTTCTCCCTTCCTTCTTCCCTCCTTCCTTCCTTCCTTCCTTTTTGTCATTAGGTTTTAAAATTGGGGCCTTATTTACCTCATAAAAAGAATTGGGTAGAGTCTAATTTTTCTTCCTAGTTAGAAGTAGTCATATTTATTACATAAGATAATGTATAAAAACACTTTGTAAAACTTAAAACCCTGTGTAAACATTAACTACTATTACTCTGGGAATTGTTTCTACTTTGAAATTTTGGAATATTTACCCATAAACTCATTTTGTCTTATATGTTTTTTAAAGGAGTTTGCTGAATTCTCTCTATAGCCATTCCAATCTCTTTTTATAATTTTTTTCAATCTTTCAGCATAACATGTTTATGTAATCAAAATTTTATTCTTCATTCTTCTTGAGTCCTTCTTTCTTTGAACTCTTTAAGTCTGTTTTTCTAGAAGCCTAGGGTGTCCTACTAGACAACAGCTGGCTTCTTGTTCTATTATGATTGTGATCTCCAAGAAGGCATGGGAACCATAAGATGACATGATCATGACCTCCCAGAGTTCTGGTTATTGCTACTTCAGCAGCTGGTCCCCCCAAATGAACTGAGTCATGTACAGACTAGCATTTATTTACCTATGTTGCATTCCCTATCTCCTGAAGGATGAAATTATCATTCAAGGAAAGCATCAGTTTTTCAGCTTTAAAGGCAAACTTCTAGCCAAGGCCTGGTGAGTTGAAGTCCTGTATCAGACAGTATCTTATAATGGATTTAAATAACTTAACTCCATTATAACTTAAACTTTAAACTTTTAGTTTAAACTCCCCTTGAAGGAATCTGCAATACTCTAGACAACTATAATCTTACTATCCCTCAGTGGGGATAGTAAATGTGGATTGAAGTCAGGAGGATCTGAGTTTGAATCTTGCCTTGGACACTTATTAGTTGTGTGACCCTCATCAAGTCATTTAACACCTCTTAACCTCATTTCCTCATCTGTAAAATGAGGGTAACAGTAGCATCTACTTCAGTGGGTTGTTTTGAGAACCAGATGCAATAAGTATGTGTAAAGCATTTTGCAAACTTTTAAATTATGTGTGTATGTGTGTGTGTGCTAGCCAATAGTAGTAGGAGTAGTCCATTCCTTCTGAGTCTTTATCTTAAGCCTTGTCCCAGAAATCTAAATCCTTTTCTGTGAAAATATCTTCCTTTTTCTTTTCTTTCTTTCTTTTTTTTTTAAATATGCAGGACTTTATGAATTTTCATGTCATCCTTCCTCTAGGCCTGGACTGTTCTTTGTATTGTTCCAGTTTTCAAATATGTGCTACTCAAGTGAGCACTGAAAATCTCTTCTTAATCAAATGGCTTTCTAGGTCCTCTTTTGTCTTGTAAAATTCCTTCAACGTTTGACTCATGGCAGTGACCAAAAAATGGCACCTATTCCTTGAAGTCTAGTCCAGTTTCTTTGATTTATTTAATCTCTAGAGCTGCTTTCTATTTTTTCCCCTTGCTGATACATTTTTTTTTTCTTTTTGTCTCATGAATTACTAGCAGTAGCTATTATATGTCAGGTTTGAGAAGTCTTGGTTTGTTCTCTGTTACATCTTGGATACCCTACAAAACAACACAGCATAATTTGTTTTATCCACATCAAGCCAACAAAAAACTGATTCCATATCTATCATAATGGATAATAACAATAAATGGATAATCATCAACCCTCAGGACTCATCTTTTTCTCTTTATCCAGTACGAAATGTTCTTTACTGATGGTTTCTGAAGTAATCCAATTCCTCAACTTTTCCCTCTCTCCAATGTTCTGTTTATAATTGTAAGGTTATTTTCCTTTCTTGGGTATACCTCTTAGACTTCTTTTAATTGATATAATTTCTTAATTATAGTTGATATTTTTTTCCCAATTCCCAAATTGTGTATCTTTTACTGTTTATTGCAGTACTTGATTTGAGGTTTGGATTTTGGACTAATACCTTGCAGCACTTTTGTGTGATTTAGTTGGGTATGCCTTGTTTAGTATTATATCCTTTGCAGACTATGTGCTGCTGATATTAGACCTAATCTTCCACCTAATTTCCTGGCTTCCTTCTCAATCTTCTGGTATTCTTTTTGGGTTCAAGTTTTATCTAGTCTTTATTCTTTTTGCATGATTATTAATTAGGAATTAGACTCTTGGATTTAACACCCCCCCCTGTGAGATAGTAGAGATCACACTGGTATCAAATCTTATACGGTATTTGTGCCCAGCTTTTGAATTGGCTCCATCTCTTACTGCAGTTTTCAGTGCTCTGGAGAGTACATATCTGGGCCTTATCTCCCTGCATATTAATCTATCTCAAGTGCAACATATGCATGGGTAAGTTTTTGACATTGACTCTTGAAAAACTTTCTGTTCCAAATTTTTCCCTCCTTCCCCCCACCCCCTCTCCTAGATGGCAGATAGTCCTATACATGTTAAATATGTTAAAATATATGATAAATTCAATATATGTATACATATTTATACAGTTATCTTGCTGCATAAGAAAAATCAGATCTAGAAAGAAAAAAGACCTGAGAAAGAAACAAAATGCAAGCAAACATTAACAGAAAGTGTGAAAATGTTATGTTGTGGTCCACACTCAGATCCCACAGGCTTTTCCTTGGATATATATGGTTTTCTTCATCACTGAAAGACTAGAACTGGTTTGAATCATCTCATTGCTGAAGAGAGCCATGTTCATTGGAATTGATCATCGTATAGTGAAACAGCATTTCTTTAAGACCTTTAGTTTTAACTTAAGGAAAGAAAAACTTATCTGTGACATTTGAGTCAAATGATAGAGTCCTTTGATTTACTCTGCATGTCTCTCCTTTACTGATAATGATACTCAGAAATTAATTTGAATAGAATCTCAATGTTTAAGTTAAACTCATTCTGTAAAAATATTTTGGATAAATGTATTACTATAAATTAGCTATAATAATTGTTAACTATCAACTTATAGTTTCTATTTAATTTTTTCAGGTCCTGATACTAAACTAATGCAAAATAGTGGTAGGACTACATTTAAAAGGACAAGTATTGACCGATTAATGAATACTCTAGTATTGTGGGTAAGTGACTATAATAAAGCTAGACAGTATTGCTGAGTATTAAAATTCTAATATACTCTATAAATTTTATAGAAATTTTCTTTGAAATCTAGAAATTTCCTTGAAGAATATGGGTTTAGAGTTTGGAGAAGAGAAATCCTTTGTATTAAATACTATGATAAATTAAGAAAAAAGATTATGGAATTTGTCATAATGATGAACAATAAAAAGTTGGTAGAAAGGGGAATTAAATGTTTTTTTAACCTCTTTTTATGATAGCATGGTTTTAGAAAATCAAGTCAAAAATACAGAGGCTCTTTGGTGCCTTTCTTGTTTCTGTGTTTAAGAAGGCCATTCTTTTGACTTTCTTCCTATTTGCTTTTTAAATTAAAATTCTTCCTACTTTTCAAAGATTCAGGTGAAGAAAGTCTCTTTTCCTTTAAGAAGTCTTCCCAGAACATTTTAATCTACATAGTTATCTCTTTAATCCATTAGACTATAAACTCCTTGAGATCAGAGACTATTTTCCTTTTTATTTGTATCCTTAGCCATTAGTAAGATGTCTAGAATATAAATTTGTTGAATTGATTTGAATTGTATTGAAGCATTCTCTGAACTGATAGCAATTTATTGTTTATGTCCCTCATTTGGTAATCAATAGGTTGCCTTAGCCAATGTTGTTAATTAATTCCTTGAAAACACAACTTTCTGAGAAATAGCATAACAGGAAATGGTTTCCATAGAAATAGAGAACTTCCCAGGAAGGAGGGAAGGGCCAATCAACTCATAACAGTTCTCAGTAAGAATTTAGTCAATTTCTTCACTATCTAGTAGGAATCTAGCTGCCTTTTGTGAGAAGCAGGAGTTACAACATAGAGCCCAAGAATATTATAATGGAGTTGGAATTACATTGGGTTTGGTTATGTGTTATTGCAAATAGGTATCTCTTTTATGGTTGACTTTTTATTGTTAATGATTGTTTTATGTAATTTTGTGGATTTGTGCTACAATTTAGATGATAATTTTCTTGAGTATCTATGCCCTGTGTTCTGTATCTAGCATAATAATTTATACAAAGTATATGGAAGCAGAGCAAAGAGTTCAAATCAGAGCAGTGAAGAGACATACTTAATCTACTTTGAATCTCCAGCTACTTTCTACAATCCATTTGATCAAATCAATATTTATTTTATTCTTATTATTAATAATAACATATATTATAAAGCTTTATAATTTTAGGATTACTTTGGAATGATTGTTCCAGAGTGTTTCATGGAATTTTTTAGTAGTTACTATTTTCTTTATAAATACCAAAAGATTTCTATTTGTCTCTAGTAGAGGGAGTATTAGTTTCTATCCACCAAAAGACTGAAGGTCATTCATTAGTTAGGTAGTGGCTATCATTCCTTCTTAATTTTGACTGTGCTTTAGCAGACTGATACATTTGACTCTCTAGGGGAAGGAAATAATAATACATTTTAAGCACTTCAAATGTATAAAATTATAAGAAGACACAGAAAAGATTTGTATATGTGATAAGTTGTGATCTGTGCCATTAAAGGTATCATGGTTCAATTTGAATATTTGAGCATTTGAAGATGTTATTTCAAGTGAACCTCATAACAATCTTTTAATATTATTATTCATATTTTATAGAGGAGGAATCTGAGGTTCAGAAAGTTTAAATCACTTTGTCACTTTGATCACACAGCTAGTAAATGTTGGAGACATACTTTGAATCTACATCATCCTAATTCTAAATCCAGAAACTTATTCTCTATGGGTGAATATTATGCCACTCAATGAGCAATTGGAATCTCCTTAAAGTTATCAAAATAGAAGATATTTGTTCTTAGAAGTTCGATAACCAACCCCTACTATGTCAACAAACTAATAAGACTTGGAATATAATTGTTTCTATTTTAAAGTAACACATGGAATTTCTTTGTAGAGTTAAATCAAACTCCTTTACTTCTAACCCCTACTTATTAGTCTTCAATTACAGAATGGAAAGGAGAACACTTAAATACATGCTATTTTTTTTTCATAAAAAAAGAAGATAAGCTTCTAGATTAGTCATGCTCAACTCCCAAGAAGATTCTCCCAAGGTGTTGGAACTTCTTAGTACATTAGACATAAACTCAGAAACAAAGTTTATATTAACATCTTTTAAAGGTCATGGCAACACTTAAACTGAATAGACCAAAACCTTAGTATTCTCAGCAAAATTAGGAGAGAGAGGAAACATTTTAGATGACATAATCATGATAAAAGGCAATCTTGGCTAGGCTAGACATTGGATCAAATCTGTTAAGATGAAATTCAAAGGAATAAATGTAAAGTCTTATGCTCAGGTTCAAAAATCAGCCTTACAAGTATAAGGTGGTAGAAGCATGGTTAGAAGGAAGTTTGTTTGATAAAGATCTGAGGGTTTTATTGGATTCCAAGCTCAATACGAGGCAATAGTGAGATATGGCAGCTAAAGTTAATGTGATCTTTGGCCATATTAAGAGAGTCTCAGCAACCAGGATTAAAGAATTAATAGTTTTATTATGCTCTGTCTATTATTATTATGTTCAATTCTGGATATCATGTTTTAGGATGGATATTGATATGCTACAGGTCATCTAGAAGTGAGGATGGGGATAATTAATATTGTCAAACTGCTGCCATGTTAGGATCAGTGGAAGAAATTTTATATGTTTAGCTTCCTGAAGAAAAGACTTGAGGTAGGGAGGCTTTATTATAGCTCTCTTCAAGTATTTGAAAGATTATCACATGGAAGGGACATGAGGCTTGTTTTGCTTCTCTACAGAAAACAATATTTGGAACAATGGATGAAAGTTATAGAGGGAAATATTTAGGCTGAATATAAGGAAAAAACTTCATAGCTTTTAGAACTACCCCCAAAATGGAATTGACTACCTTAGGTAATAGGTTGTTTAAATAAAAACTGAATGAATACTTGTTGGCCATGTTGCAAAGTGAATTTTTGTTCAGGCATGGGTCGGACTAGATCTGTCTCTGCCATTTCTTAAATTCTGGTTTGTTTCCTTTATTTTTTAGGATATTTCTTAGGAAAGACAAAGATTAAAAAATCTTTCTCTTTAACAAATATTCCAGAAACTCCAGCTTTTCTAATATTGCTATAGAGGCCTTTGTCAGACACCACAGTCTGTTAACAAACTTCATATTATCCAAACCTGAATTTCCTTTACTGTATACATGGCATGTTTCATATTTAGGAGCATACCAATTTGCAAATAGACGTGTCTCTCTGAAAATGATGAAGAAAGTTTTGTTAGATACCAAGCACTATTTAAGGCCATCATAAACCATTAAGTTTATTGGCTTTGACTGAAGATAAGCAGAATAAATCATCTGCTGTTCAAATGGGAAGCAACTTTTATTATTTTTTTCTCTCTTTCAAAGTCATCATAACTAGTTTTCCAAAAAAGCAAAAAGTCTCACAAGTCCCTTTAAAGAATTTATTATTTTGGTTTTTTTTATCCTGCTAGGTCCACCTTCATTTGTAAATTGACATTGATTATGAAAAATAAGAATTTAAGAAGACCTTGAACGATCAAGCTATGCCCATTTGCATAGTATTTTTTTTTCTGTTCACAAAGAAAATGGATATAGTAGGGTGAGCATTTTTACTTCAAAGTAAACATTTTTGCATCAAGTGATGCACCTGGTCCTTCTAAATGTTAAACCTTCTTTCAAATTATTAATGACTTTCAATAGTCAAATGATAGGCAGAGATAATTTGGTCATTTGCTTATGCCTAATTATGACAAAGTGGAAATTGTGCTGCATTGGGAACCAGCAAGGATTGGGTTCAAGCCCTGCCTCAGATACTTTTTAGCTATGTGCCTTAGACAAATTATTTAACCTTTCTGAGCCTCAGGGAACTTTCTAAGAATATTAGTTTAAATCACAGGGTTTTGATTTATTGCCATCTGTAGATGGGTGCCGTGCATCAATGTCTAGATCTAGATATTTGTGTCCATGTATAGCCAATATAGTAATTGTCTACAAATCAAATGTTTAGAGATAGACTGGTACTTTTGAGATCATCTAACCCAGTTGTCTCAACTTCATTTTTTTTTAAACAGATAAAGAAATAGGCTCTTAGAAATCAAGAAACTTGCTCATGCTCATAGTTAGTACGGGACTGGGATTTGGACTCATATTTTCTTGATTCCATGTTCTATATCTCATTGAGTTAGCAGTCCTGAGTTCTTGAAGGCTCTGCCAACTTTATGATCTCTACAGATAAATGAACATCTGCAATGATGATGCCACCAATTAAAGTATTTATATAAGAAGTATTTTTTTAAAATTGTTTGAAAGAGACCACTTTGACCACTGCAATATCTGATTTGATTTTTCAAAAATTCTTTTTCTCCTTTGCTTTAAATATAAAGGTCAAAGACCTTATTTTCTTTCCTTTCAGAATACAAGATCTTTTGCAGTGAGTGATTATTTTGTTCATTGCATTTGTATCCCTAGCACTTGGTATAGTGCACGTGGTGGTTGCTTAACAAATAACTTGTGGATGGATTGCTTTATTCATAGAAACATAATTCAGATTTAGGTAGTGTTATTTTAATTGTTCATTCTTTCTTAGGTCTCAAAACAAAAGTCACTAGATGTGTTTTCTTTTCTAAGTTATTATTTTTTTGGGGGGTAGTTCTTGTGTTATTGCTTGTTAAGAATTTTGCATGTGGGCTTTTAGCCAAAATGCTTTCTCAACATGAAAGTACTGCATTTGGTCACTCATATCATACATCTATATCTCTTCATTCTTTTGCCCCAAACATTTTTCTAGACTTGAATTTACCTGGCCTTTAAAAATAGGGGAGAAACTCCTTTGATTTCATTTTTAAGATTGCTCATATGTAGAGTTTTCCCACTGTCATTAGTATTAAACTTTAACATATGGTAAAGAGAGCATATCATTGATTACTAATTAAATCATTACTGTTGTTAAGTGAAGCAAAAGAATTATTTTTTCACTAGATTGTTTTTCAAATTTGAAGTTTTTTTTTTTTGTTTGTTTTGTTTGTTTGTTTGTTTTTTTTTGGAGTGGGGAGGTTATGAGCATGGCTTTTGGTTTAGCCCTTATGATCTTGAAAATGACTAGGGATTTAAGTTCAAATAGCCATAACCAATCTGCTATTCTAATTTCAGATCTTTGGGTTTCTGGTATGTATGGGAATTATTCTCGCAATAGGAAATTCAATCTGGGAGCATCAAGTTGGGGATTATTTCCAAGCATTCCTTTTCCGAGATGAAGTAGTGAAGAATCCCATTTTCTCAGGATTTCTAACATTTTGGTCGTACATTATTATTCTGAATACTGTCGTGCCCATTTCCTTGTATGTGAGGTAAGAGGTCTTAACCCTTCCATAATGTGAAAAAAATGATGTCTATATGTTTTTGTTTGTGTTTTGTTTATTTTTTTAAATTATGATGCTTTGCTTTCACCAAACTTGATCTGTCATATCTGTTACAAACAAGGCAGTTAAACTTTTGAATCTGTTTAACATTTACATTTTTAATTGTAGCACACATTTGCTCATTGACTTGATTCTTTTTTTTTTAGAATTAATTATCATTTAAACACTTGAGCATCAGTATAAATTTGAATAACCAAATCAATCAGGAATAGGTGCAATCTAAATGTTAGAAATTTTAAGTCTCCTGGATTGATCTCTTGGGATTAGCTTCCTTCTCATCAAGTGATGATAATGATGATTAGCAAGAATAATAATTTATATTTGTATAAACCAGGTCTCAAGGGAAGTTTGGAGTACTTTGCAAGGTGTGTATTAGTGATGCCTAATTGGTAGAGAAAATGCTAAATGCAACGTGATGTGTAAAGGGTGAAGTTGGTATAAGAGCTCTGAAGAAGAGAGGCAGTCTTTTTTTTCCCTTCAAAAAGACTTGGCTGATTCTAGACATTTTTTGGAATCAACTTCAAATGTGGAGAGAGAAAAAGACTTTGGAAGCTGTAAATATATAGAGGAAGCTGGCTCCATAACAGTCCCTAATTTCTGATTTATATTTCTAGAGATTTGGGGAAATCTCCCCTTGGGCAAAATGGGGATATCTTTCTCTTTGTCTCTGTCTCTCTCTGACTGTCTTTGTCTTTGTCTCTATCTTATTCTCGTTTTCTCTCATGTTCTTATAACTTTGCTCCTTAAATGCCATGTCTTGCTTAGCATTTGCTTCATTAATATGGAGTCACTCAAAAGAAACTTGCAAAATACCTCAACTTTGGCTTCAAACCTAAGATACATTTGTATATCATTTTTGTATAATTTTTTGTTTGTTATCACAACCACTAAGAGGTTGATAGCACAACTATAATAGGCTACTTTTGACAGTTCCAAAGTGATTAAATGACCTACCTGAAGTCCTATAATCACTTCTGTGAAGCCAGAACTTGAACCCAAATCTTCTGACTTTTCACTGTACCATGATAAATGTTAGCTTGACACAGAACCAGGTGCAACACAATGCAAAATTTCCTGACAAACTTAGAGATGAAATGAATCATGTCTAAGATAGTATAGCGCAGTGAAAAAAGTCTGGGGGTGGATAGATAGTAATAGTATTCCCATTTTACAGGTGAGGAAAATGGGGTAGAGTCATATAACTTGTAAATATCTAAAGCTGAATATATACTCAGGTTTTTTTGACTCTGGATCCAGTGTTCTATCCCACTGTGCTAGCTAAATAAATGAAGGATTGGACTAAATGACTTTTAAAATTTCTTCTAGTTCCAAAATTATGATCTTATGATCCAAGTTCTACTTGGGTGACCTTGAGTAAATGCCTTATTTCTCTTGGCTTCAGTTTCTTCATCTATAAAATGAATCTAGATAACTTCTAGAATCTATATTCTCTCTTTAACATTTCATGGTTTAAATGCAGTATTTTAGGGTGTCTTTGAACTTTTCTTAGTGCTTTTTGGTGTTCACAATCAAAGAGGTAGCTTAGTTGTTGTTGTCCAGTCATGTTTGACTCCTTGTGACCCTTTTTGGAGTTTTCTTGGCAAAGATACTAGGGTGGTTTGCCATTTCCTTTTCCAGCTCATTTTATAGATGAAGAAACTGAGGCAAATGGGGTTAAGCCCATGGTCACATAGCTAGTAGGTATTTAGGCTTGACACTATCCACTATCACCTAGCTGCAATTAAAAAAAATTAAAATTTAATTATCATTTAATGATTTTTTATCATTTTAAAATAATGGAAAGGCAGCATGTTATAAGGGAAAATATTGAAGACCCATCTTTAATGGGTCTTTATGATGGGTACTGGTGCCTCATTTTCCTCTTCTGGAAATTGGGATTATATTAGTAGCACTACTGACTACACAGGATTGTTGTAAGGATCAAGTCAAGTTTTCTATAAAAATTGCTTTGGGGGCAGCTAGGTGGTGCAGTGGATAGAGCACCAGCCCTGAAGTCAGGAGGACCTGAGTTCAAATCTGGTCTCAGACACTTAACATTCCCTAGTTATGTGACCCTGGGCAAGTCACTTAACCCCAATTGCCTCAGCAAAAAGCAAAAAAAAAAAGTGCTTTGTAAATTGTAAAGTATCATAGAGAGGGAAGTGATGATGATGATGTAGAGTTTCCAGAATAAAAAATGCAATTTCAAAAATTGTGTGACTTCTCCATTTCAGTCAGACTCTTACTAAAGATTCTTATTTGGATTAAGTGCTTCACTTCCAACCTAAAAACACCACATTTTATTTATCTTAATTATATATATTTTGCCTTCCTTGTATTTAAAAATATTTTACCCAAGCTTTCGAGCTCCATTTGAAAAGGGGATGCTTTAAAAAACTTTCAGGGTCCATTTTCATTATCAGATTTAATTTTTATTTTTCATTCTAAGTGTTTCTTGGTTTTTTTTAAATTTTTTTATTTGCATGCTAACTGATGAGGAGTTATTTGAAGCCTGGTACAGTGGAACTACTACTTCAGTTCAAATCCTACTTCCAAAACTTACTAACTACATGATTTTGAACAAATGATGTACCTCTCTGGGACTCAGTTTCTTTACCCATACAATGAGGAATCTGGATGAAAAGACTGCTTAACTCCCTTCTGTTTCTTTATCTATGATTTCTATGACCTACCTAACAAGGATGTGATGGCACTCAAGTGAGATGATGTCTTTTAAATTCCTTTTACCTGTAAAGTGCTATTCAAAAATGAGAACCCTATGATTATTAATATCTCTGTCATCTCTACATTCCCCTTCCATTAATTTTTACCTGCCTTTCCTCTCCTCCCCCTTTTTCAATTTTAATTATGATAGAAAGATTTTAATATATAAAATCTTCTTATTTGGATGCTGATCAGGAAACCAGAATGCCAAATTGTTCAGAATTGACTTGCAGTAGTGAAATGTGGCTCTCTCACCATAAATTACTTTGGGCTCTTTGGAACTGTGGTCAGACTGGGCACTACTTAAGCTGTATACTACTGGCTCATCTTTGATTCTGAAGACTTTTCATGCTTGTATTCAATTATAGCATCTGTAGTAAATCCTGCTCCTTGCCAGAATAACCATGGTCAGCTTTTATGACTTTTCCTTTTATGTCTCAAATGTGCCTAGTGGCTTTCCATCTGAACATGTGCAAACACATATGTGTGTGTTGTCATCAGGAAGCAAGTATATTATGCACACATAACCTCTTTGAAGTGATTTGGCATTTTTCATTCAGTGCATTTAAAATATTTCTTAAAAATGAGAAAGTGATTTATTGCTCAAAGAAGGTGTTGGAAGGAAATCATCAGAGAACAGGATTCTCTATTAACTGGAAAGGCATAGAAGTTAAGAAAGGTTATTTCCTTCCAGCAACTAGAACCTAGTATTCTAGCCTGATTTTGAGGGAAACAACATACCTCGTGTTTCCAAATTATTCAGTGGTATCTTTACTAAAGCTGTTAGGCAGTGACAAATAAAAAATGTTCTTCTAAATGATAATTCTACTTAGAAGTTCACCTCCTACTCCTAATGATGTCATCAGGTTTTTAAATTTTTTTTTAAATAGATCTTAAGAGTTAGAGAAGTAGTGTAAAGTGGTAGCTAGAGAGCTTTCTTTGAAGCCAGGAAAATTTAGAATTAAGTCCTGTCTTAGACACAAATTGTCTATGTGACTCTGGTCAAGTCACTTAACTTTTTACTGCTCTTGATAATTCTCTATTATTGTCTAAGTTGTAGAATAATTTACAGATGAGAAAAATGAGGATGTGTCTGAGGTCCCATAGAATCATAGAAACAGAATCTCAGATATGGAAAGGAGCTGAGGGACCTTCTCATCCAATCTCTAACTGAACAAGTATATCCCCTCTACAATATACCCGACAAGTGTTATTATAACCTTTGTTTGGAAATCTTGAGGTGAAGAGGAATCTGCTGTTTTTTTTAAAGCAGATCATTCCATTTTTGGGGGGCTGTTCTGATTTTTAGCAAATTTTCCCTGCTATTAAATCTAATTTTGCCTCTTTGCATTTATAGCATTGCCTTTTTCAGCGAAGTAAAAAAAGCCATATTTCTCTTCCATAAAACAGCCCTTCAAATAAATGAAGAGCTATCATGTTCCCTAAGAGTTTTCTCTTCCCCAGGACAAACATCCCAATTACATCAGTAAATCTTTATTTAACGTGATCTTAAAGACCTTTACTATACTGGTTATCCTGTCTAGAAATTCTGCACCTTATCAGCATCCTTCCTTAAACTATGGTACCTAGAACTGAATACAATACTTAAGCCATGGTCTTATCTGGGCAAAGGACAGTAGGACCAATTCCTCCCTACTTCTCAACTCTGTTTCTCAATGCAGCCAAAGATGACATTTTCTTTTTTGCCATAATGTGGGATAGTGTATTGGCACACTTCAAGCTAAATTCCCTCAAATCTTTGTCAAAGTGCCCTCTAGCCTTGCCTCACCCCATTTTGTACTTTGAAGTACGTTTCTGAATTAAAGAGAATATTTTACATGTATTCCTATTAGCTTGTCTCTTATTAGATCCAGTCCCTTGACCGTCACTATTCTAGATTGTTCTAGATTGTCAAGATAATTTTGGATATTGACTCTTTCATTTATTGTATTAGCTATTGCTCCTAGCTTTGTTATAAACATATCATTTATCAGTCAATTAATAAACATTAAATACCTTCTATATGGCAGATCTTGTGCTAGAGACACAAAAAAAGAGGCAAAAAACAGTCTCTGCTCCCTAGGAGCTTACATTCTAACGAAAGAGTCAACTTGCAAACAAATATACACATAGAAAGCTGCATACAGGATATATAGAAAATAATTAATAGAAGAAAGCACCATAATTAAGAGACATTGAGAAAGTTTTCCTGTAGAAAGTGAGATTTTAATTGGTATTTAAAGGAGCCAGAGGAGTCAGTAGTCAAAAAAGAGGAGGGTGAATATTTCAAGCATGAAGGATAGTCATAGAAAATATCTGGAGCTGAAAAATGAAGTGGTCATAGAACAGCTAGGAGATCAGTACCACTGGATCGAAGGGTTCACTCTGAAGACTAAGGTGAAAGGAGGATGGAAAGATAGAAAACACTAGGTTAGGAAGGGCTTTGAATGCCAAATAGAGAATTTTGTATTTGGTCATGGAAGCAATGGGAAGCCACTGAAGTTTATTGAATAAAGAGGTGACATGCTCAGACCAGTTTTTTTTTAGGAAAGTCATTCTGGTGGCTGAACAGAGAGGATAGTTTGTAGTGGGGAGAGACTTAAGGCAAAGCAGATATACCAGCAGGATATTGCAGTAATCAAGGTGTGAGATGATGAGGGCCTGCACTGGAGTAATGGAAATGTCAGAGGAGAGGCCATTCAAGACAAATTGCAAAGATAATATTTAATGATTCTGGCACCAGCTTGGATATGGGGAATAAAAGATAATGAGGATTCCAGGATAATTTAGACTGTAAGACTGAGGCACTGGGAGGATAGTGTTGCTTCCCACAAGTAATATGGAATGTAGGAGGTGGGGAAAGTTTAGGGGGAAAGATAATGAGTCTTGTTTTAGATATATTGAATTTATGATATGTACTGATCATCTAGTTGGACAGTTGGAAATGTGAGATCAGAGGTCAAATGGGGCAGGAAAGATAGTTTTGAGAATCATCAGCATAGGGACAATAATTAAATTTATACGAACTGATGACATCACCAAGTGAAGTAGGATAGGAGAAGAGAAGAGCCCATGACAGAAACCCAAGGGACACCTACAGTTAGAGGGCATGATCAGAGAAGGATATACAAAGGAGACAGAGATGAGTGGCAGGTAGGTAGGAGAAAAACCCAGAGAAAAAAAGGTGTTAAAGAGGAGAGAGTGATCAATAAAATCAAAGTCTACATTGAATGAGGATTAAGAGAAGGCCATGGGATTTGACAACTAAGAGCTCATTAGTACCTTTAAAGAGAATAGTTTCAGTGGAATGATAAAATTGGAAAATCTTAAGGATTTAAGAAGAGATTGAGAGAAAATGGAGACATCTGTTGTAGATGACCTTTTTGAGGTTAGCCACAAAGGGTAAGAGTGGGAATGGAAAGGTGAACTGAGAATTTTTTCAGCAAAGGGGAAACTTGGCCATGTTTGTAGGAAGTAGGAAATAAGCCCAAAGATGGGGAGACATTGAAAAGAGGTGAAAGAGTAGGGATGACAGAGACCAAACTGTTGGAGAAGATGGCATGGAATGGGATCACTTGAACAAGATTGTAATAAATAATAGCACTTTCTCCTTGTGAGACAAGGGTGAAGAGGGTGATAGGGCAGACTGATTGATAGGAGATGAGGAAGAGTGTAGAAAAGGGAGCTCACAGCAAATGGCTTCAATTTTGCCAGTAAAATATATGAGATTTTCAGCTGAGAGAAAGGGAGATGAGGAGTCATGGGTAGTTTGAAGAAGAATGTTGCTGTGGAGAGCAGGACAATGAGTTGATAAGGGAGTTAGAGTAATATTGCTGAGCAACAGTGAGAGACTAATGAAGGAGGTATAAAACAACAATTTTCAGTGTACCTATTTATGGTAACAAATTTCAGAGACTTCCTTCAGCAGCTTATGAATGGGGGGGAAGTTGATGAAGGCTGAGGCTTGGCTCTGCATAATTGGTGCTATCATAAGGTTAGGGATTCAGAAGAGATCAGTGTAGGGTTGAATTGGTTCACTAAGGAGTCAAGATGTGGTGGGGAGGATTCTGGAAAGATGGTGAAGTAGGTTGGTGAACTTCAAGCTCTCCTGATTTACCCCACAAATAGAATACATTTGCGCCTCAGGGTAAACATAGACTGGTGAAAAACCAAGAAGACTTGGGGCAGAACAGGGGTCCTCCTGGTACAACCTGAGAAGATCTGAAGAAAGACCCCAGGCTGGGGATTAACCTTGTGAAGTACCAACACCTCCAGGCTAGCTCAACAGAAACACCAAGTCAAGAGCCCTGGGGCTAACTAGGTATGGCTGGATCCACAGCAGGAACCACAGAAACTTTCATCTCCTGTACAGTGTGTGGAGTAGGGGTCAGGAAGACTGAGGGATCCTCTGCTGATTAGGAATGGCAGGCTTGGCTGTGCTGCCTGGACACAGCCCTCGGGGAGAAAAAACCAGCACCTGGTGAGTGCAGAGGGGGTGGGACAGGGATGCTGTGGGCTGCAGGCATTTGCTGGAGGATAGAGCTTTTGGTTGGGGTTCCAGGTTAGAAGGGAGAGTGCAAGTAAAGCTAGAGGCATCATCCCTCCACTCCAAAATTAGAGATGCTTACACTAATGCCTAACCTCACCATAGAAACTTACTGTGAGAACAGGGAAGACCAGGATTCATTGTCAAAGGACCCTGAAGTAAAAAGAGCTGCTTCTACCCCCGAAGAGTAATGTAAAATTTCTCCCTGCCCAGAAAGAGTTTATAGAAGAACTTAAAGAATTTAAAAATCAAATGAGAGACATTGAGGAAAAACAAAAACAAAAAAAACCTAACAAAAAACCCAACTAAATAAAATAAAAACCATCTAAGAAAAATAAGAAGATTATGAAAAAAAGTCATCCAGCTAGAAAAGGAGATAAGGAGTCTCAAAGATGAAAAAAAAACTCTTTGAAAATTAGAATTGGGCAAGGGGAAGCCAGTGAAGCTATGAGAGACCAAAAAAATAAGAAAAAAGTTTATAAAGAATGGAAAAATAGAACAGAATGTGAAACATAAGAAAAATGACAGATCTAGAAAACAGATCAAGAAAATATAAGCATAATTGAACTGCCTGAAAGTTGTGACCAAAAAAACCCCAAAAAAACACACAAAAAACCAAAAAAAAAAAAAAAAAAAAACCTTGATACAATAATGCAAGAAATAAGCCAAGAAAATTGTCCTGAAGTGATAGAACATGAGGGGAAAGTAGAAATAGAAAAAAAATCCACCAAATATCACCAAATTCAATGAGATACTTTGTGGAAAACACATAGGATTATTATTGCCAAATTTCAAAATCCACAGATCAGAGAGAAAATTATGCAAGAAACAAGAAGGAAAAACAATTCAAATATGCTAGATGTACAATTAGAATCATACAGGACTTATTAGCAGCTACAATAAAAGATCACAAATCCTGGAATCATATCTACAGGCAGTCAAGGAGTCAAGATAAGGAGAATAAGAGAGCATAGAAAGTGCAGGGGAGATGGGGTATGAGAGGGATTAGGGGATTTGAGGCCATGGAATAAAAGAAGAATAAGATTATGTAAGGGAAGGCATAGGGAAAGATAAAAAGCCAATAGATTATGCTTGGATGAGGGGATTTAAGAGTTATTGAACATGGAGGTGGTAAATTGTGATGGAAAGATGAAGGGTATGACCATATTTTTGTGTGGACGTGGGTGGAGAAGTAGTGAATGGGAGGTGAGTAGATTAAAGAACTGAGTGCTATATGTGCTTTTATAAAAACTTGTTGATAAGAATATTAAATAGCACAAGACCAAGAACAGATTCCTGGTACACACCACTAAAGGCCTCTTTTGTGTGAACTCTGAGCCACTTAGGATTATTATATAATCCATATAGAAAACAGTGTATATCTAAGACACCTCTCTGCCTCTTTTCCACAAGAACATATAAAATAAACAATATGCATTCTTAGCAGGGTTTTACAAAATACTCCCTAATCTCTGTATTTTCTAGAAGTAAGATAATAATGATAGTTATTGATAATAATCAATAATGATAGCATTTATATAGTGCTTTAAGGTTTACAAAGTATGTTATATGGGTTAATTCATTTGGTTCTCACTACAATCCTATGAGGTAGGGACTATTTTTACCTCATTTACAGATGAGGAAACTGAGGGACAAAGAAACTAAATGATTTGCCCAGTGTCACAGAGCCAGGAAATATCTGAATCAGGATTCAAACTCAGATATTTTTTGACTCCAACTTTTGTATTCTGTCCTTTGAGCAATTTAGTTGTCCCCAGGTGATGAAATCCTAGTTGTACTTCCTCATGTTGTAAGTATCTTGATAGTCAAACTGAATTTCTTTTTCCTCATCTTATTAAACTCTTCCATTTACTCATTGAATCAATCTCCATTTCCTTTCTTTCCTTCTCCTTTTCATCCTTTTGTTCCTTTCCCCTCATTTTCAAATCTTTCTCTGGATTCTCAACTTTAGTCATTTTTTTTAGCATCAGTTCTATTCCTTCTTCTTTGGCATAGATCCCATATGTTCTTGGAAGCCCTTGCTATCCACCAAGCATCACTTATGTGTTGCTTTGAGTAATCATAATTATGCAAATCTGATTGCCCCCTCTAGGGCATTCTCTAAATAGATCAGACAAGAACCATAAATAAAATAGGTTCTAACAGTAGTAAAGCAAATGAAGACATGAAATAGAATGGTTTCCATGTTTCTCCTCCTACCTCTTCCCTTCCTCTCCCCTATTCCTTTTCCCATTCATAGTGGATTATACTTTCCCATAAACTTCTGTGACTGTAGTGAATAGAACATCTCCTGGGATATTTATGCTCTGATGTCCAGGTTTGAACAAAGCTTCTAATTTCTTTCTTGTGAAAACCAATTGTGCCTTGCTGATTTTTGTCTCCGCTTTTTTGACTGCTCCTTAGGCATACTTCTGGAGCCCCATTTTGTGTTAACTTATAGCTATGTCACAATGAGACATTTGCTTTTACCTTATCCCTATGGTAAAGTACAGACTTTCTGTCCTTCTCTAATTCTTGAGTCTTTCTTTGTCTGTGGATAAACAGCCTCAATGCTTTTTATTTGCCCTTTCAATTTCTATCATGTCCTTGGCTGAGTAAAACTGAGCCTTGAAAATTGCCATGAAGCCATGAAGTACTTTGGAATACTGGAGAAGTAATGCCAGTATGAGCCTTGCCCCTACATTTCTGCCATCAAGTTAACCCCTTCTTCCCAAAGTCCTTCTCTTCCCCCTTTCTTGTCCCATTATATAGGTTCTCCTTCATTTCCAGACCTTTTCTTTCCCATTAAGCTTTCCAGAATCTCACCATCCTTAAATTGAATCTCTGGCATTATTTTTACAATTAAAAAACCCTCCAAAA
>JAJPUD010002284.1:60195-86242 GCA_023553655.1 Myrmecobius fasciatus
TCCCTCATGAGTCAGAAGAGCCATTATGCAAAAGGAATGGAAGAGCAAATCCTGCAACCTAGAACTTCTGAGTTCTGGTCTAGTGACTAGTGATTTCACCACTCTGCCACATTCATAGCTCCTGCAGTTTTTATACACTTTAAGTTTTTATGCCTGAAAGTTGAATTTAGCATATTATTAGGAAGTTAGTCTCTGAGAGATTTTTATGTTATAATTAGTTGTTTTATGTCACTTTTTTTTTGTCAGTTGCCAGTATCTTAAGATTGGATATTCAAAAAATGTCCTACATCTAAAGATCATAGATATTATATCTGACAAATTAGAGATCATCCAGTACAGTATATGTATATATGTCTTTCATTCTATGATGTAAATCCTTATTAATTGTTGAACGTTGTCATTTTACAAAGGCCCAGAGAATTATAATGACTTATGCAATATTACACAATTAGCTCTCTGTGGAGTTGGGACCAGAAACCAGATCTCCTGATTCCCAGTACTGTGCTCTTTTTCGCTGTATCACAAAGACCTATACACTAATACTGGGAAACATGAGCAGGATGTCACAATGGGAAACTCTTGAACCCCTTTTTCCTCAAGAAAAGGCCATCTCTTCCTTTGCTCTACATATTATTTTGGATTTATATTTTTCAAATGCACTTAGTCTTTTTTTTTCTGATTTGTTAACATGAAACTGCCATGCTTCAGTCCATTTGTTTTGTTCTAGATTTTCAGAAAGCTACTGTATAATGATAATTAAACCATGTATCCAGCAACCAACCAGCACAGAACTAGACTCCTTATCAAAGTCTCTCTCTTTACTAGCTTTGCCAATTGCCATATTAAGCCTCCTATATGCTGGATAAAGCATTGTATTCAGGTGAGCTATGTTCTCAGAAGCCTGAAGCTTACAGCTAGAGTAATCTTACCCATCAACCCTGTCTCTTCATTTTTACAAATAAGGAAATTAAGACCCAGGAAGTTTTTAGAAGGTCATATAGCTAGTTAACAGTAGAGGCCAGATTAGTTTCTAGCTCTTTAGTCATTTAATCCAGGGTTCTTTCCATTATACCACACAACCTCATGAATTGTATTTCTAGTTAAGACTCCCTTGGCCACAATGTGCTGGTACAGAAACACCATCATTATCCAACCACAGATGAGCTATGGAATCTTATAAACAATCATCAAAACATGAAATAGCAGTCCCTTCCACGTGAATAATGGTATTCTCTATGGACCGAGCAGTCCAATTAGCCAACCTCATTTCCTTCCCTCCAGAGTTACTCTAATTCATTTTGCCCTTCATTGAGTTATTGTCTGAAACCTCATTTAGCAAAATAGAGGGTCTGTTGACCTGTTGTGGAGGAGAAGGTCCTAAGGGGCAACTCCTTTGGGTCATCTAGTGGATAGAACCTAGAAACTTATTTAATAGTTGGATTCTTCTAAAGGACATTCAACCAAGAGTGCTTGTGTGCCAAAACACTATACAAAAAATAATTCCTCTGGGCCTGATAAATGTGATTTGAGAACTACGATAATTTTGCTGGGGTTTTTAGTTGCCCTATTCCATTGTTTTTAATAACATCATGGAAAAGGGCTATGAAGATTATGTAAGATTTTGAAAAAGAACACCACTATATTACATTTTTTGGGGGATAAAGATCATTAAAAGTTTGAGAAATGACATTTCAGCGCATTTATATTGTTTGCATATGGGTTTTCCTTTAAGGAATTTGGCATTATCTGATGTTGTCTAAACTTTTCTTCCCCCTCTACTTGCCCTATACTGCTTTAAAGTGTGGAAGTTATCCGGCTGGGTCATAGCCATTTTATAAATTGGGATCGGAAGATGTATTATTCCAAAAAAGAGACACTTGCTGAGGCTCGGACGACTACACTCAACGAAGAACTGGGCCAGATTGAATATGTTTTCTCAGACAAAACAGGCACTCTCACTCAAAACATAATGACTTTTAATAAATGCTCCATTAATGGAAGGACTTATGGTAAGTTATTTTCCTCCACTTAAAAATTTTACTTTGTTTGACATTTTTGCAAGTTAAATTTTTTATATCCATTTTGCTTTATTGAAGAAAGTCTTTTGTGATTTGATAAAGAAATAAAATAGTTAATCTGGCATAAGTTATAGATTCATGATGCAATCTGTTTATCCTATGATACTGACTTAGAATGTAAATTCCAGAACAAGGAGATCCAGTAGTTAGCATGCTAATCTAGTAGTTAGATGCTAATCTCCTCTATGAGGTATGAATTGTGTCTAGGATTAGAAAGCAATCTGGTGGATGCATAAAAATACATAAGCCTTTGCATGGCTATCTAGTAATAAAGGGGTTGAGCATTATGATTCTTAAGATCCTTTCCAGCTCGGAAATGCTATGGTTCTGCTCTGTGGTGCTAAGTAAGGGTAGAGAGCATAAATTCTTGTTACTTTGATGAGCAGAAAAGAAATGCTGAAATAACTGTATTAGTATTTCCAAGTTTGTAATGTACCTCTTGTATTCATTTTAGTGTATATAGTTTATAGATATTTTGTATGTAGCATATAGTATGAAGATATATACATATACATACATGTGTGACATTTTGTTATAGAATAAACCTGTGTGGCTGCCACAAAATGATATTTATATTTATATAGTACTTTAAGGTTTGGTTTAATTATATAATATAATTTGTTTCTCACAACAACCCTGAAAGATGGATGCTATTTTCTCCATTTGACAGATAAAGAAAATAAGACTGAGAGAGAGAAAGTGATTTGCTCATGATCCCATGGCTATTAAGGATCTGAGAGAGAATTCAAACTTGAGTCTTCCTGATTCTAACTCCAGAGCTCTATCCTTTACACCACACTGTCTCTCAAACTGTTATTTTGAATTTACTCATACTTCATTGCCCCGTCTCTTTATTAAAGATCCAATGAAAGACCATAAAAAGATCTGAATTGAGTTGCTTAAGTTCTTTAAGCTCGCTTCCTTATCAGAAAAAACTGGAAAAAATACTTGAATCGCCTGTTTCTTTTAAGTTATCAGAAATATAAAGTTGAAGTGTTTGTATGTAAAAAACTTTGTAGGCATTAAAATGTTATGTTAATATTAGCTAATATTATGAGTCCATAGTGATGAAGAATGGATGGACAATTTGTTTGGTACTTTCACCCCTGACAAGGCACTCTTCAGTCATTTTTACAGCCTGACTGAAAGGTCTACATCCCTTCCCCCATCAAATGTTAAAGATATACACCAGGAACTTCAGAGACCCATCTTCTATATTATCAATACTGAAATATATTGATAATACAAATATATTGAAAAGGGTGGCAAAACCAATATTGAAATTTTACATATAAGGTTTTTTCCCCTTTATTTTTCCTCCAGATATCTATCTATATACCTATAATATTTCAAATTTTACCCTTTTGTTCCATTTAATATACTTTCTTTTATATGTTGATAAAAAACTCTCTACAGGCTGTTAAATAGCTACTGATTAGGCTGGTTCTTAGACAAAAGTATAAAATAGAAATTAGCTTTCATATCTCCTTTCATGATAATCTTTCCCTTGATTGCCCCCACCCCAACTCGATTCTCCTTAGCAGTGTACAAACCTTTCCTATTATTACCCTTTATACACCTTGTCCTTTTTCCTTACTTTCGCCCCAGTTGAAATATACTTATGTTATGTCTTCTTCTTTGTAGACAACTAGTTAATGTACTTATCTATGCTGATGTAATCAATGGTCTATGCTAATGATTTATTAAATTTTCTCTTCTAGGCAATATCTTTGTATCTTAATGGGAACTTCCCAAATACTTCTAATGTTGATAGTAGCCACTAGGTTGCCTCGTATATAAAATATATTTGGGTTGGAGCAAATTTTGGGTGATCTATACATGGCAGTATGCTCTGTCTTTCTATGTGTAAGGAAATCCCTATTCTTAAGAGTACATAAGAGCATTGAATCAAAGATTTAGGATTGGAAGAGACATCAGAGGCTATATTTGTTTTCTCTGGTGCTTTGATAAAGAAATAAAATAGTTAATCTGGCATAAGTTATAGATTCATGATGCAATCTGTTTATCCTATGATACTGATTTAGAATGTAAATTAAATTAAAATAAGACATTTAACTCTACTCTGCCAGGAACTATGTTCATGACTTGGTCATAATTTCAAAGAACTTTCCTTATGATGATGTTGTTAAGCAAATGTATGTTTCCCAAATGAAATTGGCCAATATTTGCCCAGCTCCTAATGTATGAAAAAAACATAAGCCATATTTTAATTTTTCATTAATATACTCATGACATTTTTAGTCTAGTTAGTTTATGTGACTAGAAAGAGATACAAAAATGTCTCTACACATTTATTGGAGATATGCATGGTATATGTGTTGAAAGCAGGTTTTTTTTCTTTTGTTAAAGACAAAATTTGAACTATGAATGCCAGATCTAGTAACTAAAAGCAACAAAAAATTCCCTGAAGAAATATATTTCCTATAGACAAGTATTTGAATATGTTTTCAATATGTATATTTTTAATCATTGAAATTGTATTCTGCAGGTGAAGTATATGATGACCTGGGTCGGAAGACAGAAATAAATGAGGTATAGAGGTGACCAAATATTTTTATTCATTATATTCTTGGTTTAATGGGGGATAAACTCCTGCTTTTAGAGTATAATATTCTAATATGTAATTTACCCTTTTTCATGTAGCACACAGAAATTTACCAGGTACAGATAGATATTTAATAAGCAATTTTTGCCATCCCAGAATTACTCTTTATTATATTTGCTCTTCTTTATACGTGAAGACATTAGAGCATGACAGTCTTGTGATAAAGAGATAGAAGGAGAGACAGTTTAATGAATCAGCCCTTGTCCTGACCCATTCTGCCCAGACCTGTTCTTTGACAAGAAAACCCCACCTTGCACCTTGTAATCTTTGCGTAGTTCTACTCCACTCAGTAAAAAAGCACAATTGCTCTAATAGTGTTGCTTTTCACTATTATTTTTTTTCTGTTCTTTGTTCTTTTTGCAATACTCTTTCCCTCCTTTTTATATTCCTAAATTTTGACTTGTAAGGAAAGAAGAATCAGGAACATAAGTAGAGATGGAACTAATTTTCAAAGCACTTCTATTAACATTATTTTTTTTCTCAAAATTTATAAGATTGCTTTTTACCAGGGTGGCAGAAAACTAATAAAATCAACTTTTTTTCCCCATGAACCAATGATTTGCTATTTCTAAAGTAGATCCCTGGGGATGTACCTCTTCTGCAACTTAAGTGCATCCTATTGTTTGGGACAATGAGAGGCTAAGTGGCATGCTGAGAGTCACACAGATAGTCTGTCAGTCAAAATTTGAATCCTGAACTTCTGGAATTGAAGGTCGGCTTTCTATTCACTATACCACAAATAACTCCAGATTTTTATTAGTTCTATCTTTTTGTTGTTACAGGTTGCATGTAGGAAACTGTTCTTCTAGGCCTTTCCTATTAATTTTTTTCCTATAAGAAAGCATCTAAATTTATTCTGTTACTTAGAATAATTATACATGACCTTACAGACTAAGAAAGAAGAAAAATCAATTATTCTGTAGATTTAGTTGGTCTAGGCCAGAGATAGGAAAATTTCCCAAAGAAATTCTCAGGGATTGGGGTCATGTAACATTGCCTGATACATTAAGCATTCCAGTCCAGTTGTTTTACTAACTAGTCCTGTGATCCAAGGACATGTCCCTGAAAGGTCTATCTTTTTTTTTTTTAATTATAGACAACCATTCTTTTTTTCCCATCTTTCAAGATGGAGATAATAATGGCCACCCTATTTAATTCATGTTTGTTTTAAGGATAAAATGCAATGATAGATGATAGCTTTTTTTTATTATTAAAGCTTTTTATTTGTATAACATATGTATGGGTAGTTCCCCAACATTGATCTTTACAAAGCTTTCCATTACAAATTTTACCCCCAGTTCCCTCCCCTCCCCTAAATGGCAGGAAGTACACTACATGTTAATAATGTTGAAATGCTTGAGAAGTTTTGCAAGAAAAATCCTATCTACAAGAAAAAAAAAGAATCAGAGAAAGGCAACACAATGCAAGCAAATGTCAATAGAGATCATGAAAATGTTACGTTGTGGTCCATATTTCATTTCCCTCTCTCTGGGTGTATATGGTTTTCTTCTGAACAATTGGAACTGGTTTGAGACAATTCTTTGCTGCAGAGAGCCATGTCCATCAGAATTGATCATCATGTAATATTGTTGTTGCTGTGTATGATGATCTCCTGGTTCTGCTCATTTCACTCAGCATCAGTTCATGCAAGTCCCTCCAGGCCTCTCTGAAATCGTCCTGCTGGTCGTTTCTTACAGAGCATTAATATTCCATAACATTCATATACCATAATTTATTCAGCCACTCTCCAATTGATGGGCATCCCTTCAGTTTCCAGTTTCTAGCCACTACAAAAAGGGCTGCCACAAACATTCTTGCACATGTGGGTCCCTTTCCCTCCTCTAAGATCTCTTTGGGATATAGGCCCAGTAGAAACACTGCTGGGTCAAAGGGTATGCACAATTTGACAACTTTTTGAGCATAGCTCCACATTGCTCTCCAGAATGGTTGGATCCGTTCACAGTTCCACCAACAATATATTAGTGTCCCAGTTTTCCCACATCCCCTCCAACATTCATCGTTATCTTTTCCTGTCATTTTAGCCAATCTGACAGGGGTGTAGTGGTACCTCAGAGTTGTCTTAATTTGAATTTCTCTGATCAATAGTGATTTGGAGCAACTTTTCATATGACTAGAGATGATTTTAATTTCAGATGATAGCTTTTTTAAAAAAGTAAGTAAATTAATAATCATTTTATTAAGCATACTAACTATGTTATAGGTACTGTCCTAAGCTCTGGGAATATGATAAAAGGCAAAGGAGAGTCCCAATCCACTAAAGTTCATGCTCATGCTCAATAGCAACTTTATTTACTAGTTATCAGCTGCAGCAACATTAATGATACTGTGGAGCCAAATTTTGGGTTCTAAGAATTTTATCCTAGAGTTCTGTAAGCCTCCAAGCATTCTCCCATAATAGGAAGAGTCCTCTCTATTTGGGGGGGGGGGGAAGGTCCTTAAAGGAGACCTGCATTGTTTTGGCCCATGGATCTGAAATGAGTGGATCTGTAAATATTGCAACCATCTCAGATAAGAATCTTGTAAAACAATTGAAATAGTTACACAGGAGAAAGTAATTCCAGATTCATTGACTGTGAGGTTGGGGAAATAATATATTTTCTCTTTCTCTCTCTTTCTCTCTCTCTGTCTCTCTCTCTCAAACACACATACAGAAAACAAAGCCTATTGATTTCTCTTTCAATCCTCAAGCAGATGGCAAATTTCAGTTCTATGATCATGGCCTAATTGAATCCATTAAGCTTGGAGACCCCAAAGTATATGAATTCTTCAGACTACTTGCTCTTTGTCACACAGTGATGCCAGAAGAGAATAATGAAGGTGAGTGATCTATATGTATGCTCCTGGGAAGTCTTTTCCCTTAGAAGTTACATTTTTTTTTTCTGAATGGAATAATTGGTAATTTTTTCACTTAAAAGAATACTTATATAGAAATGGCTGTACCAATTATAATCCTTACATATTTGTTCTTGGGTGCAGGTATAGTAATTGTATCATGTATACAATATGTCCCAAAAGTTTTTGTTTAGAATTAAGCTTTATTAATAGAAGTATAAATGCTACAAATTCTAAAATTTTTTTGAAAGGTAACTATTTAAAAAATTTAAAATATAAGTATGTTTCTTATTAAAAATTCAATTTAACCACAGCCTTGTGTAATGCAGATAATCTATTTCTGACCCTTGACCTCCCATTATAGAGTTAGAAACAGCTGGATTTGAGATCTGATTGGATTTGTGGAGGAAGAGCAAACTTCAGAGATAGGATTTGAACCCAGGACATATTTTCCACCGTATCACATTTCCTCCTGTGCATACTGGAGGCAAATGGAGATGATGGAGTAATCCAACTGACAACCATGAGCAACACTGATCTTAGTCATACTAGGGCAAGATTCAAGACCAAAGCTGGTGATGGTAATGAAATGGATGGAGCCTAGGATTGAAGAGATATTGACAACTGGACTTTCTGCATTCTTGTCTTTGTAGAGCTAGTACTATTTAGTGCAAAGAGTGCTGAATTTGCAGTCAGGTGAGATCTGTATTTAAAAATCTTGACATTGACTCTTAATATTTGTATTGCCTTGGGTGAGTTACTTTATTTATCTGAGCTTATTTGTCAAAATATAGCTATCTGAGTTTATGTAGATGTAGCCCCTAAGAAGTCTTTTAATTCTCCTCTTGGATCTTAATTATTTCATAGACTCTTCCTGAAGTAAATCACTTTTAGTTGTGGTTGACAAATTTAGTGGTTTTTGATTGTTACAACTTTGCTGTTACTCATTGAAATAGCTACTCATTTCCAAAGTATTTCTATAGATTTTGTCGACCTGATTTTTATGTGCTCTAAGAACGTCTATTAATATTCTTTCTCCCTTTTTTGGTGAAGAAATGCCCTTTTTTCTAGGACATGAGCCCTGTTTTTCATTAATACTATACAGGCTTCTATTAGAATATTTTCTAAGTCTATTCAATTGTGATGTCAGGATACTAGTAAAAATGTTAATTCATTGAACCACAGATTTCTCCTTGGTATTTTTGTACTTAATGTGCTTTGCTTAGACTAGATCAAGATATTTATTTATATATATATCACACTGGTTTCCAATTTTCCCAGCAGTTTTTGTCAAATACTGAGTACTTATCCCAAAAGCTGGGGTCTTTGGGTTTATCAAAGACTAAATTGCTATAGTTATTGCCTAGTTTGTCTTGTGATTCTATCCTATTCCACTGATCGACTACTCTATTTCTTAGCCAGTACCAAATGGTTTTGATGACTGCTGCTTTGTAATATAGTTTTAGATCTGGTACAGCAAGTCTACCATCGTCAGCCTTTTTTTTTCATTAATCCCCTTGAAATTTTTGACCTTTTGTTCTTCCAAATGAACTTTGCTACTGTTTTTTCTAGATCTGTAAGATAATTTCTTGGGAGTTTGATTGGTATGGCACTAAATAAGCAAATTAGTTTGGGTAGTATTGTCATTTTTATTATATTTGCTCGGCCTACCCATGAGCATTTTAAGTTTTTCCAATTGACTAGGTCTGATTTTATTTGTGTGGAAAGTGTTTTGTAGTTTAGTTCATATAGTTCCTGACTTTTCCTTGGCAGATAAATTCCCAAATATTTTATACTATCAACAGTTATTTTGAATGGAATTTCTTTTTGTATCTCTTGCTTCTGAACTTTATTGGTAATATATAAAAATACTGCTGATTTATGTGGATTTATTTTGTATCCTGCAACTTTGCCAAAGTTGTGAATTGTTTGTAGTAGTTTTTTAGTTGAGTCTTTAGGGTTCTCTACATGTATCATCATGTCATCTGCAAAGAGTGATAATTTGGTTTCCTCATTACCTACTCTAATTCCTTTAATCTCTTTTTCTTCTCTTACTGCCAAAGCTAACATTTCTAAGACAATATTAAATAATAATGGTGACAGTGGGCAGCCTTGTTTCACTCCTGATCTTATTGGGAATGGTTCTAGTTTGACTCCATTACATATGATGCTTGCTGAAGGTTTTAAGTAGATACTACTAAACATTTTAAGGAAAAGCCCATTTATTCCTATACTCTCCAGTGTTTTTAATAGGAATGGGTTTTGGATTTTATCAAAGGCTTTTTCTGCATCTATTGAGATAATCATATGGTTTTTATTAATTTGGTTATTAATATAATTAATTATGCTGATAGTTTTCCTAATATTGAACCAGCCCTGCATTCCTGGTATAAATCCTACTTGGTCATGATGTATTATCCTGGGGATGACTTTCTGTAATCTTGTTGCTAAAATCTTATTTAAAATTTTTGCATCAATATTCATTAGGGAAATGCGTCTATAGTTTTCTTTCTCACTTTTCTCCGTACCTGGTTTAGCTATCAGCACCATATCTGTGTCATAGAAGGAATTTGGCAGTACACCTTCTTTCCCTATTTTTTCAAATAGTTTATATAGTATTGGGATTAATTGTTCTTTGAATGTTCGGTAAAATTCACATGTAAATCCATCTGGCCCTGGAGATTTTTTCTTAGGGAGTTGATTAATAGCTTGTTCTATTTCTTTTTCTAATATGGGGCTATTTAAATAATTTATATCCTCTTCTGTTAACCTGGGCAATCTATATTTTTATAGATATTCCTCCATTTCATTTAGATTATCAAACTTACTGGCATAAAGTTGGGCAAAGAAACTCCTAATTATTACTCTAATTTCCTCTTCATTGGAGGAAAGTTCTCCCTTATCATTTTTGAGACTAATAATTTGATTTTCCTCTTTCCTTTTTCTAATCAAATTAAGTAAAGGCTTATCTATTTTGTTGTTTTTTTCATAAAACCAACTCTTAGTTTTATTTATTAATTCAATAGTTTTCTTATTTTCAATTTTATTGATCTCCCCTTTAATTTTCAGAATTTCCAATTTGGTATTAAATTGAGGGTTTTTAATTTGGTCTTTTTCTAGCTTTTTAAATTGTAAGCCCAGTTCATTGATCTTCTCTTTCTCTGTTTTATGCAAGTAAGCATCTAGAGATATAAAATTACCCCTTATAACCGCTTTAGCCATGTCCCACAAATTTTGGTATGTTGTCTCATTATTGTAATTCTCCTGGATGAAATTATCGATTGTGTCTATGATTTGCTCTTTCACCCATTCATTCTTCAGGATTAGATTATTTAATTTCTAAATAACTTGTGGTCTATTTTCTCCTGGCCTTATATTACATGTGAGTTTTATTGCATCATGATCTGAGAAGGATGCATTTACTATTTATGCTTTTCTGCATTTGATTTTGAGGTTTTTATGCCCTAAAACATGATCAATTTTTGTATAAGTTCCATGAACCCCTGAGAAAAAAGTATACTCCCTTCTATCACCATTCAATTTCCTCCAGAGACCTATCATATTTAACTTTTCTAGCCTTTTGTTAACCTCCCTAACTTCTTTCTTATTTATTTTGTGATTTGATTTATCTAATTCTGAGAGAGCAAGGTTGAGATCCCCCACTAGTATAGTATTACTGTCTATTTCTCCTTGCATCTCTGTTAGTTTCTCCTCTAGGAATTTGGATGCTATACCACTTGGTGCATATATGTTTAGTATTGATACCTCTTCATTGTCTATGGTACCCTTTAGTAAAATATAGTTTCCTTCCTTATCTCTTTTAATTAGATCTATTTTTGTTTTTACTTGATCTGAGATAAGGATTGCTACCCCTGCCTTTCTTTGTTCACCTGAAGCATAGAAGATTCTGCTCCAGTCCTTTACCTTCACTCTGTATGTATCTCTATGTTTTAGATGTGTTTCTTGTAAACAACATATTGTAGGATTTTGGCTTTTAATCCAGTCTGCTACCCCCTTCCATTTTATGGGAGAGTTCATCCCATTCACAGTTAAAATAACTATATCTGTATTCCCTGCCATCTTATTTACCCAGAGTTATGATTTTTCTTTTCCCTTTCCGCTCTCTCCCTTCCCCCTGCCCAGTACTTTGTTTTTGATGACCACCTCCCACCAATAATCCTCCCCCTTTTACAGTCCCTCCCTCCCCTTTATACCTTTCCCCTAATCCTTCTATTAGTTTATTCCTTTCCTTTTCTCCTTTACCTCCCACCTTCCCACAAGGAGGGTCAGGCCTTTCTTTGAAGCCAAACGTGTCCGATATACTCTCTTAGAGTCCAATCTAATGAGAGTAAGGTTTATACAATACTCATCGCCCTCCCTTCTTTCCCTCAATTATATTAGATCTTCTATGTCTCTTTATGAGATTTTGCCTTATTTTACCTCCTTTATTTTTACTTTATTTTGCCTTCTTCCCCCCCCCTTTTTTTCTTTTTCAGTATGGTATCCCTTCCACCTCTAATTCTTTTCCATTATTATCAAATAAAAATCAAATTATACCCCCATTCTTTAAGGATACCTATAGTAGAAATATAGTTCTCAAAAGTTTTCCTTTTTACCTTTTTATGCTTCTCTTGAGTTTTCTATTTGGAGGTCAAATTTTTTGTTCAGATCTGGTCTTTTCATTAGAAATAGGTGAAATTTTCCTGTATCATTGAATGACCATCTTCTTCCCTGGAAGGTGATGCTCATTCTAGCTGGATAACTTATTCTTGGCTGTAATCCAAGTTCTTTTGCCTTTCGGAATATCTGATTCCAGGCCCTTCGATCCTTTAATGTGGAAGCTGACAGATCTTGTGTAATTCTAATTACAATTCCTCGGTATTTGAACTGTTTCTTTCTAGCTGCTTGCAATATCTTTTCCTTGGTGCGATAGTCCTGAAATTTGGCCACGATATTTCTTGGGGTTTTAATTTTGGGGTCTCTTTCTGGAGGTGATCGGGGAATTCTTTTAATGCCAATTTTGCCTTCTGATTCTAAAACATCAGGGCAATTCTCTTTCATGATTTCCTGGAAGATAGCATCCAGGTTCTTTTTTTCATTGTGGCTTTCAAGAAGTTCGATAATCCTTAGATTGTCTCTCCTGAATCTGTTTTCCAAGTCAGTTGTTTTTCCTAGCAGATATTTCATATTTTCCTCTTTTTTTTCATTTTTTTGTTTTTGGTTGACTGATTCTTGAAGTCTTATTGAGTCATTTACTTCTAATTGTTCAATTTTAATTTTTAAAGTATTATTTCCTTCAGTTATCTTTTTTTAGCTCCTTTTGTAGCTGGCCAATTGAATTTCTTGATCAATGCATTCTTTTTCCATTTTGCTAGTTTTATTTTTCAGTGAATTGTTGTCTTTTTCCAATTCACCAATTTTGTTTTTCAGTGAATTTTTGTTTTTTTCCAATTCACCAATTTTGTTTTTCAGTGAATTGTTTTCTTTTTCCAATTCACCAGTCCTATTTTCCAGTTTTTGATATTTCTGTTGCACTGATCTCAATTTATTTCCTCATACTTCTTCTAGCTCTCTTTTGAGATTCTTAATGCAATCTTCCAGGTAAGCCTTCTGGAAGGGAGACCAACTTAAGTCTGCCTTTGTGGCTTCATCTGGGATTGTTTTCAGAATCTCAGGACCTGGGGACTGTTCTATTTTTTTCTCTGTAAAAGCTGTCTATGATGAGAGCTCTCTTCTGCTTCTTGCTCATGATTTTAAGTTGAGGTATCTGTCACCAGCAGAGAATACTGCAACAGTTTGTATTTGCCCTGGGGCAGTTTGCCGAGTTGACTTCCAGTCTGAGGCTGGTTGGGCTAGATCTGCACTAGGACCATGTTTTCAGTTGCTCTCAATCCACCCTTTACCAAAGGCAGATCTGCCAAAGCACCTGCCCGCAAGCAGAGCAAAGTGGCCCAGGTGTCTCCCAGGGGCTTCCTGGGTGCCTAAAATCCGCCCCTCTATTGCAGCCCTAACTTCCGCCCCGGCTGGAGTTTGATTGCAACCAGCGGCCGATTTCCCCTGAGGCTAACCTCCCCTGAAGTTTTTTCAAAATAGATTGTTGATAGAAGTGCATTGTAGTCCAAGTGTTTGGCGGAGCCCTCACTCCAGAACCTGTTCAGAGGCTCAATTTGTCTGGGTCTGAGGGAAGGTCTCAGGAGCTCACAGAGAACGCTGTCTGCAGTTCGCCATCTTGGCTCTGCCCCAGGATAATCATTCTAAAAGCATTCGAGGTTGAAAATGGAAGGGAGAAACAGAAGAAAAATGGAAAGGATTTGCAAATCATAATTGTTTTCTTCATTAAAGTCAATAGAGCTAACATTTGGATTATAATTTCATAGTCTCAAGGTGCTTATAGAGGAAGTAAAAATGTCATTGAAGAAAACATAGATGGAAACCGTAGCCATGATGGACCAAGTCAGTAAGCATTAAGCATTTACTGTATGTAATGTGTATACATATATACATACACAATTATGCAAACAACCTATATACAAGAAAAATAGGAAATTATCAATAGGATGAAGGTATTAGGAAGGGCTTCCTATAGAAGGTGGGATTTTAGCTGGGACTTAAATGAAGTCAGGGACACCAAGAGACAGAAATAAAGAGGGAGAAAATTCCAGGCATGGGAAACAGAGAAAATGTTCAGAGCCCAGAGATGGAGTGTTTTTGTTCATAGAATAACCAAGATATCACTATCACTGGATCTATATGTATGTAGATGGGAGGGTGGGGTGAGATAGGGGTAGTATATGGTGTAAGAAAACTAGAAAGATAAGGAGAAGCTATATTTAAGAGATGAAGGTGAAACTGACAGTTTTTGGCAACAATTGGCTGGAGAGATGGTGGTAGGGGGAACAGTTGAAAAATAGTAGGGAACTGAGAATGATATCAGGTTGTGAGTCTGGCTAACTGGGAATGATAGTGATACTTTTAATAGTAATAAGGAAATTTGGAAGTAAGGAATCTGGGAAAATAGAATAAGTCCAGTACAGAAAGGATTTCCATGCTAGATGTACCATAATCATAATGGTACTAAGGAATCAATATACAAGGTATTTGAAGAAATGTAAAATGCTAAAAGTATGGAAAAAACCTTATATTTTATTAATATTAAAAAAAAGTTGGACAAGCCAACATCAATAACTACTGACTTGAATGCTCACTTTCCCTTCTATACAAAATCTTTAGGAAAGTCAGTCATACGCATATTGGAGGCAACCTTGAGGAGAGCATTAGTAGAGATTAAGAAGGCTTTTACAAATGATATTTAACAATAGATTAAATTTTTTTACCATTTCATAATTAATTGAATTATCTAGAAAATATAAGATCCTACTGGGCCAATTATGTATTGCAATCAAGTATCTGATTTGACAGAACAGAACACAGCTTCGCAACCTCTCTTACAAGATATCTCTGAAGCATACATCAAAATCATTCAAGATTTCTTTGAAGATATAACAGAAATAACATCATTCAATAACTCTCTTATTATAAACATCAGGCAAAGCATGAAACAGGGAGATGTATCCTCCCCAAAAGCATTTGCCATGAGGATGGAGAGGATCCAGCAACGAGTTCAGGTCAAAGAGGGATTCCCTGTTGATGGTGAGGTCCTCCAAATGCTTCTATTTGAAAATAACATGATGTTGAGTTCATCAAGCTCCAGGGCATTGCTGAGCCTCCTGGAAAAGATCTGCAATCACTCAAAAGATTTTGGCGCATAGTAAAGACCAAGAGGATGAAGAATGTCTTTTGCCCAGATTATGACATGTACTTGTCTGGGTATCCTAAAGAACTTGTCCATCAGTATGTGCATATAGGACAGGCAGTACAGATGGACAGTGATCTGGACCCACAGTTGAAAAGTAGGAGGAGGTCAGGTCACCTGGAAGTTACACATCTCCCTAAATAACTAGCTAACTAATTAACCCCAAGCTTATCATGAAAGCAAAGACCCATTTTTTTTAAGGCCTATCATTCTATTGTATTTCTACATGACTAGTAAACAATTAAAATGAATATCACACAGGGGGAAATGAAGAGGTATCTGTTATGTAACAGCAAGCTGCAAGATCTTACTGATAAGGAACTTCAAATAATAAGAGGAATAAAATATATCATTAAAGAACTATGTAATGGGAAAAGAAGTGAGTTGGTCATATGATAAGAAAGAGGGGTAATAAGTGGATAGTCATTCAGATTGTTCTGTTGGTGTCCTTAAGTGTCAAGGATAGAAACAAGGAAGACTTCCATGTGGTGATTAGACCCTGTGTGATGAACTTATGGGAGCACATTTATGGGTTTTCATCATTGGAGAAAATTTCCAAATTTATGAGATATCAACTCTATTTGAGTATTTATCTAATCAAGAATATCAGGAGAGTGTCTTATGTTTAGGGAGGTGAACTCTATGATTTATTGGTCAACTATCAATTTGGTTTGAGGAGCTCTTACCCTGGGAATGGGCCAAACCAAACTGAAAGATGAGATCTTATGCTATCTTTCTACAAGCCCTAATGTAGTCTTTAGACCAGACCATTTTCCATTTTCTGATCTTCCTATCACCCATAAGTGTTCCATTTCCATGGCCATGAACTCTGAAATTTCTTTAACTTTTATCTTAGTATTTTTTCCTCTGCCTAACCCTGCTTTCATCTTCATCATGACCACCAATCCTTCTAGTTCTCAGTTTTTAAATAATAATGCTTGCTAGCATTTATTATAGTGTTTTGAGCTTTACAAAGAACATTTTAAATATTTCTCATTTTATCCTTATAACAACTCTGTCAGGTAAGTGATACTGATCCACCTTTTATAGACAAGGAAACTGAAGCAAATAGCATGTAAGTCACTTGTCTGTGGTCACACAGCTGGTCAGGATTCAAACTTCTTGACTCTACATCCAGAATTCTATCCACCAAGTCAGTTAGCTGCCTTCTTCCTTAGACTTTTACCCTTAATGAGCTATCCTCTCCTTTCTTCGATTTCACAATCTTTTGGTGAACCAATTCAATTATACTTTAACCTCCCCACTTTAAAATCTTGCCCTTTTATCCTTCTGCTAAATCCCAGCCTTGGATTAATCCCACCATCCACAGTCTTCATTCCTATTCACATGCTGCTGAGCAGAGTTGGCAAAACTAAGCTGATTGGGTTCACTACAAATTTATGTTACAAAATCTCCACTAAACCCTTTTTGAAAGAAGAAAGTCCTTTTACACCTCCCTAGTTTAATCACTATTCTGTTTATCACAGTAGCTATTCCAAACTTTTCTATTCCTTCTCAAACCTTCCCATGGTCTCATCTAAATTGACAGTCTTGCTTTATATTTCATTGAAAAAATTGAAGGTATTTACTGAGACTATTCTTACATTACTCCTTATCTCACATTACTTATTTGTCTTCCTTCATTATTTCCTTATTTCTGTCTCACAATCCTAGACCCAGACATGTTTTCAATTCTAGTGCATACTTCGTGGTTATCATTTCTCTGCCTGTGTTTTTCCCCTTATTTAACTTTTGAAGACAGGGACCTCCTTACTTTTGTATTCATTAGGCACAGTGCATAGTATATAACAAATGCTTAATAAATGATTTTTACTCATTGATTCAATTCAACTAGAAGCGATAGCGTGTCAATTCTATGTAAGGTATTAGCCAATTGGTTAGAGATACATAAAACTAGAACAGTCCAAATTTTTCCATGAAGTAGCTCATATTATACTTATTTCACACTGGATTTCCATATTCCGGCATGGGCACTATTTTGGAAAGCGCATTCAGAGGAAAGCATCCTTGATGGGGATTGTTTTTTGGAGCTTATGTCATAAGAGGGTCTGTTGAAGGAACTGGAAATATTTATCCTTGGAAGAGAAAATTGGAGGAGTAAAATGATAGTGGTGTTCAAATATTTTATGAACTACCATGTGGGAAAGAGACTAGATTTGCTGTTTTGGCTCCAGATAGACTATGAAAATTAGCTGCAGAGAAACTCATTATAAGAAAAAAAAACTTTTTAACAAGTTGAATTCTACAAGTGTAATGAGCTGTTTTTTTGGGAGGTAGTAGGTACCCCCCACAATAAAGGTCTTCAGGGAGAGGATGGGTGACTACTTGCTGGCAGTTTGTAGAGGGGAGAACTACTCAGGTCTTGGCAATGTAGGATCAGAGGTCACTGGCTCATACATCTAGAGTCAGAGGGACCTTTGGGTCTATGTAGTTCAACTCCTTCATTTTATTAAGGTGGAGACTGAGACCCAGGGAGGTGGTGACTATTCCAAGATCACACAAGCTTTAAGAGTATGAGACAAGAGTTCAAACAAACTCCTCTGACAC
This sequence comes from Myrmecobius fasciatus, assembly GCA_023553655.1. Taxonomy (NCBI): domain Eukaryota; kingdom Metazoa; phylum Chordata; class Mammalia; order Dasyuromorphia; family Myrmecobiidae; genus Myrmecobius; species Myrmecobius fasciatus. The sequence continues at coordinate 78,134 of JAJPUD010002284.1, forward strand.
CAAAGGCCAATGTTCTCTTTCTTCTGTTTCAAATTGCTTCTGGGGTCCCTTCCAACTGAATTCTGTGATTATTTAGCCAAAATTTTTATATTTAATTTTCTTTGGGTTATGCACAGCTTGTAGTATGGTGCCTTATTGGGATTTAATAAATATCTTTAGAATAAATGCTGAGTGATCATCTGAGTGAATTTCTCTAGAACTCTCATCCTTTTAGTAAAACATAGGAACTCTATCTAATTTTATTCATAAAATTTTTTTATCATTGTAGGCTCTCTCCTTCTCTATAACTTATTGTTAAAGTTAAAGCAATGAGAGATTAAATGACTTGCCTCAAGTTGTACACAGTCAGGATATATCCAAAGTGGGATTCAAATTTAGTAGTTGTTGGCTCAGGGTCAACTCTCCATTTACTATGCCAAGAATCCCCTCTTGCCTTCTAACTGGTTGTTAGTTTTCCTTTTTTTTTTTTTTTAAAGCACCTGTAGAAAATGAATTCTTTCTACTTCTTTCTTATTGGTCATTAGCTTCTGTCATCAGGATAGTTACTTGAGAAGTGTGTAAGTCTGGGACACTGCTTCAAAATCTTAAAGGCAAATCATTTAAGAATAAAGAAGGCTATGATAATTTATTTTCACTTTCTTTTCCATTCTATGGCAAATAAAGATGAGATTTTATACTTTCATGAAAATCAATGAGATACTGAATGTTATTGCTTGTCATTATTACCACTACCACCACCATTGATTTTTTTGATGAAGAAATATTAATACCTTGACTGGCATCTACATAAAGTTTATGTATCAGAAGACCTGGATCTGAGGTTCCACCTCTGGTATTTATAATCTTGGATTACAGGTAGCAGTGAAGTGAAATGGAAGAAGAAAAATGCCAGTTTAAAAATTCATTAGCCAACTTCTCAGACTCATGGATCTGACACAGGTTACTAGAAATCTGTGTCAGGAAGCCCTTCATATATTATAGGTGATGATGAAGGAAGCTGTTGATAAGATAGACAAGTAGGAATGTTCTTTCCTTAACTGATAGAAGAAGTTTAAAAGAGGATAGGTAGATTTGGAAAATATCTACATTTTGAGTAACAAGCGTGAGTTATAAGATTAGGGTCCTCAGAGTCCGGTTCCAGGGCCCCTCACATTGTGAAAAGAAACTAGGAAAAGCTGATAGACTCTTTGTTGAATGAGGTTTTATGGGGGAAAAAGGAGACAAATCAGTGGCTAAGCATAAACGTGACTGAAAGAGCCTGGTGGGAAAACTTTTGTGCGTAAAACTTATTTGAGGGAACTTTTTTATTTATTTTCAAATTTTTTTTGTGTTATTTTTCTCATTTGAAATTCAAGAAAGTCGGTGAAGTAGAATATAGCTATCATTTATATGAGGCTTTGAAGTTTACAAAGTACTTCCCATTTGATTTTTTGAGTGCAGTGCAAAATCTTAACTTTTTCTCTAAAACTGATATTTTACTATGTCTTCTGTTGTTTTATTTCAGGAAAATTAATATATCAAGTTCAGTCACCTGATGAAGGAGCACTAGTAACAGCAGCAAGAAATTTTGGATTTATTTTTAAGTCTAGGACTCCAGAGACCATCACAATAGAAGAAATGGGAAAAGTTGTTACTTACCAACTGCTTGCGTTTTTGGATTTTAACAACATCAGAAAAAGAATGTCGGTGATAGGTACAATCAATACCTTTGCATTTTAAAATTTTTTATTTGTTTGCAGGATACTGATATATAAAATTATACTTAATTTATTACTATTAATTTATACTGCAGTGAATAAAGCATGGGACTTGGAGTCAGCAAGACCAGAATTCAAATCTAGACTCAGACATTTAATAGTTGTATAACTCTGAGCAAGTTGATTAATTTCTTAGTGCCTCAATTTCCTCTTCTGAAAAGTGGAAATAAAGATAGCATTTACCTCATAAAGTTGTTGAGAAGATCAAATGAGATAGTATATGTATTTTGTCAATCTCAAAGTACCATTTGTTACGTATGATTATTACTAATGATGATAAACCAGTTCATTCATTCATTTAAAAGTATTTATTAAATACCTTCTTTGTCAAAGACCTGGGCAATTAGGTGGCTCAGTGAATAGAGTTCTAGGTCTGAAATAAGAAGGCCTCACTTCCTAAGTTGAAATCTGGCTTCAGGCACTTAATAGTTATATAGTTCTGGGAAAGACACCTAACCCTGTTTGTCTTAGTTCCTCATTTATAAAATGAGCCTGAGAAGGAAATGATAGACCACCCCAGCATCTCCACCATGAAAGCCCCAAATGGAGTCCCAATGATTCAATTGTAATGGAAAGAACTGAACGACATCATGTGATAGGCACTGCACTAAGAACTAGAGAGTCAAAGATAAAATTAAAATAATCTCTATATTCAAGGTTTTTTTGTTTTATTGGAAGGAAAGACTGGGGAACAGTGAATACAAAATAAAAGGCAGTTATTTATGTGACGGAAGAGGAAGCATTATTGGTTGAAGGACCTGCCACTTTAGTATTTGTATATAGTCTATAAATACAATAAAATAATAAATAAGTAAAAATAATAAAGTACAATAAAATCCAATGCTATGAACAGCATATGGGAATGTCCATGTTGCTGCATCATGTAATGGTCAGTTTGATCAGCAAGTATTGGGACCTGGTCCTTGGAAATTGTTCTCAGCAGGTAAAAGTAGATAAAAAGAAAAGTCTGAAAATATTAATCTTTAGTGGACAACATATTGCAGTCTTGTTTTTCCTTTGTCACAATTTTATGTCATCATCATATGTTTTTTGAGCAATTGAGCAAATTTTGAGCAAAACCTGCTTACTTTTTTTTAAAATAATCAATGAAAGCTGTCTTTTCTTTATAGTATTCCAGGGAAATATTATTGATGCTGTTTTAGCTTAGTACTGGCTTCTCATTGGTTTGAGTGTGTTGACAACCCCTTAGCTATTCAGGGAGTACTTTTAACTCTTGCCTAAGATGGGCACCTTATGCCACTTGACATATTGCTGTCTGTGGAGAAATTGCAGTCCAGCCACAACAATCTGTTATTTGTTTTAATACATCCCATATGAGGAAAGATAATGTTCTTTCATATATTAAATAAATAGCTTCTTATGTATTGCTTTGTGTTTGGAGAAATTTTAAGCAAGATCTCTGCCAGCACATGCCTTCCAGGGATGAGTAGGAGGAAGGGAGACAATTCTAGAATCATGGATTCTAGCTGTACCTTGTCTTTCTGAATAATATATTGATATGAAATTAAAACATAGAAATCACTTGAATTCCCTTGAAAACTGAAATAAGAATTTAGGCCAACTAATTTTTTTAATTGGTGCTGTATAAGTGATGGAGTTCTGGGCCTAGAGTCACTTCTGAATTTCAAATCTGATCTCAGATACTTACTAGCTATGGAATCCTGGACAAGTCACTTAACCCCGCTTGCCTTAGTTTCCTCATCTATAAACTGAGTTGGAGAAGGAAATGGCAAACCACTACAGTATCTTTACCAAGAAAACCCCCAAAATGGTTATGAAGAGTTGGATATGACTGAAAAACAAAACAAAACAAAAAACAAAATCAACTGTATAATTTTATTGCCAACAGTGGCTAGGATATTCTGTTCTGGGATAAGACCTCCCATCCCTCACTCTACCCCTATTCTTCATCAGTTGTTGATATGGGACATCAGCAATCTGTATTTCTATCTTTGTTGGGTTTTGTTATACCTATCAATTTTTCTTTCTTTTATGATATTAATTTATATTTAAATCAACATGTATTTGTTGATCACTAGAGCACCTGGCTCAGCACTAGATTAAGTGGTCTAGGGGTAGGTGTTTTGTATCTTTTGGCTAGTAAGGATAGCATCATGTAACTTTTATTTAGGAATGCCAGGTAGGAAAAAGTCTTGTGTACCAGCAAAGGATATTTATTCTTGGGTCTAGAAAATAAGGAATTATTACAAAGCAAAATATATTTAGACTAAATTTGGATTTCTAAGGGCTAAAAGGCCCATAGATATTATTTAGTATATCTCTTTCATTTTATATATAGAAACTAAGGCCTAGGTGTGTGACTTGTTCAGGGTCACAAAGCTGGTAAATAAGCAAAACTGGAGTGCAAATTCAAACTTTCTGACTGCAAATCCAGTGCTTGAAGTGACAGTGGTGGGTAGGGACAGGGAAAGGATGGATATTGTTCTTAATCAGTCAAGTCAGTAAATATTGACTAAGTAATATTTTGAGACCTAGAGATTTTAGGATTAAAAAAATCAAACAATTCTTCTTTTCAAGGACCTTAAAGTCTGGTAGAAAGGTCAGATGTATGCATACATACCTATGCACGCACACATACAAACTGTAATATCATTTAAAATATAGAATTAAATAATGATATATGATACTCTAGATTAACTCAAAAATCATTTTTGGTTGAAGGGATCAATGCACAAAAAGTTTACGTCTCAATGCTAAATAATTTCTTTTAACCACATGTGTAGTTTCAGCTGTATAGGAAACTCCCTGTAAAGAAGCTCCCTTCACCAATACAAATAGATACCTGCTCTGCAATTTATCCTCTAAGATTGTTTGGGGTGATGAGGTAAAATGACTTTTCCAGAGGTTACGTGTTAGTGTGCTATCAGAGGCAAGACTTGAATCCAGGTCTTTCTGACTCCAAGACTAGTTCTCTGTTCAATAAATTAGAGACATCTCTCAACACTGTTCTTTGGCTGTGCATTTTGGAACACTAAATCAAGGAAATGATTCCTTGCTAGTATCAGATTTAATGCCTCTTTATCAAGGGCCTATAGTCAGCCTTGGTAAAGTCTTGTTGAGTTAACACATTACTCTATGATAATACTATATTTCAAACTTTTCCTTTTTAGTTCGAAATCCAGAAGGACAGATAAAACTATATTGTAAAGGAGCAGATACCATTCTGTTTGAAAAACTTCATTCTTCAAATGAAGAACTTATGACAGTGACATCAGATCATCTCAGTGTAAGTGCCTCATGTCTTTGGTCCAGTAAGGTTGGTAATTTTTCCATCCTTTACAGTTGTGGATCACTTTTATGTGTGACTTAGTAGATTTATCTTGGGAAATTGACTGAAACACATAAAGGTTAAGTTACTGGACCAGACATAAGTGTTAAAGGTAGGATTTGAACCAAGAATTATTGGTTCTAAGCCCAGCACTATATTGTGCTATATCATTTATTATCTATTATCTATCTATCTATCTATCTCTATCTATCTATCTATCCATCCAACTGTCTGTCTATTATCCATTGCAAAGGTCCAAAATTTCATCACTTAGTGGTACATCTACACACATATGTAATGCATATTATATATGACATATATGTATATATAGAGAGATGTATATATCTATATCTCTATGTATGTATATTTGTATACACGTTGTCATGCTAGTAAAATGGTTGGTTGTTCTTTGTTCTTGAAGAGGACCAAAATGATATCACTGGTTGGAATTGAGGTACATTGTATTTGACTGTGACTGAGCAGATCAGTCCAAGCTCAGAAGGCTCTACTGAAGGTCAGGCCCAATAAGTAAGTCAAAACTTGGCTCAGATTGCATCTCTGACATTTGCTAGATCTCTGTCATTGTTAAGTTATGACTTGCATTGGTGGAGAAAATTCTTATAATGGGAATTCCTATATTGATTAAATATCAGGTCCTTCATATAGTCACATAGACATTTAAATTGTGTGATGAAGTGAGGTTATTTGTGTGCCAAGTTTATTGCCTAGAAAATTCCTCATGGAACTCCTCATCATTCTGCTGTGAAGCCCCAAGGAAGCTTGTTCTCAGTGGATTAACCCAGTTATTCCTCATTATTTATATAGATCCAAGACCTCATTGCTGTTGATATTCTCTTCTTGGATACAAATCATTTATTTTATTTAATCCTACTCATGTAGAAATGTGATTCTGGACCATGCTTTTCTGTAGGTTTTCTACAAAGAATCCACCCAATGCATTATTTTTATTTTGCTTTTTTTTTCTTTTCACTCCCTTATATAGTACTCTGTGCCATAGAGTTTAATAAATGTTTGTTGGATTGGATTGGAGTTTCCTTTAGTTCTTTTTTTTTTATTAACTTCAGATATACTAATGGAACACTCAAGTTGTCTATATCATTATCCCTCACATAGCTCACCTTTTTTCATCACATATTTCCTTTTTTTCTTTTTTATTAAAACTTTTTAATTGCAAAACATATGTATGGGTAATTCTACAACATTAACCCTTACAAAGCTTTCTGTTACAAATTTTCCCCCCCTACTCCCCATCCCTCCCCTAGGTGGCAGAATATCCACTAATTATGTTAATTATGTTAAAACACTTGACAAATCGAATATATATATACATATTTCTACACATCATTTTTGTGCAAGGAAAAGCATATCTACAAGAAAGAAAAATCAGAGAAAGGAAACCCAATGCAAGCAAACATCATTAGAGAGCATGAAAATGTTATGTTGTGGTCCACATTTCACATCCCTCTCTCTGGGTGTATATGGCTTTCTTCACCGAACAATTGGAAGTGGTTTGAAACATTTCATTGTTGAAGAGAGTCATGTCCATCAGGATTGATCATCGTATAGTCTTGTTGTTGCCATGTATAATGATCTCCTGGTTCTGCTCATTTCACTCAGCATCAGTTCATGCAAGTCTCTCCAGACCTCTCTGAAATCATCCTGCTGGTCGTTTCTTACAGAACAATTATATTCCATAATATTCATATACCATAATTTATTCAGCCACTCTCCAATTGATGGGCATCTATTCAGTTTCCAGTTTTTAGCCACTACAAAAAGGGCTGCCCCAAACATTCTTGCACATGTAGGTCCCTTTCCTTCCTTGATGATCTCTTTGGGATATAAGCCCAAAAGAAACACTCCTGGGTCAAAGGGTATGCACAGTTTGATAACGCATAGTTCCAAATTGCTCTCCAGAATGGTTGGATCGGTTCACAGTTCCACCAACAATGCATCAGTGTCCCAGCCTTCCCACATCCCCTCCAACATTCGTCATTATCTTTTCCTGTCATTTTAGCCAATCTGACAGGTGTGTAGTGGTACCTCAGAATTGTCTTAATTTGGATTTCTCTGATCAATAGTGATTTGGAGCAACTTTTCATATGACTACCATCACATATTTCCTTAATGATATCTCACATGCCAATTTTGGAGCATAACTTATAGTTGAAAAAATGGTACTACTTATTTGTGTCTATATGCATTACTCCATTACCTTCTGAATCACTTGCAATTTTGTGGTTTTCCATGACTTATAGCCATAGAATTTCCTGGGAGAACATTTGTATTGAAATAATATATCTTTGTACTGGAGAAGCAGCTTAGGACCATTAAAAACACAGCATGATTTTCCAAATACAATCCAATCCATCTTTCTTCCACTTCAATTCTGGACCCATGCCATTATCTATATACAATATTGGTTCCAGTTAGTGTTCTCAGTCAGCAATAGGTCATCCCATTTTGTTTTATAATGTGGACAATAGGATTGTTTATTTTATTTTTCCTATATAGATTGTTACGCAGAGGCCATGCATAATCATGGATCTCATTGAAGAAATTCACTACTTGATGCTATTAGACTATCTTTTGCCAACAGGAACACCTGGAAGACACCCCCAATTTATAGGGAACTTTTCTGTCCTTTAAATCTTATGTAATACATTCTCTGTGACAAAGATGAGCTTTTTAGAGAATACATGTTTTTGTGTTTTATGACTCATTTGATGCTGACAAAGAAGAGATTTATTATGTTTGCAAGGAGTTTTATCAAGGACTTCTGAATGATCTTGGTATTTATATGAGAAAGAACTGTTATGGCTATGTTTTACTCTACCAGTTCAAATGTTTTTCCTTCCTTTCCTACTTCCCTTCCTCTCTTATTCTCTCCATTATTTTTTCTTTCTTTCCTTCTTCCCTTCCTTCTTTTCCTCTCTCCTTCCTTTCCTTCCTTCCCTTCCTCCATCCTTTTCTCTTCCTTCCTTCCTTCCTTCCTTCCTTCCTTCCTTCCTTCCTTCCTTC
>JAJPUD010002284.1:86342-129532 GCA_023553655.1 Myrmecobius fasciatus
CCATCTGGATATAAATCAGGAAGGCTAGAGATGGCCCTGGATGCAGTGGGAGACCTCAGCCTTTTTAAGCTAAGATATTCAACAACCTCTTCTCTTCTCTTCTCTTCTCTTCTCTTCTCTTCTCTTCTCTTCCTTCCTTCCTTCCTTCCTTCCTTCCTTCCTTCCTTCCTTCCTTCCTTCCTTCCTTCCTTCCTTCCTTCCTTCCTTCCTTCCTTCCTTCCTTCTTTCCCTTCCTTGCTTCCTTCCTTCCTTTGTTTCTCTTTTTTTCTCAACAAGTAACAAACCCAGTAAGATATTATATTCTCAGCTTCTTTTAGGTACATGTGGAATTATAAAGATATGACCTGCTTTAAAGATTTTTTTGAGAAAGCCTGATTATTCCCTTCCAATATTTTCATGGATATGCATATAGATCTTTCTCATAAAGATTTTATAAAGATTAAAAAGCAGGCACATTAGCAGTTATTGATGTTCTTTTGATTGCCCTTATTGGGCAATAATATTGTTCATGATTTTTTCCATTCCTTTGCTAAATTATCTTGTAATGTGATTCTTCAGTGCTTTCCAGATTAGGTAGGTTACCTCTAGCACAGCTTGTCTTTGTGTATAACTGGCCTGGTCCAATTGATTTTCCAATTTCATTTTAAAGTGCTATTTTTTTTTTGTTTCATGGTTGGATGAACAATTTATAGAACTATTCTGTATACCTAACAGCACAGTACCAACACATAGTAAGTGCTTAATAAATATTGATTGATTGATTGATAGCTTCCAGGCATATAGTACTATAATCTTTGATAGGTTGAAGTTAAATATAACCCACATGACATTGGAGAAGTACATGGAATTTCTAGGTAAACTTTAGCCCATTTAAAAGTTATTAGTTCCACAGAAGTTATATAGGATGTCATTAAGATAATGCATAACTAGGAAAAAAAGTCATGATCTATTCTTGGTACAACTGATGGATTGCTCTGATATATAAACAAACACACATACACATACACAGAGAGAGAGAGAAAGACAGACAGACAGAGAGACAGAGAGATAGAGAAAGACAGAGACAGACAGAGACAGACACAGAGAGATACAGAGAGACAGAGAGAGAGAGACACAGACAGAGAGAGACAGAGAGAGAGAGAGAGAGGAAGAGAGAGCAGGGGGGGGGGAGGGAGAGACAGAGAAAGAGATAAACAGAGAGATAGAGATAGAAGATGAGGGAAAGGCAGAGAGAGACAGACAGAGAGAGAAAGAGAGAGAGAGAGAGAGAGAGAGAGAGAGAGAGAGAGAGAGAGAGATCATAATGAAGGTCTAGAGCATGTTGGTTGTAAGCACCATGGTGAATTTATGAAAGCAAATGGAGTTTGGGTAGGCATAGATGGCTTGAAATATGTCATGTTGAAAGGAATACCAAAATTTGTAACATCATAGTCCACCAGAAATATTGGAATATAAATGCCATTTTAAATTTCTTTGAAGACAACTCAATAGAATAAGCCATTCAAGTGAAGTTTTTTTCTGTGATGATTGTAATGATCATTGCAGAAATGTTGACAAGTTTGTTCCGTTTTGTGCCTTTTTGTGAGTTCCAAGAGGCTATATTTCTCCTTCTTCCCATTGGCAGGCTGCCTCAGACAGCATCTGGTACCATCCAGAGGGTCCAAGCCAGATATGGCATCTAGGGAACATCACTTCCTCCTTCTCTGTCAGAATCCAACTGTAATCTTTCTGCCAATCTCTCCTTTTCCTTTTCCCCCTCCTAGATTGACACTGAATCCTTATACCCACTTTGTATCGTAGAGAACACAGTTCCTGTCTCCTCTCTGACTCTGAGAATTAGTATTTCATTGTTAGTGGTAGGGATCAGCTCTGGTAAGGTAGAGATACCCTCATGCAGCCCAGGGATGCTTGGGTCTTACGATAAGCATTGACTTCAGAATTTTCCATTTGCCTTGCAGCTGAACTCTCCTTTGTTTTTTGTCCTTTCCAATTGTACTGGGAGTTCCTTGAGAGATGAAATTGTCTTCTTTTCCAAAATTTATAGCACTAGTATGTAATATGGTATTTGGCACACAGTGCTTAATAAATAAATGTATAATACACTGCACTTGAAGTCAGAAAAAATTGAATTAAAATCCTGCTTCAGATACTGTGTGACCCTAAGTCATTTACCTCTGCCTCAATTTTTCCATCTGTAAAATGGAATAATAAAAGCACTGACATCTCAAGTTTATTGTGAGGATAAAATGAGTTAGTATTTATAAAGCATTTTGTAAACCTTAAAGCATTAATTGAATATTAACTATTATTCATTTATCTATTCTTTCATCTATGAATGTTCTTAATGAGTGGTGAGCCATTTGGTTGTTATAACTAACTTTTCTTTAGACTTTGTGCTTCTGCTATCCAACCAATATTCAATCATCAACTTCATTAATGCTTTACAAAAGATTTTTGGCATCAAAGGCTTGAGTAGGGCTGATTGAAATTTAGGCAATCGTTCATATCTTCTCATCTTTAGATTTTATCCTAATTTCATGTGGACATTGAACTTTGTACTAAGTAACCAAATGATTAACTATACAGACAGCTGATTCTGATATCAATAACTTTTCTTGCCTGCTAATATATAGGAAGTTTTATTTGCCATGATATTGCAGTGTTCGCTATATCTATCACATTCCTCCTGTCTTGAAAATGTTCATGATTCATAGCTTTTAAATATTTGGATCATATGTATTTTTCAAGCTGTAGCCATATTTTCCAATATATTTTTCATCAACTTCCTTTCTGCACCAGTTATTCATGTGCATATTGATTTGGTTTGTTGAAGTCTTTATACAACTTCCCTTTGTCTTTGTAAGACAAGATAACAAATTGTTTCATGGAATGATATTTTTGCTATCTTCAGACATAGGATGAAACTAACTCTTTCAAATTCCTTTGCTCTCCAAGGAGAAGGTGTAAGACATCTTTTTATTTAGTGTCCCTTTGTTTTCCAGTTTCACTTATCATAAGAATTTCAGAATTGAGGTGGTTTAGTTCTTCCAAGAGTGAGGAAACCCTAAAAACTGAGATTCTTAACATCTTCTATCCCTTTTGGCACCATGGTATTCATCTTGCTATAAAAGGAAAAGTAGAACTGCAGAGAACCAAAGATTATTTTGTCTTTTTTTCTTTGTTTCTTGGGTTGCAATAGCCAAAGGATGCATCAGTGCTATGAATCCACTCTATTCATAGCTAAGTTAGCTCACACACAGAAGAATTGGTCTTCTTATGGAATTATACTAAATTTTTTTCCAGCATGGCAGACTACTCTATTCACTTAGCTTTTGAGATGAAAGTAGCTTGTATGGGAGGCAGCATGGTATAATGATAGAGAGCTGGCAATAGAATCAAGAAGACCTGGGCCAAATTCTGTCTCTCATGCAGAGTGTGTGATTCTGGAAATGTCACTTAATCCTGCAATGCCCCAAGCAACTTTCTAAAATTGTAAACTGTAGAATAGTTAACACTGTAGTCAGGTAATGAATTCCTTACATGGTAGTTCCCTCCTCTGGGCTAAAGAAAAAAAAAGTTTCCATTTTATAGTAACTTAAGTTTTATGAAACATTTCATTTGATCCTTTCAACAATCCTGGGAAGCAGATGCTATAAAACAATAAAAAAAGAATTGATACTAGAATCAGAACATCTGGATTCACCTCCTGCTCTGATGTCTATCACCTAACTTCCTTGGACCTCAGTTTATCTCTCATCCATAAAATAAGAATGTTTCATAAGCTGACCTCAAAGGTCCCCTCCAGTTCTAGATTTATTATTTTTAGTAGTATTATTTTTGTTTCCATTTTTGTTCCCATTTTAAGGATGATGATATTAGTTCGGAAAAGTTATGTATCTACCCAGGTCACACGGTGGGATGTGACCAAGTTTTCCTGACTCTAGTTTCAGGACTCTAGCCACTATGTCAAGCTAGATTATTTATGTTGAGAAAGTCAGAATTGGACTTTAATGGAGATTAAGTTTTAACAACTGAAAAATAGTTACTATCTGTACTTTCTCTGCTTCAGACTCTGGAATTCTTTTGGAGTCATCTACAATTATCTTGGGAGACAAGTTATTTCTTATCATTTGCTCTTGTGTGTTCCCAACAGAAATTGGTTTCCTCCCAGTGCTCAGTGGTTGAATGCTACCCAATCTGATGTGTACTGACAATTTTACAATGTACTCTCACCTCACAAAAATAACTTTGCATAGTTTTTGGGAAATTTCTGAAAGTAGTTTCTAGAATCAGCTTCCTCTAGGGGTCTACTACAGACTGAATAGCAATTGTCTCAACCATAGCTGTAATAATTTCCTAAGTATTAATGTATTGCATACAGGACTTAGAAGGAGATTGAATTAGCACATCATCTGACTAGATGTTAGATTTCTAAAAAAATTTCTACATAAAAGAGAAAGAGACTATAAATGGAATTGAAAAGTATTCACTTTAAAAACTTGGAATTAAAGTTTATTTACCCTGTTTTTTTGAGTTCTGTTTTTAACCCAATATGAACTTTAAGGGAAAATAGATAAAGCTCCTTATTTCCTTAGTGGTTTTTTTGGGGGGGGAGGGGCAATGGCAGGGAGGTTGCTATTGTGTGTATACATATGTATGTGTGTATATGTGTGTGTGTGTGTGTGTGTGTGTTTGAGGATTCATGTTTTTTGTCAAGCTCTATATTTAATACAAAACATTCTCTGAATCTTTCAAAAACAAACAAATAAAAAACTGCCCGACTTTGAGTATAAAGAATGATGGCTTAGTAATATTGGTTACAAACATAGCTATTGTTTTTGTCTTTGCAATGGAGCTTTCTTGATTTTCTTTTAATCTTTTCCAGAAGGCCTACATTTTTTTTTAATTAAAGAAAATAGCATTGGAATCACAAGCATTAAATTCTTTCAATAGCTAGTTGGTATTCCGAGTTTTCATATACTTACACATTACAATAAAAAATCTTATCTTCATTCTCCCCACATCTTAAAATTGAAAATTACTTATTTCCCAAGGAGGGACAATAATTTGGTCATTGTCTATTTGCTGTAATTCAGTCCTGATCAGTTTTTTTTTATGGTTGTTCATGGGTACTATATCTATTGCTTTTTAATTAATTTATGTGGCAGACCTTGTAAAATATTCATTAAAATTTTACATTTTTACTTAATGAAATAATGAAATAACTTAATTAGTCTCTTTTTAATGTCCTTACAGTTTGCTCAATGTTTTTAAAGACATAAGAAATGTTATTGCCTGGTGGGATCGTAAGTCACAGGCAAAAATGTGTTTTTGCCAGTTAACTGGGCAAAGGTTCTAGTTACTGTGCAGAAGCTAACTAGATTTCTAGCCCACTAGGGATTCCAGATCATGAACAACTTGAGAAGAAGGACTGGATTTTTTAATTGTTTGGTTTTTTGGGCCTTTCTATGTATCTGTAGTGTTTAACCCAATGCTTGGTACATAATAAGCACTTAATAAATGCTTATTCATTTGATTTACCTTTTGTTGGTGGTCTTGCTATCAGGATTGTTAAATGTGACTATCATATCCAGAATGAACTATCCAGTCTTAAACATATTTAATTGAATCCTTTCTTGTAGTCACCTGAGCTAAAAACCTCATTGGAACAACTCAGACTCTTTAACCTAGTATAGTAGGCTGATATTTAGCTTAACTGCATTTGCAATAATAATAATAATGTCACATTTGTATAAACCCTATTCCATTTACAAAGTGCTATTCCTTACAAAAATCCTATGATGTAGGTATTATTAGCTATCCAAATTTATAGAAGTGTTGATATTCAGAGACATTTAGCAAAGGAGAATAACCAGGACCCAAAGTAATCTCTTTTGATTTCAAATCCTACCAAATTGCATCCCTTCAGGGCAGATTTTGACAATGGAGAATTGTCAAAGAGTTCCTGAGTATAAAAACAATGAAAATTTCAGATATAATTTAATAAAAAGTCTATTAAGACCAATATATCATTTTAATTATGTCTCACCTATTTAGTTCTTATTTTTGAAACAATTCATGCAGATGAAAGACACTAAAGTTACATGTAAATCTGACCCAAGCAATAGCTAACTTTTTTTTAAATTTAGAATCATTATAGAGTGAATGTTAATTAAAATTATCCTTAATAAAACGTATCTTGTTCAATTGTTCTGTTATGTTCAACTCCACATGATCTCAACTCCATGGGGTTTTCTTGTCATTTTCTTCTCCATTTTTTTTTCAAATGAGGAACTGAGACAAATGAAATCACAAACTAGTAAGTGTCTGAGGCTTGGTTTTAAGTCAAATTTACCCGATTCTAGGCTCAGTGGTCTATCTACTTGCCACTTAGGAACTCTTCTGTACATAGGGATAAATGAAACATAACATGGAAGGGCCTCTAGAACTCATGCCAATTTTTTGAAATGGGGAGTAGGCTGACTTTAAGAAACTGTTGAATTTCTATTTAAGGATGTAGAACTTAAATTTTGTATACACACACACACATACCTATACACATAATGCGTACATGTCACTATATGATTTTTCAATCTCTTTGTGCCTTTCTCATGTCTTGGCTGCATCTTTCCCCGTTTGTCCTTATGATGTCAATATTATATCAATGCCCAGCTCCAAGGTTGAAGAGGGAGGCAGTACTGAAAGAAATTACTTAATCTAGCGACTTAATCATTCTTTAATACATTTTTTTTCTTCTAAGAACAGTAGGGACCCTTTCATTCAGGAGTGAGCTGGGGCTGGCAAGATATAAGTCTTTGTCTTCTCTTCATGGACATGAAGAGAACTAGTTAAGTGCTATACAATGGGTCAAGCAAATACAGAGTATGATGTTTTCTCTCAAAATGATATTGCATGAAGAGAGCCATCTGCTCCCAGAGAGAGGACTGTGGGGATGGAGTGTGGATCACAACATAGTATTTTCCCTTTTTAATTTTTATTGTTGTTTGCTTGAATTTTATTTTCTTTCTCATTTTTTTCATTTTTGATCTGATTTTTCTTGTGCAGCATGATAATTGTGGAAATATATATACACACACACACACACACACACACACACACACATATATATATATATATATATATATATATATATATATATAAGAATTGCACATGTTTAACATATATTGGATTACTTGCCCTCTAGGGGAGGGGGTGGGGAAAGGGAGGGAGAAAAAAATTGGGAACACAAGGTTTTGCAAGGATGAATGTTGAAAATTATGCATATGTTTTGAAAATAAAAAGCTTTAGAAATTTAAAAATATCACAGTTTGATAGCCTTCAATATTGAATTGGTGAGCAATAACTCACATTATCTTCCTTGAAATCTTTAGCTCTCTTGACTGTTAAAATCCTTTGGAAATTAAAAAAATTAAAAAAAAACTATCATTTCCAAAAAGAATTTTGCTTATATTTCAGAATTTGTTAAGAAGTGCTCTATCTAAAATACAAAATATTTAATGCGAATACCCTAACTGCTGTTTTTATTTGTCTATCTTCTGTGGTAGGAATTTGGAGGTGAAGGGCTTCGCACCTTGGCCATTGCATACAGAGATCTAAATGAAGAATACTTTAAAGAATGGTTTAAATTGCTGGAAGAGGCAAACAGGGTATTTGATAAGAGAGATGAGCGGATTGCTGCAGCATATGAAGAGATTGAAAGAGAAATGATGGTATGTGCTCAGAAATATGCTGGCATGAATTTTAAAATATGACACAAATTTGAGCTGTTGAATAAATGATGCTGTAAAAAGCAGCTGTTGTTTTCAAACACCAAATCACATTTTACACATTTTTATATGTAGTCTCTGAGTTTATTTTATATGCATTTTTTGGGGGGGGAATAATGCTACTAGAGCTTCCACAGACTTCTACTTATACAATTAGAACTTCGTAAAGAGTATGTGGCCAACTCCTTATTCTTTATGCACCTTGGAAACATGCTTCCTTTCATAGATCTAAGAAATTTGTTGCAAGGCAAAACTGTAGTACTAAACAATCTGGCAGGCAGTCAGGTAAGGAGAATCTTTTCTGTCTCTGCTAGATTCTTTTGAAACTCCATTTAGACCACATTTGGCCCTTTGGACTACCTGCTGCCCTCTGGAAAGTCCTTGGGTTTTGGTCTTGTTCAATTCATAGCCCTGAAACTTAACTAGCTTTATAACCACAGACAAATAATATGGAACCCCTTGAAGCATTCTCAGCTTCAAATTCCTCATCAGTAAATTGGAATAATCATATTATCTTCCTTATAAGATTGCTATGAGGAAAGTCATTTGTAAATGTTAAAGTATTTATATATCTGAGCTTTTCTTATTTTCATTCCTAGAAGTCTGTGAATTTCTCCTTCTCTGCTATGAACATTGTTTATAATTGAAGCAATTCCCCTCCTAAAGTTGATGATGTCTAGACAACTCAAATGTCAGGGAAAGCTGTTTGGCCTCCAGAGAAGAAGAAAGGTGACCCTTAAGTCTTTTTAGCAGCACAGATATATTTTACCAGATTATTTTGAAGGGTTACACCAATAGCTATATTCATGTTGACTTCATACAATAGATCTCTCATGAAATTCTATAGCTTAAGCAATTGTAATAAATTGTGTTCCCATTTAGTTGATTCATATCTGGGACCACCTCCCAAAATTTTTTCTATTTCTATCTCCCTTAGCTTCAATCAATCTAAATATGGGGCTTTAAGGTTTACAAAGTACTTTTTATCTGTAATAATTTTTGATGTTCACAATAACTCATAGGGCAAGTATTTCAGGTACTATTGATCCCTTTTTACAGATAAGGAAATGGAGACCGGCAATAATTGGAACAACATTTAGCACAGGGCCTAGTATTGAAAAGAGATTTAATAAATGCTTGTTGAATGACCAACTGACTAAAGTGAGTGGCTCTAGAGTTATATAGTTAGAGACAGGCTCCAAAACTATATGTCATCCTGATTCCAAGACTAGTGCTTCATCTATCATTGCTTTTTACAGAATATGATGGAAGGCAGTGTTTCTTGGTTTTGATTATTAATGTCAATGTCTCCCTCCATTAGTGCTCATAGACTTTATGCTATACCATAGTAATATAGTAATAATATTGTTTCATTTGCATAGAATCAGATATTATTGACTGTATACTCCTCACTTAGACTATGGAAATTTTGGACTATAGATTGTAGAAAGATTGGTTCCAGATTTGGAATCATAAACTTTTAGAGCCAGAAGGGAAGGTATACCATATGGTATACCCCAACCCAGGCAATTCTGTAAAAATACATGAAACAGATAAGTTCTTAGACCATTCCAAATTGAATAAAGAAAGAATGAAGTCAGGCCAACAGGTATAAAGATTATGTAGACACATGCCAATAGGTTGTGAAGAAGAAGGAGGAGGCATTGTGTTTAGCTCCTTGGAGTAGAATTGTTTAGAGAGATGGAGGGTAGACATCTGAATTTCAAAGCCAAGATCAGATTGAGGAGGAAAAAGGAGGTAATATTGGATACAGTATAAGATTTGGCAACCACAAAAGCTAAATATAATTTTTGATGTATTAGTGCTAACATCATACATTAGATCTTTTAAAAGATTCAATACCTACTGCTTATCAGTTGTTACCCTATTTAGTTGACATACCTAGGACCATCTTCCACAATGTTTTCTATCCCCATCTCCCTTAGCATCAATCAATCCATAGTTAGTTTATCTATTATATTTCAGGCACTGTTTCATGTTTTGATAAAAAAAAAGAGGTAAAAGATAGTTCTTGCCTTCCTGGAGCTAATCTAATGGGGGGGGACACAACTTGGAAACAAATGTATACAGTACAAACTGTTTACAGGATCAATAGAGAATTAACAGGAGGAAGGCACTGGAATTAAGATAGGTTGTAGAAGACTTTTTGTGAATTCTAAAACAGAATCCCTCTGAAAGAGATTTCTTAATGGAACTTCAGGGAATTCAGAAGTCAGAATGTAGGAAGAAGAATGTTCCAGACATGAAGGATAGCCAGAAAAAATGGTGGGAGCCTAAAGATGGAGTGTCTTGTTCTTGCAATAGGCAGAAGGCCAGTGTCACTGATTTGAGGAGTAAATTATGAACGACTTTGAATTCCACATAGAGCATTTGAGATTTGTTCCTGGATACCCTATCTTTTACCCGAGCTGCAGGATTTATAAGGATACAATAGTCCATTCCTATAATTTGCTGTGCCTTTGTTTGCCTTTAAAACTCTGCTGTTGAGAATGCTGATGCACTTCTGTTAATGTTGGTAATTTTCTTTTTCTCAATGCAGTTACTAGGTGCCACTGCAATAGAAGACAAATTACAAGATGGTGTTATTGAAACTATTGCTAGTTTATCACTTGCTAGCATTAAGATCTGGGTCTTAACAGGAGACAAACAAGGTAATTTGAAAGGATATTATATTGATATTTTTATACAGTGAAGGAAATTATTACAGTAAAACTTTTATTTGAGGAAAACCAATTAATGATGCAAAATTAGATTTTTTTTTCTAATAGGAAAAAGTCTAAAGGGAAAAAAGCTTATATTTGAGACAATAAAAAAGACCCTCAAACTTCAATAGTTTGGGTTCAGCAGGATCTTCTAGATTTTCTAGATCTATAACCACACTATTCTTTGTTATTGTTGTTCAGTCATTTCAATTGTGTTCTACTCTTTATGACCCCATTTGGAGTTTTCTTGTCAAAGGTCCTTGAAAGATTTGCCATTTTCTTCTCCACATCATTTTAAAAATGAGGAAACTGACACCAACAGGGTTAAGTGACTTGCCCAAGATCACATGGCTAGTAACTATTTGAGGTCATATTTGAACTGAGGTTTTCCTGATTCCAGGTCTAGCATTTTTTTTCTGTTGTGTTGCCTAGCATTACTTTACAATGAGAATTAAGGTTCAGAAAGAAAACTTTTGGACATTGTCACATTTTCAGTCATTCATGGAATAATAATGATAGTAGCCTTTAGATATCATTTTTTTTTTTTTTTTTTTTTGCTTAGGCAATTGGGGTTAAGTGACTTGCCCAGGGTCACACAGCTGTTATGTGTCTGAGACCAGATTTGAACTCAGGTCCTCCTGACTTCAGGGCTGGTGCTCTATCCACTGCGCCACCTAGCTGCCCCTAGATATCATTTTAAGGTTAAAGCTCTTCATATATGTTCTCTTATTGGTCTTTACAACAACTCTGGGGGACATGCTATTATTATACAGCATAACTTGTGTTATTATGAAGATTTACTCTCAGAAAACCAGAAAATTCAATTAACTACCATGCCATATAACCTCTACTCAATTAAGGTTTTCATTACAATTAAATTAAGTGGCTTGTTTTATTTTCTTACTCAAAAGATTATTTAGTTACATATAGATCATTGGATTAGAAATTAGAATTATAGTTTTTGAAGAAATAGCTTTGTAGCCTGGTACAAAGTCCTTACTTCTGTCCCTGCTTCTATAAATTAAAATAGCTAAAATGGTCTTGAAGGTTCCATCTAGCTCTATCTGCTGGGTGGCATAATAGAGAGAGTGCTGACTCTGGAGTCAGGAAATCTCAGTTTTCTGAGTTCAGATTTCACCCCAGATACTTACTACTTGTATGACCCTGAGAACATCACTCAGGTCTGATTGCCTAGGTTTCCTTATCTGTAAAATAAGCTAGAAGAAATGGAAAACTACTCTAGTATCTTTGAACAATAAACCAACTCTATTATGCTAAAATTCTAAGTTGGGAATATTATTAGGTAAATTTAGAGAGGGGAGTAGGGGTAAAAGGCATAGAGGGATTTGCCTTGGAATTAGGGAAACATGGGTTAATCCGCTTTTGACACATACCACCTATATGACCATGAAGATATCATTTAATTTTTTAGTACCCTAAACAATTGTAAAAGACTATGAATGATAGACATATTACTAATCTTTATCAGTTGAGAGCTTACCCTGCACTAAACTGATAAAATCAACCAACCAATTTAAAAAAGAGGAAAAGGTAGTTAAGTTATAATTTTCTATATCATTCTCATTCACAATTAGAAGCATTAACATACAGGGAAAATCTA
This sequence comes from Myrmecobius fasciatus, assembly GCA_023553655.1. NCBI lineage: Eukaryota > Metazoa > Chordata > Mammalia > Dasyuromorphia > Myrmecobiidae > Myrmecobius > Myrmecobius fasciatus. The sequence continues at coordinate 98,474 of JAJPUD010002284.1, forward strand.
TCAACAGTCAACAAGCATTGATTAAGCACTTATCATGCCAAACATTGACTAAGAATTATGTGTATGTATTAGATATTGTTTATATTTACGAGAGGCAACTAGGTGGGTTAGTAGATAGAGCACCAGAAAATCTGAGCTCAAATTCACCCTCAGACATTTACTAGCTGTGTCACTCTGGGTAAGGCACTTAATCTTTGTTAAATTAAATTCAGTGGATAAAATATTAGGTCTGGAATTAGGAAGATCTGAGTATAAAACTAGTCTCCTGTTTGTTGTGTTGCCCTGGAAAAGTCCTAATTTCTGTTTGCTTTAATCTACTGGAAAAGGAAAGGCAAACTACTGGAGAATCTTAGCCAAGAAAACTCTGTGAACTGTATTGATGTGCTTCAGCCCTTGGGGTCATGAAGAGTTGGACACAACTGAGTTATTGAACTCTGTATTTAGGCATGATTTGAACCATTTAATTTGTTGATGACTCCAGAATCTAGCATAGTACCCACCACATAGTAGTTATTAAATTCTTGTTGCATTGAATGGTTCTAAACATTAGTAAAATAGAATATTTCATCATCTCCATCCTAATTAAGAAATATATATTATATATATGTGTGTATAAAAATATTTGTGTGTGTATAATCATATCTATATCAATGTGTATACACATATACATATATGATATGCTTTATATATTACAATTACCAACTGAGCTGTTTTTCATGTCTCATCAGAAACTGCCATGAACATTGGTTACTCTTGTAACATGTTGACAGATGATATGAATGAAGTATTCATTTTGTCAGGACATACTGCGGCAGAAGTCTGGGAAGAACTCAAGTAAGTGCATCCTAAAAAGAAAAAAAAATCAAACTGAACTTTAAGAATGGAAAAGAATTATGCAGTTACAATACAATGTGTAACCCATTCATATATCACATTCAAAAATCATTTTAATAAACAAGATCCACAATAATTGGCACTAGTCTCAAACTGATAATAAATCCCTGAATGAAATGGCTACTTTCAATTTCTCCTAGTGCCCTCACTGCAATAGTTGGATGAAGTATTTTATTAAGATATGATGTAGGGGAAATACTGTGAATGTGAAATTAGAAGATTGGCTCCACCAATTTAATTCCATGAATTCTATTGAGTGTATTCTTCATGCTACATTGTATCAGACTATGATGCAAAGATTAAGCAGAAATAATTTTGAGGCATTTCATGAGGCATGTGTTCTTCTGGAGGCTGAAATATTAGACAAATAATTGTGCATAAGATCACTTGGGAAGAGAAAAAGGGACCAAACAGCTGAATCAGGAAAGATTTTTCATAGAAAAATGCATGTCAATTTGGATTTTATGTCTGGGATACCTGTATGAAGGCATGGAAATTGAATATGAAATCTCAAATTTGCAGAACAGTAAGCCAGTTTGGCTAGAACATAGAGTGCATAATGGAGAGTAAAATAAAGCTAGAAAATTAGTCTGCAACGAGATTGTGAAGAGCTTTAAGTGATGGGTGGAGAAATTTATATTTTACCTTAGATACAATAAAGAACCATTAAAGACTTTTGAGCCAAAGCATAATATTCTTTACAAGGATCCTTTTGGTAGTTGGAGGATGATGAAATGGAGAGAGGAGAGACTAAGTTAAAGTAGTATGAGTAAATTTTGATAAATACATTGTTAAATTTGGAGGATATTGCAGGAGAAAAGTAAGATTTGATAAATACCTCAATTAGAGCGGTAGACATATGAGCAAAGAGAAAAGGGGGATGAATCAGAAATACATTGTGAAAGTAGAATAAAAAAGATTTGGCAACTGATTAGATGAGGAGGTGAAAGGAAAGGAAGAATCAAACAATTCCAAGTTTGTGAATCTGGGTAACTAGAAGGGTTATGGTTGTCATTTTGTCATTTTTAGTTATTTCTGATGCTTTGTGACCCCATTTGGGGTTTTCTATGCAAAGATACTGGAATATTTTGCTATTTCCTTCTCCAGCTCATTTTTACAAATGAGGGAACTGAAGCAAATGGGGATAAATGACTTATCACCCAATCAATGTCTGAAGCTAGATTTGAACTCAGGAGGATAATCTTCCTGACTCTGGGCTCAGCACCCACTGTGCAACTTAGTTGCCCAGATGTTTTAATATCTACAATAAAAATAGGGAAGTTTAGAGAAAGGGCAGGTTTAGGGGCAAATAAGGGTTCCATTTTGGATATTTTGAGTTTGAGGCACTATAGGATATTCAAATGGAGATAGTCAGTAAAAATTGATTATGCGAGCTAGAAAATCAGGAATGAAATTGGGGCTGGATATTAGGTGTTATCTGCAAAGAGTTTGTAAGTGAGCCCTTGAAAATTGATGAGATTATATAGAGTGTGTGTATATATATATATATATATATATATATATATATATATATATACACACAAAAGAAGGTCCAGAGAATAGCCTTGGGGGATATTCATATTTAGAAGATATAACATACATAAATGATTAATCAAAGGAGATTTGGGAGCAGCCAGAAAGATAGGAGAACCAAGAGAAAATAGTGTCTCAGAAACCCAGAGAAAGAATATCCAGGAAAAGGGGAGTGACAAATGGTGTCAGATGTTTCAGAGAAGTGAAGATGGATGAGGCCAGAGAAAAAAGCTTTGATTAAGATATTCTTGGAAAGAACACTATTAGTAGAATGTTTAGTAGAGTGGAGCCAAATCTCACCAAGTCTCATGAGATCAACCTAGTTTCCTAGCTTTAGGATATATATTTATTTTATCTTGCTTATTTGCTTTGTTTTGTGCATTTACATATAGGCATCTGAAGTCGTAGATTTTTGCTTCTATTCTTGGATATTTAAGTATACTCTCCAATTAGACTGTGAGCTACTTGAGAGAAAGGACTTGTCTTTTCCTTTTTTTTTTGGTATCCCCTGCATTTAGCACAGGATTGGGCACTTCATAAGCATTTAACAAGTTGAATAGGTGCTTATTGACCTGCTGACTGACTTTCTAATGAGATGTAATGGAAAGTTTCAGCTGCAAATCTAATATTCAGAATACAGCAGCAAAATTGATAGTAATCCTTCTTCTTCAATGTTATTTCCACTGATTTTGTTGAACTGACAGTGCCAGTGACTTTGATAGCAACATTTTTTTCTGAATATTTAGTAACTGTGGCTATGATACCAGCAAGACCAGGTGCCATGTTGCATCTCCACACTCTTAACTTCCCTAAGTGTCATTTTCCTCATCTGTAAAATTATAGTGTTGTATTAGGTGACTTCTACAATCCAAGTCTATGTCTGTGAACTCCATGAAATAATTTTCCTCTTTTCTGATTGCCTCAGAATGCAAAATATTCATGGGGGTTTCTCAGGGTAATGGTAGATTCAAACATAGATGCCTACTCAATTATGATTTGTCTTCCATTTAATGTGAAAATATTTGGGAGGAAGGATGAAATTTTCTGAGTAAATATGAGATGCCATGAAAGTACAATGCTACTTAAGATACTTTTGTTGAATTCATCCAATTTATACTATATATTCATTGCTTTCTGTGCACTATGGTTTACTAGGCAGGCAAAGGAGAATAAAGTAAATTAAAGATGCTTTTTCCTTTCAACGTGGACTCTTTACATATGTGAAAAATTGTCATTCTAAGGATAAAATAGTAGAATTGTAATTTGTACTGTCCTGTACTCTTACATGTATGCCCTTTGGAGGTCAGTGGGAGTTCATGTGGAAACCATAGAGCAAGAATGAGATTGAAGTAATGGTAGTTATTGCAAAGGAAGTGACCTAAATGCTTCTTTTAAGTTTGTCAGATATGTTTAGAACATTTCATAAACATGATTGTATAATTTTCATTCTTATCTTGCATATTGTTTGTCTCAGATTTAGTGTCTTAAAATAATTCTAGACACATTGGGTCCTAAGTTAATTTGATTACCATAGCCACTTCGATATTAAAGTCAAAGAGATATAATTGGGTTCTGTTTGGGTTTCTTAGAGATTATTTTCCTGATTGCATTTCATAAACACATATGCCCTCCACACAAAGAAAAGCAAATTGAGAATGTATTTGGGATTGTTCTGACAAACCAACACATTTCATATTTCATCTGGGTAGCATTGATTATGTGCTCCTCCATTCCTAGAAAAATTCACAATTGTTTTGTGTCATTAACTTTGGGCCAAGTTATATACATGATATGCATGAAAAGTACCTCATGTTTATGAATATTTAAACACCTAAGATGGAGATTTATACAATTCTAAAACTAGTTTTAGATCATAGAATTAATATGTATAATGTATATATAATATTCAGATCATATATTAAATTTGATCATAGATTGAATGTATATATTGAATATTTAAATCATATGTTGAATTTAGCTCACAGACTGAATAGAATGTTAAATTATATATTACATTTAGATAGTTGAATATATTGAATATTTAGACTGAGTTAGATTTAGATCACAGATTGAATATATTAAATATATGTGAATATCAGAGCTGGAAAAGACATTAGACATCATCTAATCCAATTCCCTCAATTTATGGATGAAGAAACTTTTGTCCTAAAAGGTTAACAGTGATTTACCCAGAGTCATATGACTAATAATGATCACAGCCAGGATTAGGATTCAATTTATGTAACTCCAGATTAAATACTTCCAAGTTCAGCCTTCTTCTCTCTGTACTTCTTGTGCCTTTTTCTTCTAACAAACATTTTAAAATGCCAAATTGGTAGCATTTGCATTCAATACCATGCTTCTCCACATTCAGCCTTCTTTTAGTATTTCACACTGCCATTTGGCTATCCTAGAAGACTTTCCATTCCAGAGGAGTGCAAAGATCTTGGCTCTGGATCTCTTTTTTTTCCCCACTGTTCCTTACTCTCTCCCCCTTATGTCCTTGTCAAAGTTAGTAACTCAGAAAATTACTTGCTGAGTGTCTTATTTACAAATGAATTGCTTTTAACTATCTGTTGAGAATTATCTGAACTCATATACTTTAAGGTGGTAGTATCTAACTCATTGCTAAATGGCTTCTTTCTGCCAAGAGTGTTTGCATTTTTAAAAAAATACTTCTGAAATGTAATGAAATGATGTTCATTTGCAGCAGCAGTGACAAGCAAGTCAAGAAGACAATTTTGATTATCTGGAAGTCTTGTTTGGTGGTGTTTCTTTAGTTAATGAGTTCTAACCTTTTTTTTTTTTTTTTTTTTTTAAATGTAGACCTCTTTGATAGTATAGAGTAGCCCTTGGACTTCTTCTTAGGATAATGTTTTTAAGTACATAGAATAAAATACATAATATTACAAAAGTTAAGATAAAGACATATTTTTTTCCTGAGTTCATGGACCCTATGAAATTGAACCATAAATCCCAAGATCCCTATAGATCTATTATATGAATGATTAACATTTCTAACAGATCTATTATATGAATGATTAACATTTCTAACATCTTAATTATCCCCATGTTTTGCCCAGGAACTTGGAAAATCCTTTGCTAATAGTGTGCATTAATTAATTATGGTCACTCAATTAAACTATGGTCACTCAAAATTAATATGATCATTCAGTTAAACAAACATTTGCTATTTATGCTGTGTTTGGCCCTGGAGATAGATACATAGATGTAAAATGACACTGTGTTGGCTCTCAAGGAATTTATCATGTGAGGAAAGATAAATGTACACATATAAATGTTGAAAAACCAAATGATTTATTAATGTGCCAATAAATATTTATTAAATTCATATTCCAGGCACTCTAATAAGTGAGGGGATGCAAAGAAAGGCATAATTTATTCCACAGAATACTTTCTGACATTAAAGACTTGTTATAAAGATAATAATTTGAGATCTTATATGTGAATATGCATATGTGTACATATACATTATATACAATGCAAATAATATATTTTTAGGTTTACATGTAATGACACATTTCACATATATATCATACATTATGACATGTATATGTCTTTCTGAGATATGTGTGTACATACAACATAATATAGAATACATACTACATTATACATGCATAAAATTTTATGTAAACACAATTATATTGTGAACACATTCAATACCATATAGCATATGTGTATATATATACATATGCTACATTCATACACACATCTATGCATGAATGAAATTTCATATTTACACATGTAAAATCTCATACAGGTATGAGTACACATATAAAACATATCCTCATTTAACATATAAGGATATTGCAATATATTATAATAAGGACATTTCATTATCTACTATATAATATAAAATACTATAAACTATAGGAATCATATAAATGCAAACTATAGAAGCATATATAACTAACTTTAAATGTTTAGTCTAATCAATCAATAAATATGTGAGAATAAGCCTCCCAAACTGAGATAACTTTAAAAATACTATTTGGCAGAGGAGAATAAGCCAGAAAGAAAATGTATTCCTGGACAGTTATTGAGGTCAGGGCAACATTCTGGATTCAAACAATTTCTAGTCATGTAAAATTACATTTAAACAATATGATCAGTTTTCAGAACAATATAATAAAACATTACTCACAAACATTTTTCAAATATATACTATATGACAGGCATTGTGCTAGGTTATAGGATCATAAAGACCAAAATAAGACACAATCTTTTCACAAGAAGCCTACATTCTATCAGAGTAAGAGAGTAATTCCCACAGCCAAGGCTGAAGTGGGTACTGTGGAACACTTAGAGTCTAGAGTTTAAAATGCCAAAGTTATTCACTGCATCCAGGGCCATCACCAGTTGGCTTGGCTTTTGTCTTGCCACTGAATTTTGATGGCTCTGGAAGAGAGAGTGAGTCTTAAGATTTTGCACAGCTCAGCTTCACTTAAAAGCAATTCATATTCAAGTCAAAAGAGCCCTATGACATCATTGGTCCTCTTTGAAAATAAAGGACAAAAAACAGAACAAAACATTAAAAAATAAGTAAATATAAAATAATAAATGAATGTGAAAAGATATAAGTAAGATTGAGGTCCAGATGACCTAATATGAGAATCATACGGGAAAACAGAGATGTAATAGAATACTTTTGGCTACTGAAACTGGGGAAGGCTTGCTTGATAGAAGAGATATCTCCTTAAAAGAAGAGAAGAATATTCACAGGTAGAGATGGAAAAACTACCTGTTTCAGGATGTACAATGTAGTTTAAAGGATATTGGATAACTTGGATTTGAACCCTTACCTTAGGTTAGTTGCTTAACTTATCAGAGTCTCAATGGTCAGTTATTTAACTTATCAGAACCTCAACTTCCATAAAATGGAAATAATGATGTCTACTACATATCTCACAAATCTGTTGTGAAATTCTCTCTGAATGGTAATCATTATTATTTGGGGATTATTTAGGGATGTGTACTTAGATAAAAACAGATAAGGGCAATCCAAATTTTGATTGAATGAATAAAATTGCTTGTAAAGTTGTTTCTGTCTATCATAGGCATAGTATGAGTCATGTTGATGCTGGCATCCATATTCTACTCTGACGATGTTTAGGGTACTTACAGAAAAAATTCCACCAGTTTTAAGGAATTCACAGATAGCATACTTTCTTTTGTTTCAACTGTCAAACATGTGGTCAATTTCGCCATTAAAAAATCAGCCAACCTGGTTTTCTGATGTTTCTTAGCAATGATAGTTGATTAGATTTTTCACTGATCAACTGACTTTGGTAATATTATATAGTCATAGCCTGTGTTTCCTTAAGTTTTCTTAAATGATACAAAAATAAGTAAGCAGTAATGAACAGGAGAATTATTTTATTGGTTCCATTTAAAGGGACATGAAAATGAATGGAGCCTCTGTATTTTTCCTGGTTATATTGTCAAATGGATGGGTTAGCTGATCTAAAAATGGGGAGTTTGTTATCTTGTCAAACTTTCCAGTACAGAAAGATTGAGCAATCAATATGTTTGATGTCTATTCAAGTATAAAACCATCAGTGATTTCTAAAAAATGATGTTTTAAAAATGCCATCAGGAACCCTAAGAAAAGCAATTGTGTCTCTTTTAATGATCTGGACTTATGATTTCAGTAACTTGTTATATTTAGACAGTTGCCCATAGCACTGAGATGAAAATTATGTGACTTGCCCATTGAGGTATTTTGTCTGAGTTATAAGTTGATTTGGAATATTTATATTCTATTTAGTATTTTACAGAATCAAAATGAATTCAGTATTCAAGTCTTCCTGACTCTAGGGTTACCCTCTATTCATTACATCAAGGTCTCTTATTTTTTCATGTCTTTTCTATACCCATTCTACCAAAACTTTTAGAAAAAGGAGGAAAAAATATTAAGACTTATAAGATCATTTTTAGGTTTTTCATTTTTTTTGGATAATTTCCTATGTCTTAATTTTAGTGAAAATATATTTATTATCTAAATAAATATCCTTCCTTTGACTTACTTAGTTCTTTCAAAAACAGGTATTTTTATTTATTTTGCAGAAGATTTTGTTTTTAGTAGAGCATGACACATGACTTTAGATGGGACCAATGATTTCATTGGTTCTTTTTTCCACTCAAGACAAACTAACACTGCTTATCCAGTCACTTATTGATGTGTTCAAGATAGTTCAGGGATTTGAACATTTTGAGTTACTGTAATTAAAGCATTTCTACATGCCAATATAATAATAAAACAGCCTTCATCAGGAAGCTTAGAGGGAAAAAACAAACAAACCCTATGCTCTTTTGTTTTTAGCATTTGTTGTTTGTATATTATGGTTAAGTACTCTGTGTTATTCTAGCAAAATATGTGGTCCAAATATATAGAAACTGAATTGTGAGCATTTTTTTTTCTCTCCATAAATTGTTTATGCTGAAACTAGCTGGTGTGTGAAGAAGTAATCTCCAAAAAGAAAGTCAGGTTAAATGTCAGCCATATATCAGTGGGTAAAATTTTAATGTATAAGAACTCATTCTTGGCTTGAAGAATTATTGAGTTCATCTAGAATTAGGCCAGAACTCCCAAAATCTATCCACTCCTTTTACTGTGCAACCTATTTTTATGCAATAGGTTTAGATGAGAGCTTAAGGAAAACTATTCTGAGTAACTAGAAGATGTCACTCTTTGGTTGAATTTCATCCTTTTTTTGGTACGCTTTTATTCTCCAGGGGAAAATAAGAGCCTAATTCTATATAGAACGAAGGAGAACATCATTAAGTAGGAAAACCCCATAAGACATTCTCACCTTGGAACTTTCTCAAAATCCAGATTATGTGTTCTGCAACAATTTCAAAGAAATACAAAAATGTTAATTTTAATGGAACTTACCTTCTCGTGCGTGTATGTGTGTATATGTAGAAGTGCTTTGTTTTGATAGATGGGATTGTAATTTTTCATGTGTGAGTTATAAGATTTCTCGAGTGCTTGTTGATTCAGAAAGTCTGATCCACCTGTTTTATGTAACCTTTGTATCCTGTCTCTGAGCTTTGACCCCCAGACTCTCTTTTTACTCCCATTTATTACTGTTGACTTTGTAGTCTCCCTTTCCTTCATCTTGTAGTGCAGATTTTAAATGTAGGACATAATGCTTAGGTTTATAGTAATCAATTCTTATTTCATAAATGCAAGCTGTGATTCCATTCCTGAGCCAGTAGAAGGAGATGTTGAGCCGGAAGATGAAATTCACACATACAAACACACACACACACACACACACACACACACACACACACACATCCCTGAAATAGTTAGTATTATATTTTCCGATAATTAGAAAGTTGAAGGCTAAATTCATTGCTTTTACAATGAACAGTCTCTTCTTTCAAAGGGGCCTGAATATAAAAATATTTCCATAAATGTTTTCCTTATTAGAATGAGTGTTTTGGGAACCATTTCATTTTACTTCTGGTAATAACTTTCATTTAGAGCCCATTATTTGCTCCCCATTTACACACTGATTCTTAGCTTTGAAGAAGCAGAGTGGGAGGTAACTCAAAGTTTGAGTTGATTCAGTTCACTGTAGCTCATCTACAAGGCACTATGTGGGGAAAGAACTTGGAAGATGCAAGCCCTGTCCCTGGTAAGGCCCCTCTCTGGTCACACTGGCATCTGCTGTGCTCATGTGGCTCTCCCCTGAGTTAACTTCAGAGCATGCAATTTACTCATCCTTGAGTAGAAAGCCCTGAAAGAGGAAATGTTCTTTCCTTTGCAGCACTCTTTTGGTTATTCCCTAAGCAGTTCTATGGTACTTGGGAAAGAAGGTGTTATGTAACAACACAAAACCCAACCAATACATACTGGTAGTAGCTAGATAGACTAAGTGAAAAAATTATTCTGCAGACATTGCTAATAAAATAATCCTGGACATTCAGGGGATTTTCTATCTGGTTCACAATCTATTTTGGTGTCTATAGTTTCTGTTTCCAGGTATATATTATGTTTTCTGAGCTGATGATTAAAACTTTCTCTTAAAATGTCCTGTGATTTTTGTATAATGATTATGTCCATTCAGTAAACAAATTGTTCTATTTCAGAAAATGTATTTCTTGGTGGGCTCAAATTTCAGGCAGAGATCACTTTACATTGTTCTACAATTCAGTGTGTATTATTTTTGACATTGATACCCCAAGATTCCTAGAAAATTTTCCTTATTTTCTTTAAACTTTTCCCTACCCATCCTCTTTTAGTATTTAGTGATAGTATTTATATGCCAAGCCAATGGTTTTTAAATCCTTGAAGCTTAAACAACCCTATAGAGGAAATCTGTCAAGTTTCCAGTTCAAACTCAGATCAGCAGGATGACTTAGTTTTTAAGTCATTTAAAACATTCAAGATGATTTTGTTTTCATTATGTTTACCCTCCCCACCCCCTTTACCTCCCGGAATGTGGAAATTTGCTACAGTATCCTCATTACTTCAAAGACATGCTGCTTGCTTGCTGAAATTGGATCTTATTCTATAATCACTCTGAGTAGTGACGAAATGAATTTAGCTCTAGGTCAGTGTCTTGTTAAAGTTAATAGGTATGTTCTGTATGGGTCACTATGATTTACTTTTTGTTTTTTTAATCTCTTTAAAGAAAAGCAAAAGAAATATTGTTTGGAAGAAGCACAGGTTTTACGAATGGCTATGCATTTTGTGAAAAACTACAGGAGCTAAAGTTGGGCTCAACTGTAGAGGAAACAGTAACTGGGGATTATGCCTTAATCATAAATGGGCATAGTTTGGTGAGTAACTTCAGAGCTTTTGTCCTTCCTTATTTTTCACCCCAATAATTGTCTCTTTTGTGTTGTCACAATGAGGTCCTCTTTTATATTTCCCAAACTTCTGACATGTGGAGAAACACAGCTCGTACAAATTATGGTTTCACTTCTGCAAAGGAAATTTCTAATATTAATTTCATATTTATTGTCCTTTGAACTACCATGCAGTGAAATGGTGGGTCCATAAAGTATCACATTCACAGAATCTCATTCTTGTTCTACTGAGCATGGGCCATTTAATGCTATTATTTAAGAGTTTGTGTAAGGAGAATATTATAAATCCCTGCCAATTAATTAACAGAATGCAACAGGATGGATGGAATACAATTGTTTTTCTTGCTAATGTTTGTGATTTGAGGAGCACAACCTGACCTTCAAATAATTACTACACCAAATTATTGCCATTAAGATACCTCTGGTGATTTTCCAAAATAGCAGCATTTTATAGTGATGCCAAACAATTTGCTTTGATTAGGAAATCTGGTTCTTGTCATAATAGAATAAACTTGCATTGTGCTTTTAATGTAGTTCAGGTTCTAAATCTTGAACAAGTATCAAAGTATCCTTCCGAGCTTCTAATTTAGAAGACAAAAGCCCCTATTGCACTGCACTGGAATTATCATTTCTATGCACAAAAGAACTAATCTCACATCTTTCTCTGGCTTTGATGTGCATTTTTCACTTTGGGAGTTTGAAGAAGAAATATATCTTCCTGTAGACAGTTTCTTAGAGGACAAAAGCAGTTGGATATGAGTATATTGTATTTTCCCCCCTGTGATCAGCTGTCTGTTAGCTCTTAGTGTTTAAAGTATTATCCAGCTGGATTCCAGACGTAATGATGTGTTGCCTTCCACACCATGGAAAGTTACAGAGATCAGCTGCAGGCCAAACTCAGTGGAAAGGTTGTCGAGGCAGTTTTACCCTTCTCTCTTGATAGATTAGCAGCAAACCAAGGTTGTAATATGGCAACTGGTCATCGAATTATTGGTCTCTTTTTCAATAGGGAAGGTGACTATACTGAAAGCATTGCAGCAAGCTGTGTTTTGATTTCCTTTTTAGTAGGTCCAAGAAAAGAGCAACTTGGAACTGAGAAACTTGCAATATTTACCTTTATACATTCTACCAAATATTCTTAATATTCTTACTGCCTTAAGGAGTAGCATGCTATATTAGAGTACTGGGTTAAGTTGGATTTTGCTATACATTAACTGTGTTATTTTAGCAAATCATATGAATATAAGATCATAGGTTTAAGGGTTAGAAGTAACCTCAGAGACCATATAGTTTGAACTCCCTTTTTTTTTTTTAAATGAAGAACTGCTAGGGGAACTGGGATTCACATCCAGATCGTTTGGTACAGGTACAGTACAGTGTATCCCAACTCTCTCAGCTTCATTTTCCTTTTCTTTAAAATGGGGTTGATAATACCCCTCCTGAATACCTTATAGGGATATTTGTAGGAGGAAGTGAATTAATGTTTTTGAAAGTTTTTTTTTAATATAAAGTGCTAAAAATATGAGAAATATTATAATCCTATTAATGTCTTCTAACAAGAAAGAATAATTGATAAAATGTTTTTATAATATTTTTTATTATTGTACTTTTTTCTGAAGGCCATTTTGCATGACAGTAACCTTGAATTTAAACTATTTCATGATATGTAATTTGCCTATATACTCCATTTTAAGCATATTTATTAAAGAGGTATTTCATACCCCACCCCATTCAAAGACTTTGTAGCAAGGGTAGAACTTTGACTTAGACCGCTGTCTTCTTGAAGATGATGTCCTTTAAACTAGAACATCTCTAGTAGAAATACTGTAATTGAGAGTGAAGATGCTATCTGTCCTATTTTTGAAAATGATAGTCTAGAATTTGCGGTATCACAATTTTTCATTGTTTAGAAATGTAGTACCTCATTGATGGCCAACACAAAAATATCTTTGTATTGTTCCTAATAACAAGATAACATGGCAACATACATGGAGACAGATACTTCTGGTATCATTGATATCAACAAAAGGTCCTATCTTGCATGTGTGTTTGTATATACTTCTGTGAGAGAAGGTTCCTACTGGGAAGAGAATAGGAACAGAATTAGATTCTGTAAAGATTATAGATCTAGATTCTAGATAAACTATAGGAGAAAGAGGCCAGATAGTACTTTTATTTACATTTTTCTTTTTCTCATTCCTTAGTCTGTTCTGTTGTCTTGCTTCCTTAGATCCATGATTTCAGTAAAATAAAGTATCCTTCCAAAGGTGTTGGTCACCCATCCAAAATGGATTTTTGTTTCAGGCAGCAGCTTGGGATAATTGAAAAGGCTTTACAGTTGTCCAAACGTAACCCATCTTACTTCACTCTCTGATTTTAGTTGCAATTCATTGCCCTTCTGTAGTGTCTATTAAAGATACTGATGGGCCAACCCTTCATTTAAACATTATCAAAAATTGGACAGGAGACATTCTTCCTCAATATGATTATTCCTGTGGATGTTATTAGGGCAAATGTTCTGAAATGAGCCTATTCCAAAGCTTGGTGCAATTAATAAAACATCATCTACATTTTTATGCTCTGTATGAGATTATTAACCAGAGGATTATTAAACAACACTTTTTCTGTTATTGCATTTATTAAGGAATTTTGTCTGATCTTAACATATGCATAGCAGTTTACAAAGCAGTGTTTTGAAATAAATTCCTTTCAAATAATTGCCAAAAAATATTCATAGAGAGATCTTGGTTCCCTATGTCTTTCAGTTAATTGTGTTACTGAGAAATCTGCTATATTGAATATATCTTTGGCCAGAGCCTGCTTATTCTCTCCTCATATTTTCATAAATGATATTTTTATTTTATGTATAGATCATTCTTATAAAGATTTTTATAGTGATAAGAAAGTAGGCATATGGATCTCCAGTTATTGCAATTCTCTCTATTGCCCTTTTTGATTGGTGGGAGGTGGGGAGGAATAATACTGTCCCTGATTTTTTTCCTATTGGTTACCTTCTCTTCTTTCAGGTGTCTTGAAGATTATATAATCAAAATTCTAAAAACTCTACCCTCTTTATCATGTTTCTTTTAGTGTGCAGCTGGATTTATGTAGGTATTCTTTCTGACTTTTATCTTCATTTATGCTCATTTTTCCTTCCTTATTTGGTATTTTGGATATTTAGATATTAGAGTGTCAGTAGTAGTTTCACTGTTACAAATGGGGAAAAATTGTGATAGAGATGATGACAAATATATTCCATTTTCATTATTGTGTTTAAGGGTTGTTATTTTTCCTATCAGTTCCTTTTCTGTTAAATGAGGGCCTTTGAGGCCCCTTCTACCATCAGAATTGTAATTCTGTGATCCTATCATCTGGACAAACTGGGCCACAAAACAAGCTTCCTGAAAACACATTTCCCCCCTAAATTCTTGCTGTTTTATGAGACCATATTTCTTGTAACATTCCATGATCTTCTGAGTTGCTGCCTACACCTGCCCTATTTAACTTTCCACTTGGCCAGGAAGTCAGTTGCTTGCTAAGTTGATTCCTCAGGGTTTTTTCCCCCTTCCTCTTTATGGCAAGTTACTAAATCACTTCACCTTTTTGTAGGTATAGCCTGTCACTAAATATCCATTAGCCAATCACATGTTGGAACTGAGACTGCTAGGAAAAGTTGTGGGATTTTTGTTTATTTTGTTTTTGCAAATTCTGGGGAAAATATGTCATAGGATAGGTAGGAAGCCAGGTCAAAATAATAATAATAATGCTATTTTTTTTTAATTTTATTTTATTTGCATAACATATGTGTGGGTAATTCTTAACAATAACTCTTACATAGCTTTCCGTTACAAATTAATAATAATGCTATTTATATTATATGTATATAATATATATTTATAAGCATTTACTATGTGCCAGCTACCACAGTAAGCACTTTACAAATGTTGTGATTCTCACAACCTTAGGAGATAGGTACTATTATTGTCCTTATTTTATGGATGTGGGAATTGATGCAAAAAGAAGTGACACAATTGGGACTCAGATCTATCTCTGGCTCAAGTCTGTGCACTATTGTGCCACCTAGCTGCCTTTGTGCCTGTCTGGATTTCCCCAAAAAAGTCTCAGAGCTGGCTGAAGTTCTGGTCAATGATGCAGTTGATGATGGCTGAGAGAGATTGTCCAGTGAGTATATATGCTGATAGCACCAGATTTGGTAAGACAGCCCAAACTACCCTTGAAAGACAATAGACTTCTCCCAAAGTTCGAGAGGGAAGCAAAAGCCTTGATCTTTCTCTGGGCAAAGAAGGAGCTAGAGTGAGTGCCATTCTTTGCTACAGTTGGCAGTACCCTGCTTGTTCCATTTCCCCCTACTCCTCGGCTTTTCTTCTATTTATTCTCATGGTTATATAGATAAATTGTGCTCTCTAATCTTTATGATGTGGTCTGTACTCTTGGGAATATCAAATAGGAGGGAAGGAAAGTGAGGAAAGTGGAAAAAACATCCCTCACCTGATGTAAAACACAGGATAGGAGAAATGGCATTAAATCCCAAATCTTCTGGTACTATAGTGTTACTTACCCAGCTCAAGGGGATAGATAAAAGTAATAACATTTAAAGAAGAATTTTTTAAATTTCCTAAACTAAGAGAGAAGATAAGCCCCTTGGGAAAAATGAGTCACACTAGAATGGAAGGAGAAAAAGAAGTTGCCTTTCAGGAATATCACACATGCTCTTTGTTGTATTCCTATGTACATGCCATTGCTACCCTATGCCTACTTCTTTTACACCAGCAAATTGCCAGATGATGAGAATTTTTACAGGAGCCCTGCTCTGTCTCTTTACTTATTACATTGGTATTTACCTTACATGTGGAGGCTGGGTCACAGTGAACTTTGCTATTCTCAGCAGCACAAAGTCCCTTACTCCATTATGTGAGGGATATTGTCTCTAAAGGGCATTTGGGAGCATCCCATGAAAGCTGGTCCTCTCTATTCTGTACCCATTGGTTGCAGTCTTTCTCAGTCTAATAGTAATTGCATTATTAGCCTAAGCTTCTACTGCCTTTCATAGGGAAATTCAGGGGTGAATAATTCAATGGCCAGGTGATTACTTAAATCTTGGTGTCAACATAGAAGATGGAATTCTCATCTCTCATCCTCAACCTTATTTCCTTCCCTTCTCTCTTCTCTTCTGTTTGTCAGTAGTTAGTTGTTTTTTCTGTTTATAAAAATATCAATTTCTCTCTTGCACGTGAATTTTGATTCTTATCTTGTCTAGCTCCTTCTTAAAGGATTACTTACAAACATGAATCAAAAATGAACTCTGCATTCTAGGTGCTTTTGCCGCCTATCATTTCTTAATATTATACCTTATTTTCCAAAATGTATTTCACTATCTAATGTCCATCTTTGCTTTAAAGTGTCTCAGAATTAATGAATGTGAACTTCTTGAGTATAGGGATTATTTGTAGTTTCAATCCCTAGCACAATGTTGGCTCCTTGAGTGTAGGGATTATTTGTATTCTTGATGCCTAATACAATGCTGGCTCCTTGTTGAATTTCTTTACTTCTTCATCCCCTGAAACAGATTTGGCATATAAACTAAAATGATCCTCATAAAGATTGTTCTGTCTATGTTTACCCTGAGCCTTATAAGGCAAGATTGCCATTCATGAAATGATGTCTCTTCTGCTTTTGGACATAGGATAAAATGGATTTCTTAATTTCCCTCTCCAAGAAAATCCTGTGAGCCATCCTTCCATTTCATTTCATAGTTCTTTGATTTTCTGGTTTCATTTACAGCAAGAGTATCAATACTCTTATGGCTCAATTCTTCTAGTAGGATGTGAATTCTCACATTTAGAATATTGGAAATTAAATTAAAATTTATAAGCATTCTAATAACTGTGTTATTTTTTTTTTAGTACTCTCTGTCTCCTCTGCTAATCTGCTGCCATCACTAATGAAACCTTCTATGACTAAGGGTCATTTTGTGTTTGTTTCTTTCTTGGGTAATCATGGCCAGAAAATTCATCACAAAATGGTGAGATATTCACTTAGCTAATTGGGTCCTTGGAGAGCAGACACTTCCTGCCATTAGAGGCCTACTTTCCAAAGCTTGGCATTTCACTGGAATTGTCAATAAGAAACTAACACTGAGTTGCCTACTTGCCACCATGCCATTAAACTTTTGTAGAATCCATTGATATCATCTGAATAAGAAGACATAGCAATCCCAGGGAAGCAAGATCACTCAGGAGCATCAGATGGAGTAGCTTAGATTTTATTCCTGTAACCTGCTCTTCACAATTTTGATTCTTTTTAAACATTATCCTTTTGTTGGTGTTGTTCAGTCATTTTTCAGTTGTGTCCTATTCTTCATGACCCTATTTGGGATTTTCTTAGCAAATATACTGGAGTGGTTGTCATTTCCTTTTCCAGGGCATTTTATAGATGAGGAAACCAAAACAAATTGGGTTAAGTAGTTTACTTGGGATCACATAGTAGTAAGCATCTAATGTCAGATTTGAATTCAGTAGATGAGTCTTCTTGACTCTAGGCCTGGCACTCTATTCACTGTGCTACCTAGTTACCCAAATACCCTTTTACTTTTCTACTTTTTAATGCTAAATCCAGAAAGTATATGTTGTAGAGGACATGGTGGGGTCAGCAACAACTAGGGGAAGGAAGTGGTAGTACCATAAAAACATAGGACTTCCTCTTCTAATGTGAGTGGTGGATGAGAATAGTCAGGCATAAGTTTTCAAATTATAGTTTATTTGTTGACTTTTACTATGCACAAAACATTTTTAAATGTTTTTTTTTGAGATAACTTTTATTAAATAGAAATACCTTTCAAGAGGTAGTGAATAGAGAGCAAGACTCAGAGCCAGGAAGATCTAAATTCAAATCTCATTCCTAACATATGCTGTGTGACTCTTATCGTTCTAAACAACTCTTCAAAATGAATTGTACAGAAGATGCTGACCTATATTGGTATAATTTCTTCATAAGAAATCCCCCTATATCAGGAATATCATGGGTCCCATCCCTACTTAGTTCTCACTATTTTTTGAAAAGTAGTCAGACATGGATTATTTGTATACTTGTCTCCATGGTTATAGCTTTGTGTTTGTTTTTTGTAGTACTCTTTGTTTCAACTGAAAATGATCTTTTTCTATTCAAACTCTCTTAGAGAACTTTGTTTGACCTTGGAGGATCATAAGGTTAAAGCTAAAAAGGACCTCAGAGATCACCAAATCCAACTCATCATTTTACAGATTAAAAAAATGAGTTCCAAGAAGTTACAGGAATAAATAAAGATTTAAATCCAGGTTTTCATGACTCCAAGTGTCTACTATAGTGTCTCCCTAAGTAATAGAAAAATTACCAGATTACTGGATCATTTGGGTCAAAAGACCTCAGATAAAATCTTGACTCCATTATTTACTATCTTTAGTAAATCACTTAACCTCCCAGGGACCATAGCAATCAGGGATCCTAAGCTTCAAGGAGACAAAAGATACTAGATAACTTAAAAAAAGAATTATCACTAAAGTATATCCAAAAAGGGGGGCAGCTGGGTGGTGCAGTGGATCAAGTGCTGGACCTGGAGTCAAAAGGACTCATTTTAGTGAGTTCAAATCCAACCTCAAATACTTGCTAGCTATGTGAGTCACGGCAGATCTTCTTTAATCCAGTTTACCTTGGTTTTCTCGTCTGTAAAATGAATTGTGGAAAAAATGGCAAACTACTCCATTATCTTTGCCAAGAAAACCCTATACAGGATCATGAAGAATAGGATATGACTTTAATGACTCAACATCAACAAAAATATCCAATAAGGTTGATTCCACTTTTTTTTGAAGGATTTCAGCGAGGAGAAGATAATATACTCCCCTTTGGGGCAGTTGTAATTGTTAGGAAGTCTTTCTTGACATCCAGCCTAAATTTGTTTCTTTGAAACTTCCATGCATCGTTCGTGGTTCTGCCCTCTGTGGTCAAATGAAGTAAGTCTAAAACTTTTTCCTGATGACAACCCTTAAAATACTTGAAGACAGCTATCATGTCTGTCCCCTCTCTCATGTCTCTCAAGTCTTTTCTTCTCCATTTCCTTCCACTTATCCTCTAGAGTTGTGGGCTTTCCATCATCTGGATTGAATTGCCTTCTTTTGTGTACTCCCCAGCTCATCTATGTCCTTCTTAAAGTGTGGTGCTTAGAACTGAATGCAATATTCTAGATGTGGTCCGAATACAGCAAATTGCATAGAGACTGTGACCTTCTTACTCACGGAAATTATGTTTTTTTAATGTACCCCCCCATGGCATTCCTCTGGCTGCCACTTTACACTTCTGACTCAAGCTGAATGTATGATCTGGTCTACTAAAATCAACAGTCTTTCTCAGAAAAACTCAGAAACTTTCTTAGAAAAGATCCTGTACTTGAGAAGCTGATTCTTTGGACCTAAGTGTTAGGACTTTACATTTAATTTTACATTATTAGATATAGCCCAGTCTTCTAGAATGTCAAGATCTTATTGATCCTGATCCTAGCCTCCAATGTGATTGTCTTACCTCCCTGCTTTGAGCTATGCAAATTTAATGAGCATGAAATCTATATCTTTATCCAAGATGCTGATAAAAATGTCAAATAGAACCTATGTTATTGCATCCTGCAATTATCCTTTTCTAGAAACTTCTTATTAATTATTCTTATTCACAGGGTTATGCACTTGAAGCCAATCTACAAAATGAATTCCTAGAAATTGCCTGCATATGTAAGACTGTGATTTGCTGCAGAGTTACTCCTCTTCAGAAAGCCCAAGTGGTAGAGTTGGTTAAGAAGCACAGAAAAGCAGTAACTTTGGCCATCGGAGATGGAGCCAATGATATCAGCATGATAAAAAGTAAGAGGTCATGAAATAAAGAGTGTATGTGTTGTTTATCCATCAAATGGTTCAATGGGAGAAGCAGATTAAAAGAAATCTAATTATATACAATAAAGAATTCTTGATTACATGCTACAGTGATTAAACTCAATCTCTTGACATATACTTATGGATCTGTGACATTGAGAAAATCATTCCTCTACTCAGTATTCAAGGTAACCTTGTAAGACTATAAGTTGCAAAACAGTTAAAAATATTTGTTAGAGGGGGAGGTTTTCTTACTATGGTCTCCTTTTGATGATGGAAATACTAGGTCTGGATCAAAGTTCAGAAATGCATATACTCAACCATTTCAGTTAATGAAATAATTACAATTAATCAGGGGACCCTATAATATAGATGATTCTATTATAGCTACTCCTAGAATTAGCGCTTTTAAAAACTTTTGTTGCTTTTCAGTCTATGAGTCCTGTTAGAATAGGAACATCCTCCATCAACACAGGTCTATACCTGTCCACAATTTAGTTTTAAGAGATTTTAGACCAGCATTCTCTCCATGCTGCCATGATGCTTCAGGGAAGGCTTTTAAGTCTTTTATAGTTGAAAGAA
Source organism: Myrmecobius fasciatus (assembly GCA_023553655.1). NCBI lineage: Eukaryota > Metazoa > Chordata > Mammalia > Dasyuromorphia > Myrmecobiidae > Myrmecobius > Myrmecobius fasciatus. The sequence continues at coordinate 119,242 of JAJPUD010002284.1, forward strand.
GGTAGTTGGATCAAACTGACCATGTATTGCTTGTTAACTGATTCAGTTTTTTTAATTGCTAGGACTTCATTTCTATCTTTTTCACTTTACAGGTGCACACATAGGAGTTGGCATCAGTGGTCAGGAAGGAATGCAAGCAGTTTTAGCCAGTGATTATTCGTTCGCACAATTCAGATACCTTCAGCGACTCCTTCTGGTTCATGGAAGGTGGTCCTATTTCCGCATGTGCAAGTTCCTGTGCTATTTCTTCTACAAGAATTTTGCCTTCACCCTTGTGCACTTCTGGTTCGGATTCTTTTGTGGTTTCTCAGCACAGGTTGGTAATGAGCAATTTCCTTTTTTTAACCAGATCTCTAAACTGTGAAGTTTATTTCTAATTACTATGACCTGTTAGGTGCTGAGTATAAATGATGACAAATTTTCTGAAAGATTATGAATCATTGAACATAAGTGAAATGTGTGTTGAACTTAATTGCTATTTATATTGCCTAAAGAATTATAGAATCATGGCTTTTAATGGGATGGGAATGTGGAGATCATCTAGTGCAATCACATTTTACAGAGAAGGAAACTGAGGCCCATAAAGATAATTGAATATACCTGGGGGTACACAGTGAATTATAGACACTTAAGGAAAATGGTAGCCACAAGATCCTTTTCTTTCTTACTTATTAATCACAGCTTATTTGTCTATTTTGAGTGATGAGAGGAAAATTTGAAGATTGAACTATAGTCTGAATATCACTGATATAGAAACAATCTAATCATGAGTACTTTCCAGCAGAACAATATCCAACAGCAATTTTATGGTTGAATATATAAATCCTCTCCTCTCCTTCCCTCCCTCCCTCCCTCCCCCCCTCTATATTTCTCTCTCTCTCTCTCCATCTCTTTGTCTCTCTCTCTCTCTCTCTCTCTTTCTCTCTCTCTCTCTCTCTCTCTCTCTCTCTTTTTCTCTCTTGGACTCTCTGTTTCTCTCTGTCTCTCTTTCATATGAGTTTGTCTCTTTATTTAGACCAGCAAATTTGTATAGCTCTGGATCACAAGTCCAGTTCACCCACAACTTAAGACATCACTTTCATGATGCCATTGGCCCTCTTTCAGAACAAAAGTCAGACAACAACAACAACAATAATCAATATATCTATAATTTAATCATAATAATATTCCTATTACCTTTAAAAATTGAATAGCATCTAATGTCTACATGAAGAAAGAATAATTAGAAAAGTCATGAATCAGTGTTCATTGTAAGAACTAAAGCCTTGTTATATCAAGTAATAAATACTATATTATAACTACAGGTATTCCAAATTTGACTGGATTCTTGCTGTGAAATATAAAATTTGAAATTAAATATATCAGTGAAATTAGAAAAAACACAAAATAAAATTTTTCTAGAATGATGATAACCAACCGTGTCAATACTGATTTTACCATAATAAACAAAACCAGAAGACAAAAGGAAATTGCAATTAAGTGGAAGGATGATTCATTACTTTTCTTTATAAAAGCAAACAAGGAAGCTGGGGGAATTAGTTTGGTCATATCCCCAAAGTCAATGAGAAATGTCATTTTCATAGGATACCCAGTCATCATGTCTTTTGGTGTTTGTGAAGAAAATAAACAAATAGATTGCCATGAAGATAATAGCAGGTTATATACCAACAACTGTTGTTAAGGATGAAGAAGTAAAAATATAAATTGCCCAAATCATCCAATCCTAGTCAACATCTATTTTGTTACTTGGTGGTTTTAGTGTGAAGGTGGTCACAGAGGAGGGTGGAGAAAAATTTGTTGGAAAATATGACTCATGTTTGAGAAACAAGAGGTCAGAGATATATAAGATGCTCAAAAACTTTATGCCTGTATACTCTATCATTATTGCTTTATTTCAGAAAAGAGTTGGAAAGCACTACACATGAGTGTAGTGAATTGAACCCAATTGCATGCAATGAAACTTACTATATCAGCAGACTTGAAAAACTGATTATTAGTGAGGAATATATATCATTATTCAGTTAGATATCTACTAGTTAAATCAAAAGTCAAGACAACAAGATAACAAGAAATTGAAAGAGACGAAAAATGTAAGATATAACAGCTTCATTTTGACTCATTCATGTAAGCCATGAATAATAAAGTGAGAATTTAAAAAAATTTTTAAGATGATCACCATCTTGTGCAAAACCTTAACTTATGTAAAGGAGTTGCCAAGTTGCTTCCTTAGTGAGCAACTCCTTAATCTTTTTGCCAAAGCATAGTAGCCAAGGGCATCATCAGTACAGACAAACTTGCCTGTAAAAAATAATAGAGGACTATGCCAGAAGATTATAAGCAATGTCTCCATATTAAATTATGAAAAGCAGTAGGAATAAAACAACTCTATAAAAAGCTTGGCATGAAACCCATTTAAACCATATCATCCTAAGAAAATTGAAAGCTGAAATTCTATAGTGCTAGTTTCCTAATACTGGTGACAGAAAGATAGCAAATAAATAAATGGAAAATGGAACAATGTTTTAGATGATCTAAATACATATGCAAATATAGTAAATAGAAATCTGGTCCTTGAGTGATGAAAACCTGAATTCAAGATGAACCTTTGCAATATAGTAGATTGCAACTGGTAAGAAACTCAGCAACTCTCTAAAACTGTATTGTGGAGAAAATGCCAACCTACATTGGTAGAGGAAGTTCCTTGACTCTTTTCTTCCTTCACCCCCAAAAAGAAATAATAATCACTAACATTTATATACAGTTGTAGTTTTTTAAAAGTTGTTTACATATATTATTTTAGTGGTCTTTGCCACAGTTCTGGGAGGTTTGTTATAGATGGGACTTTGGAGACTATCTAGTCCAATTTTTTATTTTATGGTTGTAGGAACTGAATCTCAGGCAGGTATTGAGGAAAGTCACATAATAGAAAGTATTTGAAGCACATTTTGAACCAAGACCTCTGACTCCAGAGTCAATTGGCTTTCCATTAATGCAAATATTACTCCCACTTTACAGATGAGAAAAACAAAGCTCAGACAAGTTAAGTTATTGGTCCAGGATCATACAGTTAGGGAGTTTCTGAAGTAGAATTGAAGTCCTGATTGTTACTGTTTCTATCAAGTCACATTTCTTCTCAGGTACAATGAAGAGATTTCTATTGAGCACAGTTAGCCTATTGTTGTTCTTGACACATTTCTGACTCACCATGATGCCATTTGAGGTTTTCTTAGCAAAGATAGTAGAGTGGTTTGCCATTTTCTTCTCCAGCTCATTTTACAGTTGAAGAAACTGAGGCAAATAGGGTTAAATGACAGGGTCACACAGTTTGTAAGCCTCTGAAGCTGGATTTGAACTCATGAAAATGAAGCTTCCTGATTCCAAGCCCAGTGTTTTAACCTTTGAGCAACCTAGCTGCCCAATTTGTAGCATATTGCAAAAGATGATCTGAATTCAAGAGATCAAGTTATAACCAGATATGGAAGTAGGGAGTTATGTAGTGAGAGGGAGGAATAAACAGATGGAGAGATCTAGTTTCCATTAGTTCTGAGGAAATACATAAGAACTGGAGGAAGAGTTCTAGCATAATGGATCCATAGGAGAATAATGTTGTTTGTCATTCATTCTTAAAGAGGACCATGACATCAAGAAAGTCATAACATGATATGCAAGTGAATTGGATTTAAGTGAGTGAAGGCTGTGCTGACAAGATATAGATCAGGAGAATAGTGGCAAGCATCACAGAGGAAGAGAAATAAGGTGGTATTGTCCTACACACCTACTAAGTAAAGACTTCATTGGTGAGATTAAAGATCTACTCTAGGAATGAAACATTATGGAAATTTATCTGATTATCTCAGTGGAACCACAGCATACAATAAACAATTAAGTCTTGACAAAGAGAAATATAAATAATGCACATTAAGTATTTTTCTGATCATTCTCTGTTGTGGACATTTGTTTGAGTTTATTTAAGACATAATTATCAATGATACGTATTTTTCTCTTAGAGCTAGAAAGAATATTAAGGATCATCTAGTCCATTTTTCCTCATTTTACTTCCTCATTTTACTGTTGAAGAACCAGATTTAGAGAGATTAAGTTATTGAGGTCACACTAGGGAGGCAGACTTTGAAACCTGTGCTCTGACTCCAAATTCAGTGATCTTTCTATTGGACCAATGTGCTTCTCTGATCCAGGAGTGTGTGAGTACATAAGTAATGATGGACTCTTCAAAACAAAGAAAAATGTGCACATGACCTGCTTTTAAGTTTAATCTCCATTGTTAACATGTTCTTTATCTCTTTCTTAAATCTAGACACTCAACAAAATGATAAATCAAGCCCTAATTTGTAGCATTTGCTGATTTGCAAGGAATATATTCTCACAATGAAAAGTGCTGACTCCAATACATCCTGGCTTTCGTTATATGCTAGAAAAGTTGCATTTACTAAATTTTGTAAAATGTAATTATGTTTCAAGTGTACTAAGGGAAGATTGATATTCATAAGAACCCTGTGGGAAGACCTTTGCTAAGGAAAATATCTAAATTTGTCCATTTTATAAGGTCTACATGCTTTTGTATATTGAATATTCTTGTGAAGCAGACTTGCATTTTCTTGACCTATTCCCTTTACAGCCAAAGTAATCTCGACTAGAGAAAGCAAAATAACAGATTTCTTCCATACTAGTCTCTTCTCATTATTGATAATAGGGCAATAAGGTATTACAATGGATAGAGTGCTACATCTGGAGTCAGGAAGTAGTATCTTCCTGAGTTCAAATATTGCCTCAGACACTTCCTATGCATGTGACTCTGCATAAGTCATTTAACCCAGTTTGCCTAAATTTCCTCTTCTGTAAAATGAGCTAGAGAAGGAAATGACAAATTATTATTCCAGTATCTTTGTGAAGGAAATCTCCAAAGAGGTGACCATGAAAAAGTGGACATGACTGAAAAACAACTAACAAAAAACATTACTGATGATTGGGTTCTTTGCAGGCAGGAAAAAAGAGAGAGAGAGATAAGGATTATTTCAAGTGCTAGACAACACAACAATTAATCCCATTGATATTTAGCAAATTCAACATCATAATCTCCTTTTTAAGAGTATGGGAAAGGAGAGAAGTAATGCATTTGTTCACAAGTTTTAAGTTGTACTTCTGTCTTTTAACATGGGTAAGTGTGAGGGTTTGGCCCACTCAATTCATAACCATCCAACTTTTGTTTATTTAGGGGTTTCTCTGAGATATTAAACTCTGTCTCATGCTGGTTTGGGGCACATGAGGTTTTTATGTTGTACACGTGGAAGTTTTTATGAATTTCTGGGAATTCACTTCACTGGCAGAGGGGCAGGCTGACACCTCCTAGTGCCAGCTCCACCTCCAGTTGGTATTCTATGTGGGCACAGAGTGATTTATACATAATGCAATGTGATATAGAAAGATGAGAGTACCATTATCCAAGCCATCTCTAAATAAAAGTAAACAAAATGAAGAATTGTCAGCCTTAGAAAAAGCAGGGAAGGTGAGATTATTTAGTCTAATAATCTTGTTTAACAGATGTGGCAACTGAGGCCCAGAGATTATAATGACTATAATGATAGCAGAGCCTCCAAATTCAGAGCTTTGTCTACTGTCCCAAACTATTTGTCATACAATTGGTCTTCAATGACCATTTCTTATTTTATACCATTTTGCCCTTTCTACTGACCTATCCTTCATCATAAAGATTTTTTCAAAGAAAAAAAGAGCAATTCAGTAAAACTCATATCCTAAAGGAATCTCTACTACAACACATCTGACAATCTATATGTGCCTTCCACTGTTTTTTTACTTACTTGCCAATTGGACTTTTGAATTCTTCAGAGACTTTAGTGTTCTAGCATGCATGATCAAACAACATCATAAGGAGCACATTTGAGCCCCAGCTTAAATATTAATCTCTCTTGATCCTTTAATTAATGAAAGTCAATCCTTCTTCCATTAATTTTTTTTCTACCAACCTAATTATGAAGAGGGAACCTTACAGCTCCCGATGAGATATAGGACACCCTATACTACTCATTCTTTTATGTTGATAGTTGGAGGACTCAATCCTTCTCCAGCTAAGCTTCTCTATTAAAATGAAATAGAAGTCCTTGTTGCAATACAGAAAGTTATGAAATAAATAATGTAACAATGGGGATTGATTTTGATATGAAAAATGAGGTAGACAAAATTTAAACTGATTATAACATAATTTTCACTGAAGCCTTACCTGAGTACCTCTGCAACATTTTCAGTGCTATTCCAGGTGAGGCACAAGCTCTGCTGGATTCTACCAAGCTGAAATTCTTGTCTCTATGGGACAGCTTATTTTAGCTTTTTAGAAATGTTCATTACCAGAAGTTTAGTTACAGGCTGAAAAAATGTTTGTATCCCCATACTAACTCACAAATCCATCTACTAAATGTGAAGAAGCATTGCTATTTGTTTGTTGGATGGAATTCTCTAGCCAATGAAATCATAAATCTTTGAAGATTAAATTCTTTGTTGATTATTGAGTTCTTTGAGAGGAAGGGCTGGCTTTCTCTGTATCATCATCATAGACACTTAGACCAGTGCCTAGCATATTGTAGTTGCTGGGTGAATGCTTTTTGACTTGATTTGGCTACAAATATAATGGCATAAATTACCTGGTTTTGGTCTCATTGTTTCAAAGGCATTGTCATGTCTGTGTAAGACTACTTGGTTGACTGTTCCTCTTTAGAAGCATGTCTTTTCCACTAGAGATCAACACTTCTCCAAACTGTAGCATGTGTATGTGTTCAGAAGATCTAATTATTTCACTTCTTCATAATTCTTCCAGCACTTTGTCTGGATCTACATAAGACAAGAATTTATAGATGTCTGACCCCAAATGTTTTATTGCTGCTATATTGTTTCTCTATGTGGAGCTGGTGAAGGTGCCAAAGATAAAGCAGTTCAGGAATGTTACTTACTAATAGTCAGGAGGTTTTTATCCAGAAATCTCTCTTCAAGATAGTTGAAACATATATTTGTAAAGGAAAGTGGAGGGGGAAAAGAGAAAATTTGTTTGGGAATTAAAGATCTGCTTTTCATGTTTATAGGTACTTGTTATTGCCTTTCAAATACTATTTTGTTATTTTGTATGCAGAGTCTATTTAGGGGTTTAAACATTGCAGAATAATAAATAGATGCTATGAAAATTGAAGAATCTTTCCAGTGGTCTGTCAAACTTTTAGATGGCAAGTTTGCTGAATGGTACCATAACATTGGGCTAGAGTTAGAACATGTAGTCATCCTTGAGTAATTCTAATTGATTTGACAGTTGCCTAAATGTAAAATTTTGTGAAATATTTTTAAATTCTTAGATTTGGGTGCAATTATGGAATGTTAAAATTGGAAGGAACCATAGAGATTCTTTATTGCAATGCCCTCATTTTATAAATGAGAGCTCTTTTAGTCCTGGACAATTAATCTCTTGTAGAAGCTCTGATTCAAGGTCACATGGGTAGTGAATATCAGAATTAGAAACAGAAGCTATCCAAGGCTTCTTCTACAATACCCTATTAAAATATAGCTTATCCAGATTGGGGCAAGCATAGTCTGAGAGAAAGCTCACTGACTCTATAAACAGAGAATCTGGGTTCACATCCTGACTCTGATCTTTGACTCACCTTTATGACCTTTCTGACACTTCATGACCTTTGGCAAGCCACTTAACTTCCTCAGGTCTCAGTTTAAAATGAGGGAGTCTGAACTAGATAGTTCCCCAGGGTCTCTTCTTCTCTAAATCTATATTGCTATTATCCCACGTCACTCTCACCTGTTACTGATTGTAACTCCTTTTAAGTAGTCTATTCTGGACAAAAGGAATAGTATCTATGAGTTTAGGCATTTGGATTTCATGAATATTAATTCTTTGCTCTTATATTCTAAGCTTCCAGAAGGTGTGTCGCTCTGTTAGTAGGACCACTGTAAAGAAGGTGTGCATTTAGTAAATTATGTTCAGGGCTCAGCTGTTTTTGAGGAATTAAATGAAAATGACCCTTTGGGGGCACCTCTCCTCTGGCATATAGGTACAATATGAAGGCTGTGACACTTGCCCTGAAAATTATCAAGAAACAATAGCAGAGCTTTCTTCATGCTAAGAGGAAGAAGTTGGACTATTGGCAGAGGTTCCATTGTCACTTCTCTGCTCACCAGATGGAGAAAATAAAATGAAGAGGGGTGGAAAAACAAAACTCTAGGTGTGAGCATGGACTCAACAATGATTGTTTTCTTCCTTATTTACCTCCTGCTTTTCATCACTGGACCCTGATTTGCAACAGACTGGACTGAAATTTTTTCATTTCTTTCTTTATCATTGTCTCTCACTAGGAAAATATAGGGCAAGGAAGAGGAAAGAATGAATGGAGAAAAAATGCTTAGAAGAGGAAAGTGGTCTTTGTTGGAGAATGTTTTTATAGTAACATTTTTCTTCTTTTTTTACATTCTCTTTCTAATGAAAGTAAATTGATTTCATTAGCTGTAGAGAACGTAGAAATATGCTTGGTAACCAGGCTTTTGTGTCCCTTGAGTCTACTCGAGCACAACTTTCTTCCCATTGAGTTAATTAATGTCAGCAGTCTGTGTACTTATCTGCTCTACAAATTTTCAGCACAATCTTCTTTTTTCCACCTTCTGCCATCCTTTTACCGAGTTTCTTCAGAGGAGTTGAAAGCCCCAAAACAAAATGGAGCTAGTAGTAAGGAAAACTGCAAGCTCCAGCAGATTGGGTAATAATAAGCATCTGTTTAGAGGCCCTCCTTGGGTAGTCACAGTTCCAATTTCCAGTCACTTTTGCTGTCTGATCCTGAGAGGAACAAGTCTTACACATGCAATCTGAGAACACTGAAGTTGGAATTCCATGGCTGTAGCCTCAGAATGTCAAGGGATATTGAACAATGCTATGATTACCCCTTCCTCTTATTTCCCAACTCTAGTTTTCTTTTTTCAAGTGAGCTTATTATTTGGAATAGCTATTTGGAAGGGTCCGTTACAGAACAATAGAACAAACCTACAAAAATCCACCATGATTCATAAACACTTACAGTAAATATTTCTTTCGTGTGCCTCTCAACAAATTGCTTTGAGGTAACCCACATTGCTGCTGAAAAACACTGGAATGAATGTAAACAGAATTTGCTTTAAAAAAAAGACACAATGTTGACTTTAAAAAGAGTAGTTTAATTGCTTAATGAAGTGGCATGTGGTATTTCTTTACTACCTTGGATTGCTTCTCTAGTCCTGTTGAATTTGATCACTGGCCATGGTTCTTTGATGCTGGGCTCCAGAATATCCCAGCCAAGAGCCTGGCCTTGTAGGTGGGCTGCTGCAGATGTGAATTCCTGAAATGTGCTTGTGTGATTATGGCATGCAAGCCTCTGAGATGGTCCTCAGAGTGGGGATGCTGTCTGTTTCCAGGAGGCAAGGCAACTAGAACAACTCAACTAGTTGGTGATGCATTATAGTCTGTGGACATTTGATTTCCAGTAATTGATTTAGGGACATCATTTTGTATTCTTTACTTTTGGAGTATCTACAAAACAATTCTACAAGTCAATTGGAAAGGAGAAGAATCTACAGAAAACTTTTTTTGGAGCATTTTTGCCAAGGAGAGGTTAGAGAGGATCTAGAACAAATGAACTCAATGTTCCACAAGTCAATTGGAAAGGAGAAGAATCTACAGAAGACTTTTTTTGGAGCATTTTTGCCAGAGAGAGGTCAGAGAGGATCCAGAGCAAATGCCCATCAAGTCCAACTGGTTTAGAATCAAAAAATCACTTCATGTGAAAGCTAAATAGAATCTTTGAGATCCTCAGTCTGGATTCCCTCACCCATTTTATAGATGTAAAAACTGGTTAACAGAGAATCAGTATTGGGCAATCGAGCATTGGACTTTCAGTTAAGAAGGCATAGATTTAGATTCTTCTTGTGTGATCCTGAGCTTCTTTTATAAAAATGAATGGACTGGGTTGAATGTCCTCTAAAGTTCCTGTTATCTCTGACTCTCTGATTCTTTATACATATAGAGAAAATACAATTTATGATGCAAAGTCATAGAGTTAGTTGCTAGTAGGGGCTGGTATTAGAACCCAACTCCTGATTTCTACTCCAATGTTCTTTCCAGTACAGCATACTAAGTTGCCACAACTCTTGATTAAGCTGAAAAAATGGAAAATATAATGTCAACATGTTTTTTTCTTCCTTCCTTCCTTCCTTCCTTCCTTCCTTCCTTCCTTCCTTC
>JAJPUD010002284.1:129632-183514 GCA_023553655.1 Myrmecobius fasciatus
TTCCTTCCTTCCTTCCTTCCTTCTTTCCTTCCTTCCTTCTTTCCTTCCTTCCTTCTTTCTCTTTCTTCCTTCCTTCCTTCTTTCCTTCCTTCCTTCTTTCCTTCTTTCTTTCTTTCTCTTTCTTCCTTTCCTTCCTTCCTTCCTTCCTTCCTTTCCTTCCTTCCTTCCTTCCTTCCTTCCTTTCCTTCCTTTTCTTCCTTTCCTTCCTTCCTTCCTTTCCTTCCTTTCCTTCCTTTCCTTCCTTCCTTCCTTCCTTCCTTCCTTCCTTCCTTCCTTCCTCCTTTCTTTCTTTCTTTCTTTCTTTCTTTCTTTCTTTCTTTCTTTCTTTCTCATGGAATCAAAAATAGCAGTGTCTGGGAAAAGCTATTAGATATGTCTGTGGAAAGGGAAGGAAATGTCCTACAGAGGATTGATGACCCTTGGGGTTTGTCTCCCCCATAGTTTGGGTATTAAGAAAGTTAAAGCTTGGCTATGTACAAGCAACCTTGTAGTATCTGGAAACTTGGGGCCAATTTCTGCCCTCAAACACTCTAACCACACTCCCATTGATGAGACAAAGTAAAATATAATCTGACCTCATGAGATTTCCAGCCAGATTTCCAGACCAGAGGGGTTTGGATAAATGTCAGATAAGTCTTTAGACTGAACCATGGATCCTTTTAAGGTGCATGCCTCATCCTGATGGATTGTTACAGCCTCCCATGATCCTGACAAAGTCCACTGTGGATTCTTGTTCACTATTTATGGGTTATATTTATTTTAAAAGCACCCTGTGCCCTCAAGTTTCTTAATAAAGATGAGCTGTCCCCCCAAGGATTGTGCCAAGAAATTGGTTGAGACCTTATTTAGGAAATTTATGTATGAAACTATGCAACTACTGGCACTGTGTACTTTTGAAATGAGATTATCTGATGACAATTTATCATTGTCAATGAGATACAGAGCTTTGAGTGTGTGTGTGTGTGTGTGTGTGTGTGTGTGTGTTTGTGTATCTTGCTCTGATATGGAAACAATTATCTTGTCAAGACATAAAAACTTTGGTCATGTCAAACAATATAAGAAAAATCACAATGAAAAGTTTCGAAAGTGACATGAAATACTGAGACTAACCTCAAGGCTTTGATGACTTCACTGATTTGGGTTACCTGTAATCCAGTTCCACCCTGGGCTCATTGATGTCCAGATCCTTTTACAGACGTGGTTTGTAGAAAGCCCAGGAAGAAGAGAGCTTTCTGTTAAGCTCTGGACCATTTCTCCTGGATTTTGCTAGTATATTACTGCTAATTACACAAATAAATAACAGATGTGTTGTAGCTGAGCACCTCATCTTTATTCCACAATGTGCTTTTTCTAAATGACATGTTTCCTAAGGAAAAAAAATGTTGTGATACAGCTTTCTTTTAAATCATAGAATAAAACTAATGATGTAGTGGGCATTCCCCAGTCCCTACAAAGTTCATCAGTCAAGTAGCACCAATGGCCTCTAAGGAAAAACCAAACTTCTTTGTATCTGTTTAGAATTCAAAGCAAATTCAATTTAAATGTATTTTTTAAGTTGGTCAACAGCTTTTCTGTTATATCTAACTCTTTCTTGGCAAAGATATTGGAGTGGTCTGTCATTGCCTTTTCCAGCTCATTTTTATAGATGAGGAAACTGAGGCAAAAAGAGTTAAATTACTTGCCCAGAGTCACATGGCTAGTAAGTAACTGAGGCTTTTTTTTTAACTTTTTAAAGTTAGATTTCACTAAATATAGTTTTTGGACTCTGTTCCATCACCATCATCCACCTTTCTTTTGGAGAGAGGAAATTCTGGGGAAAAGGGTTGGGGACTTATCACACTTGGGCTTCTTTCTTAAAAAAGGAGCAAGGATGAAGAATATGTAGTTTCTGGAAATGCAAATGAGGGAGACTTGGTTATAGCAAGTTATAAGAAGAAAGCCTGCAGAAGTTTAACACCTGATTGAATGCTAAACCTCAAAATGTGTTCTATCTTCATGCATTCTGGAAAGATTTTGACTTGTAGACAAGTAAGAGTGAATTAATTCCACTCAAAATTGGGATAGAAACAGGGAGATCAATTTAATTTAAGCATGATTGATGATATATAAGAATTAGTGGTAAGAATACCTAATTGCATTAATTTAGTTGTTTTCCTTTAAATTTTATTCTGATGGTTCTTAAATACTTAGATGGATTCATGATCTCATTAATAGGCTATTTCTTTCACTGCTACTGATTGAATCCTTTCCAGGCCTTCTCATACTAAGCAATTTTCAACCATGTGTTTCTGTAAATCTCCATAGAGAATCCACCTACAATATTAGAGACTTCCCTCTACTTCTTTTAATATGTCATACATCTATTATAAGTACTATAATATATATTTCATACTTTTATAAGTTTTCAAATTAATAATAAATGAAATATGAAGGAATATGCTATCTGCATTTGGAGAAAGAACTAATATAAATAGAATAATTTTACACACACACATATACATACATATGTCTAATAGTAGCTATTTCTCAGGTGGGGTGGAGAGAAAGAAGAAAAAAAGGGAAAATAACTTTATTTGATAAGTATTGTATTAAAAGGAATATCAAATCATACATAGTAGATTTGCAATTTCATGCATAATCATCTTTTTTATTATACCATGTTATGGAAATTATTGTTTTATTTCATAAATTAAAATTAAAAAAAATTCAAAAATATCTCATGAATCCTGTTATTTCAGTACAGTACATCTTCTCAGACACATTTTCATGGACTATTCTTCATGTCTGGAATTCTCTCCCTCCTTATTTTCACCTTCTGGTTTTCCTGCTATTCTTCAAGTCCCAGCTAAAATCCCATGTTTTACAGGAAACCTTTCCTGATCCCCCATAATGCTAATATCTTCCATCTGTAGATTATCATCAGTTTATCATATATACATTGTATTAGTACAGTTATTTGCATATAGTCTTCCTCATTAGACTGTGAGCTCTTTGACAAGAGAGACTTTTGCCTTTCTTTGTATCTCTAGCAGTTAGCAGGTATGTATGTAGTACGAACTTAGTAAATATCTATTGACTGGCATAGGACTGGGAATCAGTTTGTAATTTTGCTTGAGATGATCAAACGGAATAATATTTTTAAAAAAAATGCTATTAATAAAATAGTGCATAGTAGGTATTAGATACACTTATTCCTGTCCCTCTTTAGTTCCCCTTTGCAGGATGATTAGGCAGATCCACCCAATTCTGAAACAAACTATAATATCTTCCAGTTGTCAAGGGGGTGATAATAAACTGAAAATAGAACATTAAATGTGCAGGACTTCAGTTTAATTAGTTTCCCTCTTGTCTTTTCTATATTTCACTTTGGGCAAATGCAATTCAATCAAATCCAAGAAACTTTTAAGTGTCTACTGTGTGCTAAGTATTAGAGATACAAAAAATGAAATAAACTAATCTCTGCCCTCAAATAATTTACAGTCTAAAATGGGAATTAATGATGGAGAAAATAGTAATTTCTCACAATTATTAGTCAGCAATGATGTGGGGAAATCAGTGTGGCAAAGTATAAAGAAGAGTTGATTTGGACCTAAAAGTTTAAATTCCAGTTCTCTACTTATTATCTCCATGACACTGGCAAATTATTTTGCCACTATTATGTCAGTTTGGGATTGGTCTCTAAGGTGCCTTCCATCTTTAAAACCCTTGATCCTATGCAGTTTTTTAAAAGCTGACAGAGTAATTTTCTGATTATCACTCTATGAGATCTTGATAGCATATTATTTACTTCAGCTAGGTCAGTTTTTTTTATCTGATAAGATGGAACTAATAATACTTGCCTTCTTTTACCTCATGTTTTCTCATAAGGATCATTTCAAATGCTTTGGAAAATGTTTTACAAGTGGACAATAATACTTTTTTGGTTTGTTTATTATTTTTGAAGAAAGGGCTCTTGTTCTTAAATCAGAAGAAATTTAAATCTTGATTCTGTCACCTACTAACTGTGTGACTGTGGACTAACCTTTTAAACTTTTTATGCAGGCATAATACTTATACTACCTCTCCTACTAGACAGAGTTGTGAAGAAAATAGTTTATAATTGTGCATACCATTGATCCAGCAGTATTACTACTGGGTTTGTATCCCAAGGGAAAAGAACATATGTGTAAAAATTCTTGTAGCAGCTCTTTTTGTGGTGGCAAGGATTTGGAAAATGAGTGACTGCTTATCAATTGGTGAATAGCTGAATAAGTTTTGGTATGTGAATGTAATGGAATATTATTGTTCTATAAGAAATAATGGGCAACTGATTTTAAAAAAACCTGGAAAAACTTACATGAACTGATGCTGAGTGAAATGAGCAGAACCAGGAGAACATTGTACACAGCAACAGCAACTTTGTGTCATGATCAACTATGAAAGGCTTAGCTTTTCTCAGCAATACTGTGATCAAGACAGCTTTAATAGACTTGAGATGGTAAATGCCATCGTTATTCAGAGGGAGAACAATGGAGACTGTAGATAAAATCATACTATTTTCATTTATTTTTTGCTATATCTTTCTTGTGTTCTTTCCCCTTTTGTTCTGATCTTTCACAACATGATAAATATGGAAATATATTTAAAATTATTGTACATGTATAACCTATATATGTGAGATTGCTTGCTGTCTTGGGGAAAGGGGTAGAAAGGGAAGGAGAGAGAAAAAAATTTAGAAGTCAAAATCTTATAAAAAGGAATGTTGAAAATTATCCTTATGTGTTATTGGGAAAACAAAATACTATTGAGAAAAAAGAAAATAGTTTGTAATCCTTAAAATGCTATTGATATGTCATTTTGTTATTATTACCATTAATTATATGTTAATTTCAAGTCCAATTCTTATTTTTGGCTATGACTTAACTAAGGCAAGCCCCAGGGCATCAGACAATCTATTAAATGATAACTGTTCATAAGCCAAGAAAGAGTAGTATCTGAAGATTTACATAAACCCATTCTTTAACTATGAGTCAGGGAATCAGGCTTATTGTGAGTCATTGCCCAATTTGGGAGAACACATTTGGAACGATATTTCGATTGTAATTTTGTCTAAGATACCATGTTTCTTCAGCCCATGAAACAAACAATAGTTATCTTAAATGTCATTGAGTTGGTTATTTTTGTACTGAATATTTCCTTTTCTTTTTTTAGACTGTTTATGATCAGTGGTTCATAACCCTTTTCAATATTGTCTATACATCACTGCCTGTATTAGCCATGGGGATTTTTGACCAGGTATGTATTTTTCTCTATGTTTAAATGCTTATAATGATCCTGATAATTCTTTTTTCTTTTGTTCATATTGTTCTAGGCACTTTGGCTATTTTGGTTGAAGGACAAGCATAATCTTACTATGAAAGGAAATAGACATACTTGTCTAAGTAGAAGATACTCTTAATGGACAGCTAGAAGGCACAGTGAATAGAGTACAGGCTCTGAAATCAGGAGTCCTCAGACACTTAATACTTACTAGCTGTGTGACCCTGGGCAAGTCATTTAACCCCAATTGCCTTGCCAAAATATGAAAAAAGATACTCTTATAATCTCAAAGGGTCCCTAGATGAATATTTGTTTTTAGATTCAGCTTTTCTGAGCATCATAAAATCATGGAAAAATCCTAGAACAAATATCCAAATTCAAACTTTCCTGATTGGCCTACCTAAAGAATGTTCAGCCAGCTAACTTAATCCTTTGCCAAAAGAGGAGTATTTAGTATTGTTCTCAGCAGAGTTCTGAGGCTATGATTAGCCATGGTAATGGTCATAAGACAATAAATTTGGAGCTGGAAAGGACTTCAAAAATCATCTGATCCAGTCCTCTTATTTAACAAATGAAGAAATGGAAATTCAGAGAGATTATATAATATTAAGTGAGAGGATAAGGACTTGAACTCATGTCTTTTGACTTCAAATTCAGTACTTTCCCCTATTTGCTTGAAAGAGGAGATGAAGTAGGCAAAGCCAAAATGGTATCCTTGGCACTTGTAAAGATTTGGAGAATATTTCCTGGAGGAAAAAATATACAAGTCTGTCTGACTATGGGGAAATGGAAGGCTAGCCAGAAGACTTGTTATGGTACAATTAGTATGCATTTATTAAAATGATTTTTTAAAAAGAATTTTTGAGGAAATCAGTTTCTTTTCCAGGCTGTTATTAGACCTGATTGCTGGGCCTCATATTCTGACCAGGAGCCAAATGTTGCAAAATACAAATCTTCACACTATGAGCTCATTTCTCCCTGGGCCTAGTGATTTGTGAGTGGTTTCCCAAATATATTTTTAAAGGTTTATGGACTGTGTTTTTGGGAGAATCCTGCAGAAAACAGAGTGAAGTGATGAAGAAAAGTTATGTGAATGAGTTAGTATGGCTATTTCCTTGGCCATTTGAGAACAGCAGAGAGTTGAAGAATAACAGAGATCTGATTCCCAGAAAGATGGCTATTACTCAATTTGGGAAAATGTAAGAATATTTTCCTCCTTGAGTCAAATACCTTATGCACTGACATCTTTGGTCCTTATCAGAGTTCTGCCCAGGAAATGAGTAAGTTAGCAATTCTTGCCTAGAACATCAGCTGTGCTTAGAGGGTATTTTAACTATTTCAAATCATAAGATTACAATAAAAACTTAGAGACTACTGAGTCACAAATCTTCATTTTAAAGATGAAATTGATGCTCCAAAAGATTGTGACTTGCTCAGGACCACACAGAAGGTATCTGGGGTGGATTTTAACCCTAGTCTTCCTGACTCCCACTCTAGACAAGTCTTTAAGGTATAAAATAAAGCATAAGAACAGTGGGTTTTTAGAATCATTGATCAGAAAGGATCTTGAAAGGTTATCTAGCTCAACCTGAAGTCTGGCTTCTCTATGTAATTTCACTGACAAAAGATTCTCTAGAATGGGATTGAATATCCCTTATTTTGTGGACCTTCTACTGAATAGAATCCTGAGAGAAAGAAGTATTTGATAGTTTTCATGGTTACTTCTTTCAGTAATATTTCATTTTTCTCCAAAGAAGCTAATGACTCATTGAACTGGATTTAGCTCAGATGATAGTATAATAAGAGTGGATATTTGAAAAGACCCTCAGTGTTTCAGGAGACATTGAGTGAAATAGTGTCCTATGAATTTTGTTAATTGATTGTCTAATAAAATAATTTATTGTTCAACTAATTGCTTACAGGATGTGAATGAGCAGAATAGCATGGACTACCCCAACCTCTATGGACCTGGACAATTGAATCTTCTTTTCAACAAGCGTAAATTTTTCATCTGTACTGCACATGGAGTGTACACTTCTTTTGCTCTTTTCTTCATCCCGTATGGTGCATTTTATAATGTAGCTGGCGAAGATGGGAAGCATATTGTTGACTACCAGTCCTTTGCTGTCACCATCGCTACATCTTTAGTCATTGTTGTTAGTGTACAGGTAATTCCAATGCTTCTTTTGAAGGGAGAAACAAAGAAAATTTTATATATTTAACACTTTTCAATATTCCATGGCAGTTCTAGAATATTTGCTATTCTGTATGAGAAAAAAATTATCTTAAGAAATACCCTACTGTGTTTAGGGTTTGGTTTTTTAAGCTATAATTTTGAAAATGAGAAGAATTTTTGAAAAAAGATTTTAAACAAAACTAACACAGCAGAGCAGAATCAGCATTAGGCATACATATAAATCATTTCTTTGAGTGGAATATACAGTAAAGGGATAAGATGATTATGAATTTTTAATTCTAAGCAGAAAAAAAATTCCCAGTGGTGGCAGGAGAATTTCCAATGACACAGGAGCCCTAAGGTTTTTCAAACTTTAGAGAGGAGACTATTATTTGATAATAAGATTCTAAAGTGATTACTCAAGAAGTCATATATGATATCCTATAGCATATCTGTCTCATAGTCATACAAAAGATTGGACATAATCACTGACATTTATGCCTTCAATGTGCAATCAAAGCTTGGTCTGCTAGCTTTGTATATCTATGAAAGACTGGATTTTTTATTTGAGTGAGTTTTTGTTTTGTTATTAAGAGCAGTATGTGCATAGTCAAAAGAACATTGGATTTGTCAGGATTCTGATTTTGCCGATGTGTGATCTTGAAAAAATCACCTAACTTCTCTTCACAGGTGAAGAAATTTCTATTTTTTTTAATCTGTAAAATGAGCAAAATAAGTAAAAATCCCTTTGGATCCTTCCGGCTCTAAATACTTGATGGATGAGGATTCCAGATCTTTAATATTCATCCTGATTTATAAATAAATTTGTGATAGATTCAGGATAGCAATATAGTCTTTGACTATATATATCATTAATTTATAGCAATGGAGATAATATATATACATACATATATAATATGAATATATGTATATATCTAATCTATCATCTATCCATCCATTATCTGTCTATCTGTCTATCTAACTAGAGAAGAAAATGAATTCTTAAAGATCATTTTAATATTTTAGGAGAAAAACTATATTACTCTGATAGACCATTTCTTTTTCAGATGGAAGAGATACAAGGTACAGGCTTCTTAACAAAGAATTCTTAGTTCCTTGAGGGACAGAGAGTTCAAGGGGAGGAGTAGCTAATATTACTGTATCCACTTTAACACTTTGAAGTATCTGTGATCTCATTCATGAGTTTCTCTCTAACAGTAAAGATCTCAATGTATCCATGCTTTCTTATCTTATGCAACTCTTGTCAGTGTGTTTCTGTTTATGTTCCATAGGAACCTACTTAACTGTCCAGGGACCTTCTTTGAGTGATATTGCCATTCATTATATAGACATGAATCAACACTTTTTATGGATGTTTATCCCTTGTCCTTATTCTATCACCAGTCCACTAACCTTTATGGTGGGCTAAATATGTGTAGATATCTTTTATACTACCATTATGACACTCCATTCTTCACTGATAATAGGTGATAGTACATTTATTGTCTGTTAGGCATTCCTTCTTACCCTTTGGGAGACCAACAACTTTAATTCTTTAGATATTGTGATATTTACAATGTTATTGATTGAGATAATCCTTATAAAGTGCTTAGCATAGTGCCTGATACATAATAGGTGCTATATAAATTCTAGCTCATTTTTAGTGTTAAATTCATAATTCATAATTATGCAGCATTACTAGAAGAACATTGTTATTTAAAAGATGAACCTTTGTTTCAGGGGGAAACTTGTGAACATTAAAAACCCTTTGAAATTTCTGAAATGAAACCTATTCTTTTTCTATTTTATTCTAGTCCCATTTATCTATTCCATTTATAGTTGCTTCCCAAGATACATATACTCATCAATCAGCTAAACAGGCCCTCAAGAATCAGGGGATCCATGAACTTGGATGGGAAGAGTTATATCTTTATTTCAATATGATTTTGGGGGAATTCTATATATTATATTTTATTTATTTTAAACAATATTCTTAGAAGGGGTTTATAGGTTTCAATGCTCTCCACCAAAGAATCCTAAGAGACCTAGATCTAGACAATTCATATTTTTCATCTTAATTTTTCCTTTGTGGACCATTAAGTAGACTCTTTTAATTGAATACAGTTATCATTTAATAGATTGTCTGATGCCCTGGGGCTTGCCTTAGTTAAGTACAATATCATCTACAAACAGGAGCATTTAGAGCAAAGAATCCTTGCTCTAAATGTGTCATGAATTTTCCCGTGTGTCATGAATGATTTTGGTATGATTTGAAATATACACATTCTGCATAACAGAATGATATTTTGTGCCTATATTCATAATTGAAGGAAATGCTTAAATTTAAATGAAAATGTAATTTTTTTCCCATTTGAATTCATAGGCACTCTGAAAGATTAAGAATCCCTGATTTAGAGGACTTTACTGTTTAGAAACAGGAAGCAAGGTGGCACAGTGGATAGAATGCCAGGCCTGAAGTCAGAAAAACACAATTTCCTGAGTTCAAGTCTGGCCTTAGATACTTACTAGCTGTGTGACCCTAGGTAAGTTACTTAACCCTGTTTGTTTCAGTTAACTCTTCTGTAAAATAAGCTGGAGAAGGAAATGGTAAACCATTCCACTGTCTTTGCCAAATCCTGGGGTGGAGCCAAGGTGGTAGAGAGTAGGCAGGATTTTGTCTGAACTCTTCCTGGTTTCCCTTAGAATCAACACTAGTCAAGCCCCTGAACAGATTTTGGAGTGATGGAACCCACACATATTTGAAATGTAACAAATTTCCAGCAAAAAGTATTTTGGAAAGATGTCAAGAAAGATCTGTTTCAATTGGGCAGGGGGGGACACTGCACAAGGAGGTCCAGGGAGGAGAGGTCCCACATGGGGAATCTATTGGGAGGCTCTTACCCAAAATATAGCAGCATGAGCTATTCTGTCCTCATTGAGAGGGCCAGTGGATCAGCAGGCTAGCTGTGAGACCTCTAATACAACTACAGAAGGCAAATAGTGAGTCCTGAATCCCTGTATAACAGGCAGGGCTTGGCCAGGCCCACCCATCACAGGGGGGAAGTCTACAGCACCACTGCCCCTAGTACAGTGTGAAGCCCCTGTTGCCCAACAGAGGAAGTTCAGAACAATCTTCCCTGTGCCCTCACCTTGAGCAGACCTCAACCTTTACAAATGAGCAAAGAAGCAAAAAAATATCTGACTGTAGATAACTGTCATGGAGACAGAGAAGAACAGAACTCACACTTTTAGGACAAAAGGAAAAACACCATCAGATGAAGTCTCAAAGAGAATATGAGCTGGTCTCTAACTCAAAAGGCTCTCTTGGAAGAATTTTAAAAGAATCTTAAAAGAGAGAAGAAAAATGGGAGAGGAAATGAGAATTTTGCGGGAAAGTTTAGAAAACAAACAGAAATTAACTGAAGAAAACCATTTCTTAAAAAAAATAGAATTGTTGAATTGAAAAAAAAGTAACTCCTTGGAAAAGAGAATTGATGAAATGGAAAAAGAGAACACTCCCTTTAAAATAGAATTGGTGAAATGGAGAAAAAAATCCAATGAACAAAACAACTCCTTTAAAGTACAATTAGTTAAATGCAAAAGGAAGTTTAAAAAATAACTGAAGAAAAAAATTCAATAAATATGAGAATTGGACAAATGGAAGTGAGAATTGGACAAATGGAAGTGAATGACTCAATGAGATATTAAGAATAAATCAAACAAAACAAAAAAAAGAAAAAAATAGAAGAAAATGAAAATTACCTGACTGGAAAAACAACTGACTTGGAAAATAGATCCAGGAGGGACAATCTAAGAATTATTGGACTACCTGAAATCCACGATGAAAAAAGAACCTGGATGTCATTTTAAAATAAATTATCAAGAAAAACTGCCCTGATATTCTAGAGCCACAGGATAAAATAGTCATTAAAAGAGTCCATCAATCATCCTGTGAAAGAGGTCCCAAAATGAAAACTCCAAGGGAAATTGTAGCTAAATTCCAGAATTGTCAAATCAAGGAGAAAATACTGCAATCATCCAGAAAAGAATAATTCAGATATTGAGGAGCCACAATCAGAATTATGCAGATCCTAAAAGCTTCCACTTTAAAAGGTTGAAAGGCCTGGAATATATTTCAGTGGGCAAAGGAGCTTGGACTGCAATCAAGAATTAACTACCCAGCAAAACTAAGCATTATCTTTCAGGGGAAAAGATAGACATTCAATGAAATAGGGGATTTTCAAATATTTTTTATCAAAAGATCAGAGCTGAACAGAAAATTTGATCTTCATATAGCACTCAAGAGAAGCTTAAGAAGATAAGACAGGAAGAAAATAAAACTAATTTTTTTTTTTTTTGCTAAGACAATTGGAGTTAAGTGACTTGCCCATGGTCACACAGAAAAACTATGTTTTTAAAGGTTAAAATGGGAAAATGATATATGTAACTCTTGAGAATTGTATCTTTGTTAGGGGTACATTTAAAGGATGTAGGTATAAGTTGACTTTATGTGATGATATAAAAAAGAAACTAGGGGTAGAAAAGAATTATACTGGAAGAAGAGGAAAGGGGAAGTAAAATGGAGTAAATTACCTCACATGAAGAAGCAAAAAAAGACCCTATTACAGTTAAGGGAAAGGAGGGAGGATTTGATCTTTAATTTTACTAGATTTGGCTCAAAGAGAGTATATAATACATATTAGTTTGATATAGAAAGTTGTCTCACTTTATAGAGAAATAGGAGGGGAAAGGAGAAAGGAAAGGGGGAGGTTAATAGAAGGGAAGGCAGAAGTAGAAGGGGAAAGAGATTAAAAAATGGGGGAGAGATTGAAAAAAGGGAGGGAAAATTGAGGGAGATTGTAGTCAGAAGCAAAATACTGGTGAGGAGGGAAAGGGGCAAAGGAGAGAGAAAAGTATAACTTGGGGAAAATAAAATGGTAGGAAATACAGAATTAGAAATTTTAACTGTGAATATGAAGGGGATGAATACTCCAATAAAATGGAAGTGGGTAACAGATTGGATTAAAAGTCAGAATCCTACAAAAAATTGTTTACAACAAACACATTTGAAACAGAGAAATACATACAGAATAAAGGTAAAAGATTGGAGGAGAATCTATTATGCTTTAGCTGAAGTAAACAAAGCAACGATGGAAATCCTTGATCTCAGATCAAGCAAAAGCAAAAATAAATCAAATTTTAAAAGATAAGGAAGAAAACTATATCTTGCTAAAGGGTACCATAGATAATGAAGTAAAATCAGTGCCAAACATATATGCATTAAGTGGTGTAATATCTAAATTCCTAAAGGAGAAATTAAGAGAGTTGCAAGAAGAAATAGACAGTAAAACTCCCTCTATAAGAACTAGATAAATTGAACCACAAATTAAACAAGAAAGAAGTTAATTCTATTTACCGCCGTAAATAGAATTTTAGAAAAGTTAGGTATGATAGACTTTTGGAGAAAATTGAATGTTGACAAAAAGGAATATACTTTTTTCTTGGTGGTACATGTGACCTACAAAAAAATTGACCATGTCATTAGGGAATAAATACCTAAAAATCAAATGCAGAAAAGCAGAAATAGTAAATACATTTCTTTCAGATCATAATGCAATAAAAATTACATGTAACAAAGGGCTGGAGGAAAACATCAAAAATTAATTAGAAACTAAATAATCTAATCCTAAAGAAAGGTGAAACAACAAACCATAGAAACAATAAATAATTTCATCCAAGAGAATGCTAATAATGAGACAACATACCAAAATTTATGGGATGCAACCAAAGCAGTTTTGAGAGGAAATTTTATATCTCTAGATGCTTACATAAATAAAATAGAGAAAGAGAAGATCATTGAATCAGGCATGCAATTTAAAAAATTAGAAAAAGAATAAACTTAAACTCCCCAATTAAATACCAAATTTGAAATCCTGAAAATAAAAAAAATTCTGAAAAACTGATAAAATTGAAAGTAAGAAAACTATATTATTGAACTAATAAACAAAACTAAGAGTTGGTTTATGAAAAACCAACAAAATAGACAAACATATAGCTTATTTAATTACAAAAAGGAAAGAAGAAAATCTAAGTACCAGTATCAAAAATGAAAAGTTATGGTATATGAATTCAGTGGAATGTTATTCTATAAGAAACGATCAGCAGGCTGATTTCAGTAAGGCCTGAAGAGACTTATATGAACTGATGCTAAATGAAGTGAGCAGAATCAAGAGAACATTAAACACTGCAATAGGAGATTATGTGATGATCAGCTGTGACAGACTTGATTCTTTTCAACAATGAAATGATTCAGGCCAATTACAATAGGTTTGTGATGGAAAGAACCATCTACATCCAGAGAGAGGACCATGGGGACTGAACGTGGATCACAACGTAGTATTTTCACCTTTTTTGTTGTTGTTTACTTGATTTTTTCTTTCTCATTTTTTTCCCTTTTTGATTTTTTTTGTGCAGTATGATAAATGTGAAAATATGCTTAGAAGAATTACATGTTTAACTTATATTGGATTACTCCCTAAGGGTGGCTGATGAGGGGGAGAGAGGGAGAAAAATTTGGGGCATGAGGTTTTGCAAGGATGAATGTAAAACTATCTTTGCATGTATTTTGAAAATAAGAAGTTATTATTAGAAAATTTTAAAAACTTCCAAGTAGGGTCAGTATAAGTTATTTATAATTTATTTATGTCATACTTAATGAAACTAATGGCATGATTTATCACAGCATGCCTTCTAAGAACCATTAGTAGATAGACATGAAGCTTTTGTATTGTTGTCCTCTCTAATTCTAAAACCTGAAACATATTTTTTCATTATCATGATCATTTTTCAATACCTAATTTTCATTGAAGCCATTGAATATTAAAGAATAAGTTGACTTAATTTGAAAATTTTATTGAAATCTCACAATTTTCTACCTCCTTATTTTTTCAAAAAAGTTGATAACAAGCTATGGTTATCTTCATGGAGTTCCTTTTGCAGATCCCCATCATGAATTCTGTAAGGCAAAAATGACCAAATATCCTATAAGATAGTTTCTTGGATTCTTTATGTACCCAAGGTCACATGTCTGCCACAATAAGACATTGGAAGAGAGCTTTGTATAATACACATTCATGTTAAATTTCATGAACTAAGTGAGAAAATAGCTATTCAGAGTGAAATTCTTCTTGGGGATTGCTACTTGGCTATTCCACCTTTTGAAAATAATAAAATGAAATTGTTTTGGTAATTAATTTTAGGATTAATTTCTTTGAGAGGCATTTTCAGTAAAATTCATTTTCATTTCATTATCCTAGTTACCACATCATGATTTTAAGCACATCTTTAGTATTATGGTAATCAAAATTACTATTCAGAAAAACATTCATTCTTATAAAATAAAAATACTTTTACAAATTGGAGAGAATATGGTTACTTAACAATATAAGACTTTCTTTTTGACAGTGATCTTCCAATGATATTTATTAATATTGACATTGCAATTTATAGTGTGTTTCAGGTAGTTGCAGTCATACCATACCATTCACAAGCTCTAGATTGCAATAAAGGTTTAATTTTTAAGACACTGCTATCTTTAAAAGGCTGAAGTCACATTTGGTGCTAAGTAAATGGAAGAAAATTAAGATACAAGAATGTCAGGAAAAATCCAATGACAAGAGAGTATCCAGGAGGGAATGGTTGACAGTGTTAAATAAAGGACAGATTAAAAAAAGATGAGAAATGAGAAAAGGATCATTATAATAGATTTGTTATTTACAAGAAAGAAATGATAAAATATAAACTTGCATGTATTGAGTTTATTTTTCCATCAAATAAGATTTATAATAAAGTTAATGTGGCAGCCATTAAATGGTACTTGTGACCGGTTTTTATAATAATTAGATACAATTAGTGCTGAGAAATATGTATTATTTTTTTATAGAATAAATTTTTATATTTAGAAGATACCATGCAACTTCTAGCTCATTTCTCCAGCATTTGTTCAGCCCCCCTTTTTTGTTTCTTTTCTGCCAAACTTACCCCAAAGTGAGAAATACATTAATCTTTTCTTATTGTTCTCTCACTATGTTTTCTCGTAACTCAGATTTTCCTTTGTGAATTTAGATGCTAAGGCATTTGGAATATGTAAGTTTATTACTTACATTGGTTTGTTGCCTATGGTTTCTTTCACCAAAATGTAATTTGTTTATTTCTTTACTTTTGAACATTTTCACTCTGCTGAATAGCATGTTTAAAACTTTTAAAAATTCACTTGATTTGTAGTAGTTTCCTCCTCCCCCCGCCCCATTCCTTCAGTTTTATTTTTTGGATGTCTTTTTTTTTTTAAGTGTTTCTTGTAAGCAACATATTGTAAGATTTTGTTTTCTTATCCATTCTGTTACTTTTTCATTTTATTGGATTATTTAATTTATTCACATTTAAAGTTATGTTTGTTTCTGGAGGAAAATACAAGCCCAACTTCTTATAACTTTAAATGTTAGGAAGTTAGGAAGTGTTAACTGTCTGAGGTCACATTTGAATTCAGGTCCTCCTGACTTCAGGTCTGGTGCTCTATCCACTGTGCCACCTACCTGCCCCTGTTTCTAATATCATTTTATAAGTGAGAATTTTCCCCCCTCTTTTGCTATATGCACAATACTTTGTTCTTTTATTTACTTTACCTTTATCTTTTTTAAGGTGATCCTATTCCCACTGGCCCCTTTCCCCTAAATTTTGATTCCCCTATTATTTGTTTTAGGGTTTTTCTTTTTTCCTTTAGGGTTTTGATTATTAGTTCCTTTTTTACTCCTATTTTTATGTAATTTTTAAATAATTCTTCCTTTCTTTTTTGTTTTTAGCTAGTCAAATAGATTCTCTTCTTATTTTCTCACCTTCAACTACAGCTAGTCATTATTTTTTGAAATTTTGTTTCCTGTTTCCCTTTCCAAAAAGGATTTCTCTCAATCTCTTTATAATTCACCCTCTCTTTCTGTCTATTCTAAACCCCCATTCTCTGATTTATGACCTCTATAATCATCTAGTGTCTATTCTCAATATTCTGTTTTTTATGAATATTTCCAAGATATCCCATTCTAAGTTCTCTTAAGTTTTCCATTTGGTATTTCATTTTTCATATTCAGAAATTCTGGGCAGCTACTTCTATTATTTCCTGTAATATAAAAGCTGAGGGTTTTGTCTTGTAATGTTCTTCTGAGAGACCTTTGGTTCTTACCTTATCTCTACACATCCCTTTTTGAGATTTATGTGTCTTCTGAATTGTCTTTCACTTCTGTGTATTTGCATATCAATCCTTTATATTCTTTCTCTCTCTCTCCTTCCTTCCACCCCCCCAATTCTGCTCTCAAAATTCTCTTGAACTATGATTGCATGTTCTCTTCACATTTATCAAGGCCCTCTGTCTCAAACAAAAGTTGGATAAATTTCCTTTGCTTTTGCAGTATTTATTCATAAATGCCTGAACTAATTTACTAGATCTGGATGCCATATTTCCTTCTGTTATTAATGTTTCCCTGTTGATTTGTCTGCTTATATTCAAGATCTTTGAGTTTTCTTTTTTGAGATCTTTGATAATTTCATATTTTTTGATTCTTTGACTTCTGATAGTAGTTCCTTTGGGAGCTGAATTTCTAAGTTTTTCAGTCTTCCATGCAAAACAATTTATGGAATTGCTTTTTTGTTCCTAAGTTTTTGTCCCAATTAACTTTTGGTTGGATGGAGCTTTTCCCTTCAGGATTTAATGGAGTATCTAAAAGTCCCTGTCCTCCAACACATGGTACTATCCTGGTATATTACACCCCTCTCTATATTCATTGGTCCAGCATCAGCAATTTGGAGCTTTATAGCTCTGGTGCTACAGGGTTGTCTGGCCATACTGACTGTCCTGCACTGTTCAAGTAGACTGGAACCAGAATCTCCACAGCACTGGGATAAGGGAGTGAAAATCAAGAGTGTGAGAATGGGTTTATTGTAAGCCTGTGTTGTGTCCTTGTGTTTGCTAGTAGATCCTCACTGATATTAGTATAGGAGATGAGGGAGGACTGTTGAATGAACTCAGTATCACTGAGCTTCAGTTCAGGTTTGTATTTTTTAAAATCTTTTGGATTCAGGGGGTCTAGACTATGGAGACAGTTGAAGTTGCTTTATCTTTGATCCATAATTTCTATTTTGAAAATGTTTAAGAGGTCATACGGATCATAGAAATGTCTAGTTCACTATTATGTTGCTCACATGATTTGGAAATCTCTGGAAATTTACATTCTGATGGGGAAGACAGCTACATAAAAGAAAACTGAAAAAGAGAGAGACTGGAATGAAAGTAAGCAGAGCCAGTGCATTATTTTGAAAGACAGGCTTTCAAGAACAAGGATAGAAGGAGAATGAATGCATGCCCCTCCACAAAAAAAGAGGATCCAAGATGAATTCACCAATGCAAGAAGGCAGGATAGGGATTTTGTGGAGGGATCTTCCATGGTAAATGGATTGCAAGGATGTCAGGCTTCTCCAGGGAGCTGAATTCAAGTCCTGCACAACAAAAATAATTAACAGAAGAGAAAAAAATTGGACTCCTTGATTTCTAGACATTGAGGGAAGTTCCTGGAAGAGCCAGCAGTAGAAGGGCCATGATTTTGAAACAAGTTCAAGAGGAGAATGATGAAGAAATGGTATTGGAGAAGTTACAACTTTCTGAGGGATACATAGAGAATGAGATTAAGAAAATCTGATTCCATTATACTTTCTGTTACACTGACTTGCCCCCATGAAAATAAAACACAAATTATCTTGACTTTAGCATTTTGCCCTGGCTTATTTTCATTTATGAGGATAATTAGAAAATGGTTCTGCATTTCTCAATCAAGACACTATCTTCTGATACTACTCTTTCACTGGGATAATGAAACTGTATCTCAAGCACGCCATTCTCCTTCCTGATGTCATTCATTGGTTTTGAGTTTGCATTAATATTTTTACTTACTTGTTGTGAGCTCAGTTTGACTTTCCAATTTCATCCTTAGAAAGACTAAGATGTCTTTCTGAATGAATTTCTCTATGGAGCCAATCTTCTCTGTCATCTATGTTGTCCTGAAAATAGTTGCTTTTTCATGCTTATAGAACACACCAGACTGTCTCTCATGTGCCTTTGCAGCTATAAAAGCTTAACATTTTTTTTGGCTTCAGTCAAAAACTGCTATAGTGTATGGGATAATAATTCTCAGGAATTCTGTGAGTAAGCTCAATTTGACATCAGCATTAATGTCCTTTCCTCACTGTCTAAGCCTGACTTGTCATGGCTGGTAACAACCCATTTGAAATTTCGGTGGTCTATAATTGCAGTTATAAATCTTGCCTGCCTATAGTTCTAATACCAGAGGCCAAGCTCAGGGTGTCTATAATTTTAATTAAAAAAAAACACAAAACCTCAAATCTGGAAAAAAATTTTCTGTATACTTCAGGTGATACAAATGGAGAGATGATGAGTTTTGTTCATTTAGGCTATGCTGTTCCAAAAGACTGGGGTTTTAAAGATAATTATTTTCAAAATTATTCATTCATATAATGACCAAGCATAAAAGAGACATGGTGGTGTGGTAATAAGAATGCTAATCTTCCCTACTGAACTTGAAGTCATAAGCTATGAGTTCAAATCCCAACTTTGCCTCATACTGCCTTTGTGATATTAGACAAATAATTTGACCCTTCTGGGTCTTAGTATTCTTGTCTGTAACCTAAGTGGGTTGAATTAGTTGATGTTGAAGACTGCAGACTCTCTGATCTAAGAACCTAAAATGGTTATAGGTCATATGGATTAATATAAAGTCCTTGCTCTAAAAGAAGTGTTTCATGGTTAAACACCTTGGAGATAGATTGGGGTATCATCTTTCAAATAAAAATCTATTTTTCTTTCTGACCACACAATCATTTTTAAGTTTGCATTAGTATTTTCATTTGTTTGATGTGGGCCAGATTTGGTTTTATTAGTTAAGAAATCTGATCATTGGAAACCATCAACTTAGTATAGGTTAAATGTCATTTATGTACCTTTACCCAGCAAATAATTAAACCCAATTATGGCAAATTTTTTCTCCATTTTGTACCAGTGCAGAATTAGGAAATTGTTATTCAGTAAAATGATAATCTCTGTAATCTGAATTCTCTCTTCTATATCTGATTTTATTTGCAGATAGCCCTGGATACAAGTTACTGGACAGTTATTAATCATGTTTTCATCTGGGGCAGCATTGCTGTGTACTTCTCCATTCTCTTTACAATGCACAGTGATGGCATCTTTGATATATTTCCAAATCAGTTTCCATTTGTAGGTAAGTCAGTAAGTCAATCTTCTTTTCCATTCATTCATATTTAGTGTCAGTTATCAGACGTAAAGAAGCAGTCATTTAACTACAGGGATGGACTGAATACATTGTTTAGTTGTTCTTCAGATGTAAAGTGTGTGTGTGTGTGTATGGAAATCTTTAAATTATACCACTGATATTTTATGTAATGTTAATACTTTTGTATTTACCAAAGCATTCCAGCTGTGTAGAGACATGTTGGTTATAAATAAGAATAAGCCTATTAGGAAAGTAAAACTTAAAAGCTATTTTTCTAAAAAGTTGTTGGATTGTTTTTTGTTGTTATTGTTGCCAGTTATGAAAGTTCAGTGAGTTGGCCAGAAGCCCCAGAGCCCAAAGAGAGCATGATAACGTGCATAATGGGGCTGGAACGACTGAATGTGAGAATGTAGTTTATGTTGAGGCTCCCTTTCCAGCTACAGAGCACATGCCATTCCAGGAATTAATTACTGAGCCCCAATGAGACTTTTCAAAAGTTAGATCAACATTGTTTTTTTTTTTGTTTTTGTTTTTGTTTTTTAAATTCTTCTTAGTAGCCAACAGCAAGCAGGAGTGTGGTTTTCAAGTGAATCTTGTTTTTTCCAGGCATGCCTGAGGGCACTAAGCATCAAGGACCTCAGAAAGACATTTAATTTCTTGAGTCAAGTTTGTTTATGCCCACATCTGAAGACAGCTGGAGCCAGCTGCAATTTGGTAGACTGATTCTGCTTCCCAAAGCCTGCAGAGTCAGATACCTGTCACTAGCTAAGCCTCCCCAGCTAAAGCTTATTGAAATGATCTTGCCACTTTGGGAATTCAGAGACCTGGACAACACTTAGCATCATCCTGAATCCCTAGAAAACCATTAGGGTGTGTTTGTATGATCTAAGCAAAATGAGCACCTGCTCCCTAAAGCTTGATAATATCTTAAAGTAAAAATCAATCTTGTTACTTAATGGAGATATCTTAAATAAGAGTATATGTTTATTCTAGCAATTGGTTACAGGAATACTGTTTTCCCAAACCTTCTGGGAAGGGAATGACTTAACTCCATGTTGCCCTATAGCTTACAATATCAATCAACAAACATCAGAGAAGGCTAAGAATCTTTTTTTGAGCCAAATCTTCTAGACTTGTTAGTAGGGAGTGAAGGGCATAGACCCCACAGTACATAAGAACAAACTTTTCTATGGGTTCAGCCAAAAATCAAGACAATTGTTTGAGATTATGTCTGCATCTGTCATGTCCATTTTTAATTCTGGAAAGAAGAGTTTTGTTTGTGAAGTTTGTTACATAGTGAATTGATTATAGTATTTTAATAAATGTATGTATCTGGAAAGTAGTTTGCAATTGGTAGAAGTTTTCAGAAAAGGTTACTTCAAAGGCAAACCCTGGCAAAAGCATGCCCAACCTAACTTTGAATAATCATCACAATTTTTGCTGGGCAAATTCCCATGATGTCAGCCACTAGCCAGAATTACTACGGGTAGTCAACCCATGAATAAAAACATGTACCTTATTCCACAAGCCACAGAACAATATCCAATTGGCCTCTGGCATAGTCCTTGGTTAAGCTGACCAGAGAAGGAAGTGATTTATAATTACAGATGGAATCCAGTCATCAGTTTACATTGTCTTTTTTATTTTAACTAACCAATATGTTTAATTTTCTTTACCGATAGGAAATGCACGTCATTCCTTAACACAGAGAAACATTTGGTTGGTCATTCTTTTGACAACTGTGGTTTCCATTATGCCTGTGATAACTTTCAGATTTTTGAAGGTGGTTTTATATCCAACTCTGAGTGATCAGGTAGGTTTTGGTTGTGGTTATTTGTTTTATAGGTGTAGCTAGGTTGCATAGTGGATAGAGTGCTAGGTCTGGTGCCAGGAAGACAAATTCAAAATTTAAATCTGATCTCAATCCCTTTCTAGCTCTGTGATCTGAGGCAAGCCACTTACCTCTATTTGCCACAGTTTCCTCATCTGCAAAATGGGCTGGAGAAGAAAATGGCAAACTAATCCATTATCCATTACCAAAAAACTTCAAATGGGGTCACAAAGAGTTGGACACAACTGAAATGACTTAATAATGGCACGTGTTTAGAAAGTTGGTTCTTGATCTGTTTTCATCCTTTCCTTCCTTCAAGATCAAACTCAGATATAATTTCCTCCATGAAGCCTTAGAGGTTTCCTTCCCCTCCCCCTAACTCCAATCTGTAAGTCCTTAAATATTTCTTATTTTTATATTTGGATGCCCTGTATGCTTTTCATTTATTATCATTAACGTTAACTATTTTCATATTTATACTTTCTGAGAGGCAGCATGACAATGAATAGAAGGCTCACCTCAGAGTAAAGAGTTCAAGTCTTATCTCTGGCAAATCCTGACTGTGTGATCTTGGACAAGTCATTTAATTTCCCAGTGTTCTGGACAACTCTCTAAGACTCTCCAGGCATGAGAATGTGTTCGACTGTGTTGGTAGAAGAAGTTGCTCAGTGGATCTTCCCCTACTAGAGAAAAAAAGCAGGTCTACTCAAGTTCTATCCTATCTGCATTTTTGACCCTAGCCCCTGCTAGATTGTTAACTCCTCAAAGGCAAGGATATCTAATTTCATTTTTGAATAATGTCTGATTTTGAGGGATGTCTAATTTCATTTTTATATCTCTAACATCATCCATAGAGCAGTTCATATTTGTTGTTCGGTTGTTTCAGTCATGTCCAACTCTTTGTAACCCTATTTGGAACTTTCTTGGCAAAGAAGATACTGGAGTGGTTTACCATTTCTTTTTCCTACTCATTTTGCAGATGAAGAACTGAGACAGACAGGGTTAAGTGACTTGCCCAGGGTCACACAGCTAGTAAATATCTGAAGCTGTATTTGAATTCAGGAAGAACTCAAGTCCAGATTTTGTCCACTCTGCCACCTACCTGCCCCACGTTTCATATAGGAGATGCTAAATAAATATAAGCTAAATTGAGGACTAGTATTAATGTAGATAATCTGAAGTGAAAATTGAAAGAAAGAAAAAAAACTTGAATATAGAAAATGGCAATGGAGCATCCTGAAATTATAAAGTATCTTTGAGATTATGTCTTGTACCTGATATAAGAAATGCTTCAATCACAGTTCTGAAAGTTCATTACTTATCCTTCCAGTGACGGGGAATTTATTATTTAATGAAGTGGTATATCCTTTATCTCAATATCACTATCATCCTACTGTCTTTGGATTTTCCAATTGCCCTAAATGGAAATCACTACTTTCAAAAGAACTCTTTGAGGCCCATTGTCATTTCTTTTTGACACCCTGGGCTGACTTTTATTATGCAAGGTAAAATGATGGATGACCTGAAGAAATGAGAGATGAAGTTCATGTCTTCTTAAATTTCGAGTCAGGTCATGATTTGCTCTTTGAAGGCTTTCTCTTGATGTGAAAATCAGACTCCAAAAGATCAGCTGAATCAGAGGAAAATGGGCATAGGACCCAAGCCTCTGATCTTTGCCTTCATGGTTTCACAGTGAAATGAGGGGGATCTTGAACATCCATCTAAATGATGCCAAAATTCTCCATAGTTTATAAAAGAAAATGAGAAAAAGTTTGCCTTCCTACACTGGCAGGTCACAGGGCTGGAATATTCTGATCCTCCATCATTGCTCTAAAGTTGTCCCCGGTCTAGATACCAAACACACAGAGAAACTCAGATGTGTAGGTCACTGAGACCCTCAAGAAGGGATGGAAGAGAAAAATCTTGTAGTCAGAGTCAGGGTATGGGACTTGCATTTGGGGTAGGAATACACACACACATATATTTGTACACATGTACATGTATGTATGTATATGTGTGTATATATTTAAACATTTCACAAAGCAGATAGTGCACCTTAGCCACAGAATTCTTGCCAAAAATGTGTTCCTATTTATTAAAGATAGCTATATAGGCATGGGGCAAAAATTCATTTGCTTTTGGGAAGCCTCTAAAATCATCCTGTTTTCTTAGAGATCTTTTGCCATGTTGATCAAAATTCATCAGTGGAGTATTTCTATTAAGCTGCTATTAACATGAGCAATTAGTTTTGTAATGAAGATGGGAAACTAGGTAGACTTTTGTTCTACAAAGGGAAAACACAGATGCAACATCTTTCTTTGAGAGTCATAGTTTGAGCATATCTGACTCATTTTGTGTCTTTTTTTCTTCTTAGGTACGCCAGTTGCAGAGGGCTCAAGACAAGGCAAGACCCCTAAGGAGTCACAAGCGCCAACCCCGGAGGACCAGCTCACGAAGATCTGGATATGCATTTGCTCACCAAGAGGGCTATGGAGAACTTATCACATCTGGAAAAAATATGCGAGTGAAAATTCTACACCCAACATCAGGGTTGGGAAAGACGATGTATAATAGCACTAGCTGGATTGAAAATTTATGTAAGAAAACCACAGACACAGTGAACAGCTTTAGCCTGGATAAAACAGTGAAACTCTGAGTCAAGATGAATTTGAACTAAATAGTTTATCTTTTAAAACTTCAGCCTGGGCTGGAGGTTGACTGGCCTCCAGGGGTTGGGATTGGGGAATGATGGTGGGGCAGATTGCCTCATCTCATTTTGGTCAGATGTCTACTTTAGTACCAGTGCCAGAAGGGGCATGTTTCTCTGGAAAACATGGGCCAGATGGGGACAGTATGCTTCTCTTTATTCAGTGGAAGAAACACTAGCAATGTAAACACACACACATACACACAATATCATTTCAGATAGCAGTTGCTCATTTTGGAAGATGATAAATTGATTTTGTATGCAAATTAATTAGTCTTTCAGAAAGATGGAAACACTCTAGATTCACAACATAATTAAAGTTATTTAAAAGGAAAATAAGCACATACATAAAAACAGTCACTTCTAGTATATAGCTTTCATTATTCAAATCTATAAAATTTAACTCAAATAAGATGCTGTTATGTCATTCTCATTCTTTTACCTGTTAGTCCGGGACTATTAGCCATTCATGTCATAATACCACCAACAAAAAGAATACTAATGTCATCCACTCTACTGATAGTGAGCTACCATGGAAAACATAGACTGGTACCAAATCTGTATAGACTAGCCAGTTATCTATAAGGTTGTCAAGCTGAATCATTTTAGGGTAGTGTCCAAGAACTATTGGAGTTTCCCTAAAAATATTTCCTGGGGCAGCTAGATGACATTGTTGATAGAGTTTTAGTTCTGGAACCAGAAGACTCCTCTTTTTTAGTTCAAATCTGGCCTCACTCACTTATTAGCTGTGTGACCCTGAGCAAGTCATTTAATCCTGCTTGCCTCAGTTTCTTGTTCTGTAAAATGAGCTAGAGAAGAAAAAAGCAAATCACTCTAATATCTTTGCCAAGAAAATCCCAAATGGGGTCATAGTCAGACATGACTAAAAATGACTGAACTCTGAACAAATATATATTCTAAGTTCTTTTTTTACTAGCATATGCAACAAATGTTAAGGCTTGCCTTAGGTATCTTTCTAAGTCATTACACTCTCATATTGTAAAGTGAGTTTTTCATATACTATTTCTCCGGATATTTTCAACAATCTTAGTCCTAAAGATTGGAACTCATTTTTACTATATGATTTCTGAAATGTCTATTTAGATACTCATATTTCGATCACTTAAGGGAATTGTGAGTTTTTTTTTTTAATGCTTTTAGTACTTTGCCTACTTTATCCTTTAGTATGTAATTTCGTCAATGGGGCTACTTTTTCCCACTAATAAAATCATCATTCCTTTATATTCATAACTTGTAGACCTAGAACTGAAGAGGACATCTAAGACTGTGTAGCCTACTCTCTCATTTCTAGGAGAGAAACTGAGCCATAGGAAGGCTGACTTCACAAAAGTCATATGGATAAAGGTTAGATTTGCATCCAGATCTTCTGAGTTCAGAGTCACTGCTCTTTCCACTGCAATTTTTGTTGTAGTTGTTCAGAGTTGTGATGTTTGCTATCCAATTATATCTTCTTTGGGAGATGGTGTTTCTTAACTGAGAAGTGTCCACCTGTAAACAAGAGTGCCTAGATCTTCCAGAAGTGGACTGTGGATGATATCCTTTGTCCCTAGCTTTACCATGCCAGTATTAAGGTGGAACTGTTTCTTTTCTTTTGTAATATTTTTGAAAGATTTAAAAACATTCAGTAAAAGTTCGGCATGTTTGGTCTTTGGTCTCTTCTTTATTGGGGAGGAAACTGGGGACACTTTGTTACTTTAGTAGAGGTTTTAAAATGATTTTTGTTAGGGTTCTTTTGATATTTTTTTTCTCACAAGTGCCTTGGGGGTTTCATATAATTCTCATGGTCAAATTCAAGAATAAAACGAACTCTTTGGACTTTTATATGTGTGAGATGGAGAAGGTCAAGAAGAGTCCAACCTTGTTAAGTTAGGGTAAAGGTAAGATTGTTTATAAACTGATACTGTCAGTGAGGGGGTGTGAGAGAGAAACACATGATCAGTTTACAACAGCCTCAGTGTTCCAAAGGGCTCATACAAGAAAATTCACTTTCACATGAGGAAATTTGTTTCATTCCTGAGTCTGATACTGAGAAGGTTATAGGGTTTTTAATCCATGACATTCTACTTTTATCCAAATTTTACTAGGTTTACAAAGCAAGACCTCTATCCAAACCAGAGCTCAAACAGGAAATGGTAAGAATTTGAAACCACTAACAATGCTCTGAATTATCATGTATAGCAACCAAATGGATTTCCCTAAATGTATTCTTCCTGCTTCTCCTGCCTATTCCTAGGTACTTAAATTAAAACAAAACAAAACAAACTTAGTTACCAAAAATATGGTCATGTAAAATGAGAAAAAATTAATTTGCACTCAATCACATTTACTGTTTGGAAATAAATGAAAGTTTAGAAAGATTTTGTCCTTAAATAAGGCTTGGCAAGCTATTTTAATAGCTATGTCTATTTAGAAATAGGCACTTTTGGGGAACTTCATAAAGTCATTGACATTTTAAATATAACTACTGATAAGAAAGAAGCCAACAATATTTTAAAATGTAGTCATTAAAGTTTAGAACTATGTTATACAACTGTATAATAAGGCCATGAAAACAGAGAAAGCAAATGGTATCCTGGCCAGTGATCAGCTGAGATTGTGATCTAATATCATTATAAGAAGAAAGACTGCAGGAGAAATTACATTTTTCTATATATAAAAGCCAACCCTAGTAAAAACCAAAACCTGAAAATTGAAAAGGTGTTCAAAGACTTTATGAAGACTGTAGATATACAGTTGTGTACCCATATATAGGTGATACAGTGAATAGAGCACCTGGCCTTAAGTCAAGAAAACTCATTTTCATAAATTCAAATTTGGTCTCAGACACTTACTAGCTGTGTGATCCTCGATAAAACACTTAACCCTGTTTGCCTCAGTTTCCCCATCAGTAAAACAAGGTTGAGGAGGAAATAGCAAGTCACTCTAATATCTCTGCCAAGAGAATACCAAATGGGATCACAAAGAATTGATCACAATTGAAATGACTGAACAACAACAATAAAGTACACAGAAACATATATATGGGCTTGAGAATTTCTGTACAATTCAATCTATAATAATGACTTTATGAGTAAAATATTATAATAAGGCCTAATGGGACATTTCATTAGACACCTTGGAATATAGTTGAAGATGGAGTATCCTTTCACCACATTTCACCCAATTAAAAAAAATTTGGTGTAGACTTGTAATTTTATTCACATAGGAAACTCCCAGGAAACACATTGCACCAAAGCAAATCAGCAATTGTACAGCTAATAATTTTAGTGGTAAGGTAACAAGTGGTGAAGACAATTGCCAAGAGTCATCTAGTCAAAATATATCAAGGGAAAGATTAAAACCCGAACCTTCCTGATTTATGGCTAGTTTGATTTCCATTCTTCCATGCTGTCTTATTCTAAAACTCTTTAAGGCAGCTTTGGTCTGCTTACTTTATTAACTTAATCAGAAAAAATCATTTAGAAAAGGAAACATAATACAGGATAATACATATATATATATATATATATATACATATATATATATATATATATATATATGAAATTAAATTCCTTCAAGGATTCAGTATGAAATCAAAGAAACTTCTTATAAAGAAGACTATACTACTTAGTCAGGAGACTTGTCCTAGTCTGAATTTCATCATTGACTAATTGTCTAAACTTCAGCCAATTTACCCTCTTAACTTCCTCTTTTGTAGACTGAAGGTAGTTGAACTACAATATCTTTAAGTCCCTTCCAGGACTACAATTCTCTGATTTCATTTATTTGTCACCTTTCCCCATTGCTTATACATACTTGTTTCCTTGGTTTTCTAAGATTTTCATTTTGTAATAGAAACAGAGCTAAAAATGGATGCTCCTTTGTAGCTGGCTGCAAGGTCTTTTATTGGTTCTATATTGCCTGTTTTATACCTATGACAGTGTTGAACACTATTGAATGAATGAGGAATTATGTCCACAAAATAGGGAACTATTACACTATTGCTTATATTGTTAAACTATGACATTTTGTAAAAATACCTTTGAGAATGAGATGGTACAAAGTCTAGGAGGAATGGATGAATAAGACCATATTGTGTTGAAAATTAGTCTTTTCCATAGAGATTAGCATTCAGAAAAGGTCACGTCAATTTTAAATGATAAACACGTATTGGGGAAGAGCATCTAATGCAATCAAAATTATAATAATAACTACAATAATAGTTAATGTTTATCTAGTGCTTATTATGAACCAGGTACTGTGCTAGGCACTTTACAATTATGTCATTTAATCTTCACAATGACTCTGGGAAGTAGGTACTATTAGTACCTCCAGTTTATAGATTAGGAAAATGAAGTTAAGTGACTTGTTAAGGTCACACAGCTACTGAGTGTCAGTGGACAGATTTCAACTCAGCTCTTCCTGACTCCAGGCCAACATATCCATCACCTGTGCCATTTCTTGCCATAATCAGAACACCTTCTCTTTTCATTGTTATCTTCTACCTCCACTCAACTAATTGCTTTCCTTACAAACATTCTATCTTTGGGTATTAATTGGCATTTGGGAAGAGTGAGTAATGATAATCATATATAGATAGCAACACTATTTCTCATGATTTAGATATGGATCTGTAATTATTCAGGTCAAATCTTTTTTCTCTATGCTCTGAAAAGATCAATTAAGTATCAAATACCTCAAAATTAAAGTCAAAACTTCAAGGCTTAGGAGGTGTGAATTCCTCCCTCCACCCCATACATGCATACAGTCTCCCCTTTTCCAAATCCATAGAACAGTATTTCCATCTAATTTTTTTATATATTCATTTGGCTTCCCTAATTCATCTCAACTTCAAAGGACAAATCTCCAAGAAAAAAATGTTCGATATGCCCCTGTTCTTTCTGAACAATAGGAAAGCTCCTCAAACAAAAGACTCAACTACTTTACATATAGAATTCTGTAAAATTGTGTTCTTGGAGACTGTATACAAAGTGAAAAATGGATCCCTAAATGTTTATCCCAATTAATCTGTCCATATTTTTTGTGAAAGTAACTATTTTGATACATGCATGTATGTTTTTTTAAAAAATTCCTTCTGTTTATAAAAGTGATTTGATTTGATTTTTGCTTTTCATTGCTTAGCCTAATATATAGTAGATGCTTAATAAATGTTTATTGACCATCCAAATCATCTCTCTCTAGTATCCTTGCCCACTTCTTTTTCTTCCCTCTATCTCTGTCTTCTTTCTCATCTCTTTACTATTTTTCCTTCCCTCCCTCCCTCCCTCCCTCTGTTCCTTCCTTCCTTCCTTCCTTCCTTCCTTCCTTCCTTCCTTCCTTCTTTCCTTCCTTCCTTCTTTCCTTCCTTCCTCCCTTCCTGTTCTCCTCCCTCTCTCTATTCCTTCCTTCCTTCCTTTCCTTTCTTCCTTTCCTTACTCAAAAGTTTAGTTGATGGAAAAAAAATCCCCAAATTATGTTTTGATTGAAATAATTTTATTTTTCAGTCTATAGAATGGATTTGGGGTGGTTTACATCAGCTACAACTATATAGGACCATGATTTTCCAATTTTTACGTTAACATCTGGTGCTAAACATCTGCAGTTTACTCTTCCTGCGTCATATCTCATTCCAAAGTGAGAAATCATGAACTTTTGCAATTTTCAGGCCTAAGCATTTCACTTAACTGCCTGGAAGGCTGAGCAAAGCAACCCATATGCTTTGACACTTATTGCAAAAGATTATATGAGTCTAATTGTACTTATTTGCAGGTCTGTGGCTGTTCCTTAAATAGAGAAGTGGCCTCTGTCCTAATATTTCAAAATTTCCAGTAAGTCCAATGTTTTTTATTCCTGTAACTAGCATAGAATAGAAATAGACTTAGAACTGTATATTTAAATGTCCAATTTTCATTCTAAAAAACTGAATAAATTTAATTGACATGCTGATTAAGATTTTCTGGCTAAGATAAATTGAATTCCTGTTGGGTTAATCAGTAAAATTTGAAAATTTTAAGAAAGATGGACTTTATTCTTGTATAGGTGGAAGACTGGAAGGAATTTCAATTTAAGTGTTAACTGAACTTTGGAAAAAACACTCTTTTTGTTGTATCATTTGTTGGGAATGTTCTTAAGCTGTCATCTTTCCATTTAAATGCTATATTAATCCATTTTTTTCCCTGGGATCTGTTTTGTATAAAACCTAAGTGCATTCTATAATTGTTACTTTTTTTTTACAATGTATTTTTTTTTCTTTTGAAGAGCTCTCATCTTATGGATTGGCCATATAGTTGGACCAGTTTTGAAGTATAAGGATAGAGGAATAAATATAGATAGTTTCTTTTCATCTCAAGAAGATGGCTTAATTGTAGGAAGTACCTTGATTCCCCAAGGTTAGCCACTTTTCTTAAGATGCCTCATTCTTCTAAAAGTAGAGTATGAACTCTAACATGCTAATTGAGGATTCTAGAGAGTTTTATTGTGGTTAAAATAAATTCTATTTTATATTTAATAACTGTAACATGAAATTAAAGTAAAAAATTGTAACAACTAGATTTTGCTTTTTTTCTAAGGTATATAGATTTACATTTTTTTGGAGGGAAAAGTGTTCCTTTTGAGAGCCAAATAAATTTTTTAGGAAGTTGTTGTTATGAAAATCAAGATTTGGTCATATTAATTATTGGATTATCTAGTTGATGTATTACATTTCAAAAAATAGTGTTGATTTCTATTTGAATAGTATCTTTCCAAAATCTTTTTTGTATTGTAAATTATTTTACATCTGTTATTTTATAATTATCAATTCAGTATTTTTTTTAATAAATAAAACATTTGCAAAAAATTAGTGACTGAAAATTTGGTGGGGTTAATGAAATTTGAGGCTGTAGAAAAGATCACTACAATTTACTAAGACCATTAGGAGACACCATTATTAGTTTCTTGAAAACTAATGATTTTAGGACAGAGGACATATTTTAAAATCTTTCCATTATCATTAAGTGTTTATCCTAAAGCACAGGCCCTTTCTCTTCCTGCCAGATTGTCACACTATAAGAGCCCAATGATAACATTATAAAAGCAAATGATTTTGGTAAGATGTAAATGTGGAAATTAGATCATCTATAATATGTCAACCTGGACCTAAACAAGTGCACAGAAAACATAGAGGGTAAATAATAGTAAAAATTACAAAAGCACTTTAATGAATTCAAGAACTTTTAAATTAAATTCATTCCCTCCCCCACCCTTTCCAAATACAACATTGCCTTTATCAAAATATAATAAAAATAATAGTTGCTAAAGAATTGGTTTTACTGAGTCTTAAAAAATGATATTATAAAAAAGAAATCAATAGATCAAGCTTCTATGTTGAGTTCTGTCTCAAAAGCATTTTTTTTGGTGACCTGAAGCAAATCATAGAATCATAAAATACTGAAGGCACAGTGGACATCTAGTTCAATCCACACATGAAAGTAATCCCCACCATGCCCAACAG
This sequence comes from Myrmecobius fasciatus, assembly GCA_023553655.1. Taxonomy (NCBI): domain Eukaryota; kingdom Metazoa; phylum Chordata; class Mammalia; order Dasyuromorphia; family Myrmecobiidae; genus Myrmecobius; species Myrmecobius fasciatus. The sequence continues at coordinate 161,487 of JAJPUD010002284.1, forward strand.
GACAAATAATTGTCCAACCTGTCTGAAGACCTCCATGGAGGGGAAACTCAACATCTCCTGGAGCCACCCATTCCACTTCTGGGCAGCTTAATTTGTTCAGAAGTTTTTCATTGTATCAAGTCTAAACTGACTTATTTACAAATTATACTTCTGCTCCTGGTTTCATCCTCTGAGGCCAAAGAACAACTATTATACCACCATATAACAACCCTCCAAAAATCTACCTGGATATAGCTATCATTAAAAAAAGTCCCTTGGATCTTCTCTTTGCCTGAACTAATATCCTCAGTTCCTTTTGGTTCCTTTTTTTCTTATTTCTGAATTATGATTTTTTTCCAACATTTTCCCTTATTCTCCCTTATACCATCTTTGTAGTGAAATCACTGAATAATGCACAAATTGCAATTGCATTCAGTATCATTTTGCTTATACGCATAATGAACATGAGCAAATTAGTCAACTAATATTTATCAAACACCTCCTAGGTACTAGGCACTGTGCTGAGTGTTCTTCCATATAGCTTCCAAAGCAACTTTCCTGAAAAAATTGGTCAAAACTGATCAGATCCCACTCTCCTCAATAAATTCCAGTGACTCTCTTTTGCCTCCTAGAATAAATTATGAACTCTTTGGTTTGACATTTAAAATCCTTTATAAGCTAACTCTGACTTACCTTTTTAATCTTATTACATATTAATATTTGCCCTCTGTGATTCAAACTGATCCTATGTTCCTTATAAAACATGACTTTCCATTTTCCATCTCCTGACTTTCCCACTGGCTGTCATCCATACTTTGAATGCTCTTTCTCCTCATCTCAGCTGGAATCTTTGTTTTCTTTAAAGTTCTCTAAGGAGAACCTGTGGGGCACCCTTCTTTTTATCTGTCTTCTGATCTTTTGATTTCATTTATAATGGCAATGGCAATGTTTACATGGTTTAGTTCTTCTAGCAGTATCTAGACCCTATAACTGTTAACAAAGATCTCATGTTTAACAGGAAGTAAGTTCAAATTTATAGATGGTCTAAATCTCAGTGATTCATAGCACCCTCTATATCTTTTCTAACACTGATCCTAAGATTACAGAAGCAGAAATGGGCTAAACTTGACTTAGGGTTATTATATATATTTTTTCTTCATTTAGTGAGTTGCTAGAGCCAAATAATTCATCACCTAATAATCAACCTACTATAGATTGTAGTCTACATATTTATATAACCTTGTGCCTATATATTTACTGCCTTTGTGACATCGGCAAGTGACTTGGATTCTCTGCAACAGTTTAATTATCTATATCGATGATGAGACTATCTAAACTTAGCTCACTTGTTCCTTGGACAAAAGATAGGCAGTTCATCACTGGGCCTGTACCTGAATCCCTTCCAGCTTTCTGAGGTCTTGCAGATGTTGTGCCACATTTGTAATAACCTTCGACAACCCAAAGTTGCGTCACTAAAAACTTTAGTGAGCAATTAGTATTTACTGAGTAGTAGCCCGGGGTAAAAACAGTTAACAAACCAATAATTCAAGTGACAAGGCTTTATTAAGTGCTTATTCTGTTCCAGGTATTGTGCTAGGCACTGGGTGATACAAATAAAAAAAAATGAAAGTATCACTATAAGCAATAAGCTTACAGTGCCTACCCTGTTCCTTGGATGCAAGACCTGTTGGAAACTATGGACTCTGCTAAATGATTTCAAACATGAATCGGCATATTAATGAAGCCAATTCCTAAGTCCAAACTAAAATTAAATTTATAATCCTTCAGGGCTTGTGAGAGTTTACCATGTCCCTTTGCCCTGAGAAATCGCCTGGCCTCTCTTCCCAATAACTAGTTAGTACTGTGTTGAGCAGGATGGGTAAGCTTGCTTTACATGCAGGTATTTTGTTTTTGTCTTACTGTGCCTCGGTAAGACATTGCCTTTGCAATTAAGTGTTGCAAGTAAACATGACTTTGAGTGATTTGTGATGATTTTGAAATTTGCCCAGCTTGGCTACAGAGGATTTTTATTCCCATTGGACTTGTGCATTAAACTATGGATGACTGTAATTAACCTATTTTAAGTTTTCATAATTCACACTACAAAACAAACTGTATGGCATGGACTAAAGCAAAGTTTAAACCAAAAACACCAAAATGACATTTACTTAATGTAATTATAAAAAAAGATACATTCTAATATATATATATTTGCATACACACACACACATATATATATTTGCTGAGGTAATTGGGGTTAAGTGACTTGGCCAGGGTCACATAGCCAGGAAGTGTTAAGCATCTGAGGTCAGATTTGAACTCAGGTCCTCCTGACTTCAGGGTTGGTGCTCTATCCACTGCACCACTTAGCTGCCCCGCACATATATTTTAACAAGAAAAAATAAGATAATTTTCTTCTTCAGATTCTTCAGACTGAGCCCTTCTGACTTCATTCTTTCTCTAATCACCTGTGACACTACCACATCTTTGAGGAGTTTTCTCTAACAGATATAAAATATCACTTTCATTTCTAATCATAATAAATAACATACAGCACTACAAAATTTGAAAAGCATTTTATATGTCATCTCATTTGTTAGTTAACTTACTATTCAGTTGTGTTTAACTCTTCATGACTCCAGCTGGTGTTTTCATGGCAAAGATACTGGGATGATTGTCCATTTCCTTGTCTAGCTCAATTTGTTAGATGAGGAACTGAGGCAAATAGGTTTAAGTGACTTGCCTAGGCTCACAGAATTAGTTAATGTCTAAGGCCAGATTTGAACTCGCAAATATGTGCCTTCTTGCTTCCATGCTCAGCCTTCTTTCTAGTATATCAGCTATTCCCAAATATTTCTTGATTCCCCTCTGGGATGCTTCTGTTTATTAAACATTTCACATGCAGGTTGGTCATTTTTCAATTGTGTCTGATTCTCCATGACCCCTTTTGGGGATTTTTTCTGGAGTGGGTTGTTATTTTTTTTCTCTAGCTCATTTTATAGATAAGAAAACTGAGGTGAACAGGGTTAAGTAACTTGTCCAGGCTCATACAGCTGGTATCAAAGGCAGTCTTTAAATTCAAGTTCTCCTTACTCCAGGTCCAGTGTTCCAGCCATTGCACTACCTAGCTACCATCCAGCTACTTTCTCTAGATTTTATGTCCTATCCTTCACCCCCTTCCCTGTCCCTTCACCCCCTTCCCTGTCCATTCACACTAAGTAATTGTGATTTTATGAGACAATAATGAAATTTGTGATTAGTTGTTTTCATCTTTCTTCCTGTCCTTAAATCATCTCTTTATTGTGCATCTGGGTAAGTAAATCTTCTTGATGTCAAGACTTGGAGCAGCTGAGCTATTGGAATTAAATAGGGAATTCCATGGAATTTCTCACCCTAATTCAAAGTGAGTTTGCAGGAAAAAAATAATTGAACTTCAAAAATCAAGAAAGAAAGGCTTCAAATTGATTTAATATTGAAAGCATAAGAAAGCTAAAGCAGCCCTGATTCTGTGTTCCAGAGAACTTGAAGCCTGAAGGAAGAAATCTCTTGGTAAGGAAACACCCATTTTAGCCTCGGCTGGAAGAAGCATTCTGATTGTGTTTGTGGATAAAAAAAGTTACTGAAAGTTTTCTAAAAACTTTGTATCAAAATGCCTGTGGACTTTTAGGTAAGTATGGCATTGGTCTCACTTGATCCTTCTCTTATAATCAAGAGTTGGCCCCTTAATTAAAGATTATAACAGTTCTGAAAAGACAGTAGCAGAAACTCTACAACCTTGTAACTAACATAACCGCATGTGGCAATAGTGATGAGACTAGAAGTCCAAGATCAAGCAACACTCACATGAGACTACCTAAGTTGAGAGCAATACTTGATTACAATGTACCGAGCCCAACCAGGACTACACACCCTGGAGAGTCTGTATTTTCTGGGAGAAAGCCTAGTGGAGGTAACACAATGACACCACCAGATGATTTTTTGTAGCCTTGCTCCATCTGAGATATGAATTGTATCTTTGCTACTTGTTTTCCTAACATTTGTGACCCAGCTAATGTGTTTCTTGTATGTGTCCATTCTTCCCACTGAGGGTATGTTTGTGGGAGTATGTGCTATTATGGAGAAAATATTTTATTACTACTTACCAATTTTTTTCATTAAATGTCTTTGTGTTGAGCTAATTGTGTTCTTTGTCTAGAAAAGTGGGGGCTTGTAAATTGTGATTTCAGTAGTGCATGGATCTACAGAATACCTTGAACTCTTACATGGGGAATCCACTAAGAAAGTTGAGGAGAGTGCTTCACTTGTATTTTACATATACGTTCAGCCACTTATAAATAGGTTGTGGTTCAAAAGGGTTAAAGCTCTGTCAATGCACAGTGGTCAATGATAGGTCCATGGTTAGCAGCTTTTGGAGGCTAGCATGTGTTATCTTTTCAATGGAAGATGAAAAAGAACAAGTAGGAAGCAAGGAGGTGAACTGAGACTGTCAAATATGAGGAAGGAGCAGAAATTAAGTAGACAAAGTGGATGTAGTTGAGATAAGCCCACAGAACACATAAGTATGACATAGAAGTCGGGAGCTAAAAATCACAAAGAAATTGGGAATGGTTGGATACAAACTTCATAGTGGGGGTAAATTGTGAGATACTAAGACTTTCCAGTCTTAGCCTTTTTTTTAATTCAAGTTTTTTTATTTTCAAAATATATGCTCGAATAATTTTTCAACATTGACCTTTGCATAGCCTTGCGTTCCAAATTTTCCCTTCCTTCCCCCCATACCCTCCCCTAGAGGGCGAGCAAGCCAATATATGTAAACATTTATACAATTATCTTGCTACACAAGAAAAATCAGATCAAAAAGAAAAGAAATTAAGAAAACAAAATGAAAGCAAACAACAACAAAAAGAGTGAGAATACTATGTTGTGATCCATACATAGTTCCCACAACCCTCTCTCTGTGTGTAGATGGATCTCTTCATCACAAGATCATTGAAACTGTTAGCCTCTTTTTAATGGGAGTGAGGGGAAGGGTTATATGGAAACTACATTTTACTTTTTAATCTTGAAGGGATTACCACATAGAAAAGACTGAATCCTGGTTAAAAACGAAAAAACAGTAACACTCATTATCAGATATTTGGAATTTAGCATTTCCCCCATGAAAAGTGACACTATAAAAAGTTTTAGTTTCCTAGTTTCCCCTGCCCACAAAAGCCTGTTAAAACCATAATGTAGCCTAAGTATTGTACCTGTGTAATGATGAATGGGAGAAAATAATAATAGTGCAAAACAGAAAAGCAATGGAATTTAATAAGAAATAAACTTTTAAAAAATTTTCTCCTGAATTCTGGTATTTGAGGAATATAAAAATTTTATTAGATGTGGGAGACTGATGAAGAGACATTGAAGGATACCAGAATTCTGTTGAATGAAGTGACTGAGGCTTCAGAAGACCAATAATGTAGCCCTTAAGCTCCCTGAGGGCAGAAATCATTTTGTTTATTTATTTGTATCCCTGGTATCTAGAACACTGCTTGTTACATAATATTTACTTTTATAAAAGTTTATTGATTGGGTTGATTGATAGTAAAGCATGCTTCTTGGCAAAAAAATAGTAGATACTAAATGAAACACATTTTCAGACATGGCCAGTATATTATTTTGTTTAATCATGGTTGTTATTTTTGTTTGATTAGTTACAAGAGAGGGTTTTATTAGTTATGTTGACTGAGTCATTGAGAAGTGACAGATTTTCTAAATAGAATTGATATGGGAATATTTCACATGATTATACATATATAAACTATTTTATAGTTTGCTTACTGAAGTGAGTGGGAAAGAAGGAAGCAAAGGATAGAATTTGAAATTCAAAACTTGTAAATATTGTGAAAAATTGTTTTAACATGTAATGGGGGAAATTATATATGTAGGTATCTATGTGTATATATATATGAATATACTTATATACATATGCAAATATACATATAAAGTTTTAGAGGTACTATTCTTCAAATTTCTCTTCAGAACTAATGTATGTGTTGTTTTTGATGCACCTATATTCCTAGCACTACTCTCATAAAAAATCAAATTTATGGTGACTTGAGGGCTCATGAATAGAATGAATAGGGAAGTTCTTACAGTAAACCTTACCTTTAATATCAAATTAATTTCCATTCCTTGCCCATGGATACCTATAGGCTTTTCTTTCCAGCTCTTCCTCTATTCTTCCTACCATCAACATATTATTTACTGCTAGTTACTTCCCTCTGTTCTCTCCAGTTTATCTCTACAGGATGCATTTTGTTTGTCCCTAGTTGTTTACAAGCTGTCTCTGAATTACACCAGGAGCTTTTTAGGAGCAGGGATTATTTTTGGCTTTTTTTTTATATTTCCAGTTCTTATTTGACGCAGTTTCTGATGTAATCTTTAATAATGTAATGTTTAATAAATGTGTGGCTATTGACTAACTCTATTACAGGCCCTCATTATCACCCACTTAGACTATTTTCCAAGACTTCCTTTTCTGCCAAGGGGTGGAAACTGAGAAGAAGCCAATTAAATCTTTTTTTTTTTTCTTTTCTGAGGCAATTGGGGTTAAGCTACTTGCCCAGAGTTATACAGCTAGGAAGTGTTAAGTGTCTGAGGTCAAATTTGAACTCAGGTCCTCCTGACTTCAGGGCTGGTACTCTATCCACTTGCACCACCTAGCTGCCCCCAATTAAATCTTGATGCAGGAAAAACTTCCAACTCTGTTAAAGTAAAAGTGAAATTAAAGTATTCACAGTATAGTTGATCTAAAAATGATACTTGTATGTAGATTTTTTTTAAAAATAAGATTTCCATTGACTTAAGCTGCCTTAAAGAATTGTCTTTCCTGACACTTGCTTAAAATGTATTTAAGGTTTCTGTTTGTTTTTTGATTAAAGATAATTTCCTTATTTCTAATTTCTTAATCAAGCTCTTTAAAAGTAGAATGGCTTTCTAGAGAGATTGTGGCTTCCCCATAGAAGTCATTAAGTAGAAATTGGATGTTATAATGGGTATTCTGCGTGTGGAATTAGATGGCCACTAAGGTCCCTTTCAGTGATCAAATCAAATTTAGTGATTCTTCCCCTTCTAATTTATCTTTTATATATATCCCTGCCAGGATAATATTTCTTATGTACCAATCTGGTTTTGTTAAATATTTTGTTCAAAATTCTTCAGTGGTTTCTTATTGTTTGCCAAGTAATATTAAAATTCCTTGCCTAACATTCAATGCCCTCTGTAGTCTGTTTCTACTCTAACTTTTGCATTTTGTCCTATTAATGCCTTCCCCACATTTTCTTTTTTTCTTTTTCTAGTAAATTTATTTATTTTTAATACACATTGTTTTATGAATTATATTGGAAGAGAACAATCAGAGCAAAATGGCCACATGTTATTTCTTTTAAAACAATATTTTATTTTTTCCTATTCCATGTAAAGACAGTTCTTAATAGTCATTTCAACATTTTTAATTCCAAGTTTTCTCCTTTTCTCCTTCACCTCTCCCCTTCCTGAGACAGAAAACTATTTGATATAGATTATACATGTACAATCATAAAACATATTTTCATTTTAGTCATGTTGCAAAAGAAGACAGACCAAAGGGTGAAAAACCATGAAAAAATGAAAAATAATGTGATTTGATCTGCATCCAGACTCTATCTGTTCTTTCTCTGGATGTGAATAGCATTTGGAACTGTCTTGGTTGATTGAATTGCCAAGAAGAGCTAAATCATTTATAGTTGATCATAATATAACAATGCTGTTACTGTATACAATGTTCTCCTGGTTCTGCTTATTTCCCTTTGCATCAGTTCTACACGTTCTTTCTAAAAATTTTTTTTCAATTAGCAAGTATTTCGTCCCATTATCTCATTAAAAATAAAGAAAAACAAAAACCTTGTAACAAATATGTACAAGCGAGCAAAACAAATTTCTATGTTAGTCAGATATAAAAATATATATTTCATTCCTGCAAGGGGAATAAGAGCCAAGAGAACAATTTATATAGTAGTAATAATTTTGTAAAGACAAAAAACATGAAAGAATAAATAACTCTGACCTATGTAAAGATTAACCAAGATTCTAGAGGGCTGATGATAAAGAACACTTCCTGAGAAAGAGTTGAGGGACTTTCCACCCATTCTGTACACTAGACAAACCAGATGTTTCCCTCTCTTCTGAACATGCCCTGTGATCTCCTGTTTCTAAGCATTTGCTCATGTTCTCTATGTCCTCCTCTTCTTTTGTTGAATTCCTATCCATTCTTTAAAATGAAATCTACCATCTTCCATAAAGTCTTTCCTCATAAAGGTGTGCCTGGTATATAATAGGCACTTAATTTTATTTCAATCAACAAACATTTATTATTATGGGAGGCTTAAGATTGGAGGAGAATCTTTAAGATGACATCTTGTTTTATCATATCAGTATGTGCCAGATTGATATGTAGTGTCTAGTGGACCCCTGTTTCTTTCTTTTTTTTTCTACATTCCTTTTTTTTTTTAAAGTAATATAGCTTTTTATTTTCAAAGTACATACAAAGGTAGTTTTTCAGCATTCACTTTTGCAAAAGCTTGTGTTCCAATTTTTTTCTTCCTTTCTTCTTCCCCCTTCCAGATAGCAAGTAATATAATATAGGTTAAACATGTGCAATTCTTCTAAACATATTTCCATATTTATCATGCTGCACACAAAAAAATCAGATCAAAAAAGGAAAAAGATGGAAAAAGCAAGCAAACAACAAAAAGGATAAAAATACTAAATTGTTATCCCTATGTAGTCCCCATAGTCCTCTTTCTAGATGCAAATGGCTCTTTCCATCACAAATATTTTGGAAATTGCCTGAATCACCTCATTACTGAAAAGAGTCAAATCCTTCAGATTTGATCATCACATAATGCTGTTGTTGTATTTAATGCTCTCTTGGTTCTACTCACTTCACTTAGCATCAGTTCATGTAAGTGTCTCTTGGCCTTTCTGAAATCATCCTGCCAATCCTTTCTTATAGAACAATAATATTCCATAACATTCATATATCATAACTTATTCAGCTATTCCCCAATTGATGGGTATCCACTCAGTTTCCAGTTCCTTGTCACTACAAAAAGGGCTGCTACAAATATTTTTGCACATGTAGGTACTTTTCTTTCTTTCTTTCTTTCTTTCTTTCTTTTTTTTTGATCTCTTTGGGATACTGACACAGTAGAGACACTGCTGGATCAAAGGGTATGCACAGTTTGATAGCCCTTTGGGCATAGTTGCAAATTATTCTCCATAATGATTGGATCAGTTCATAACTCCACCAATAATGTATTAGTGTCCCAGTTTTCCCACATTCCTTCCAATATTCATCATTATCTTTTGCTGTAATCTTATTCAATCTGAGAGATGTTTAGTGAAACCTCAGAGTTGTCTTAATTTGCATTTCTCTAATCAATAATAATTTTAAACATTTTTTCATATAACTAGAAATGGCTTTAATTTCTTCATCTGAAAATTGTCTGTTCTTATACTTTAACCATTTATCAGTTGGAGAATGGCTTGTGTTCTTATAAATTTAAATCAATTCTCTAGGAATTTTAGAAATAAGACCTTTATCAGAACCCTTGGATATAAAAATGTTTTCCCAGTTTTCTGCTTCCCTGCTAATTTTGGCTGCATTGGTTTTGTTTGTACAAAACATTTTTAATTTAATATAATCAAAATTATCCATTTTGCATTTCATAATGTTCTCTAGTTCTTCTTTGGCCATAAATTTCTTCCTTCTCCACAGATATGAGAGGCAGAATATCCTATGTTCTCTAATTTGCTTATTATATTACCCTTTATGTCAAAATCATAAATCCATTTTGACCTTATCTTGTTAGGTATTGTTCAGTGCCTAGTTTTTGCCATAGTAATATCCAATTTCCCCCAGCAATTTTTGTCAAATAGTGGAACCTTATCAAAGAAGCTTCGATCTTTGGGTTTATCAAACTCTAGATTACTATAATCATTGGCTGTTGTGATTTATGATGCTAACCTATCCCACTGATCAACTACTTTATTTCTTAGCCAGTACCAAATGGTTTTGATGGCCAATGCTTTATAATATAGTTTTAGGTCTGGTACAGCTAGAAGCTTCTGCTTCCATTTGAGGTAGATATCAGTGTTTTACAGCAACTTAAATGAAAATCTTACTTCAAAAAAAATTTACATACAAGCATTTCTTTAACCTCAACCATACTTTAAATTCTTCAAACTATTAATACTTTTTTTTTTACTTTTCCTAACTTGTTATTACAGACTCTGAGATTATATTAGGGACTCAAACTTCCAAGCTCCTGGTGGTTTATCTCTCCATTATGATCTTACATTTTTTCCCCTTGGGAGTTCTTCACAATCTGAATTCCTGAACCAGTTAAAATCCCATCTCTCTCTTGAATGTTATTTTTCTCATTGTCTCCCAGAAATACATTTGCCAATAAAAATGAAACAAACACACTAATGTAAAACCATAGGCCTGGGCTAGTCCACTGCCTCTAAAAGGTTAATCGTGGGTATAGAACCCCCAAGACATTTGCATCAGGTCATAAATCCTATGTGTATGCAAAAGGAAACAGTGGGAATGACTCAGGCCCACTACTGACATGAGAGCTCTGTTCTGCACGTAAAGCATCGACGATGTCTCTTTGGTAACATTAGACTTTGACAAAAGAGTCTTCTTCTTTGCCAGGGATGAATGAATAATATGCAGTAACCACATCCTGCACTTTAACTTTAACTAGTCCCACTATTTCCTTCTTACTTCTCTATCAATATCCTCTATCAGACCAACTAATGACATTTAATAAAATGTAGGCTTTGAAAAATTCCTCTTGAGAAATATAAAATTTTATTAGGGGTGGGAAATAGAGGGCATTTTCAACATTGGCAGACATCAGAATTCCAATGAATGCAGTGAGCAATCAAGACTTTGAAAGATTGATATAGTAGAATTTTCTTTTGTTGATTTCAAACATTCTGAATGAGGCCATGAGAATTGGCCCATGGGTGAAATGGTTATGGGCATTGGTCAAAATTCATTCCCTCCTTCATGAAGGAAGTTAGCATCATTACAACACAGACAGATTCTCTGAAGTAAACAATTTGGGCCTAGAATAGTCATCTATTCAGTTTTCTTGACTCACCCTATGACTCTGAGGAAGTCTTTTAATTCACCTCTGCCCCTTTGCTTCTGTTTGAACCCCTCCAACAGAGATCAGTCATTTGGAAACTAAATAATTAGAAAAAAAAATCCATCAAATAAAGGGAATTTAGAACCTGAGGTACTTTCCTCATGGGACACTGACTCAGGAGTGACACTAGAAATAATCTTGCAGTGTTATACCTCTGTGGCTAATTTTTTTTGAGCATTTACTAAGAATTTATGGAAATACTCTCATTAGGGCTGGAAGGCCAGGATTCCAGGCAGTATGATATAATGAAAAGAACCCCATAAGGATTTGAATCCTAGCTCTACCAATTGTTATTAGTTATGTGACACCAGAAAAACCTCGTAATCTCTCTGGGCATTGTTTCCTCATCTGCAAAATGAGAGACCTGAGTTGGATGACTTTTCTAGGTTTGTGTCCTATGATCATATCCTCTCAATCTGTTTCCTTCTCTGCAAAATGGGAGTTTTAAAACAGTACTATTTCATAGAAATGTAAGAATCAAATGAGATAATGTGTATGTGAGAGAGACACACACACAAACAAGAACACAATGATTATCCAAAGAGATGCTGAATGCTTCTAAGTCAATTAACAAATGAATACACTATCTCATTTAATTTCTCACATCAATCTTGTGAGATAGGGGTTTTTGTTATTGACATTTTGCAAAAGAGGAAATTGAGGTTGGAAGATAATGAGTTGCCCAGGGTTACATAGCTAGCAAGTAACTGAAGAAGGATTTGAACTCAGGTCTTTCTAACCTCAGAGCGGTCTCTTCATTTTACCATTGCAACTGCCTGTAAGAAGGACAAAGTTTAATACTCCATAAATATCAATTTTCCTGACTTTATTCCATGCTTTAAGTAAATTGTCCTTTTTCATAAAATCATGGAGAAAAAATTCAGTGCAAATAGGGGCTTGGTACACTGATTCATCTATGATCCATTACAGTTATATAAAACAGTATACTGCTGAATGCCAAGTTGTGTGGTCTGAAAATATAGGAGGAGCATAGAAAACAAAGAAATTGTTGAAGACTGAAATGGGGGGGGACATTTCATGGAGGGAAGGGAAATGTAAACCTTGAAGGGCAGAGAAGCCTTGTATAAGTGGGCTTGACCAGTAAACTCCATACATTTTGTCTGTTACCCAAGAATACCCAGGCTCAAATCAGAGACCTCTCCATCAGGCATTTATTTTCATCCCAGTAAAGCAGCTGAACAAGTGACATTTCACCATTGCTGGCCCAAAGAACCACGTGCTGCAATGTTAACTCCATCTGGCTGCTTCCTCTTGCTTCCCAGTGTAAATTGTCTACTCCTCCCCCACCTCCACCCCACCCAGGCACACAATCACTGGGGCTCCCTGAGTACATTTGAGAACGGTTTTCATATTTTCCGAGAAAATTCCATGACATAGTCAATCTGTGTTGTTTTATGCCTAATGAGGGAAATGTGCCTTTTTATTGGAAACACCTTGCATAAAGAGAATATGGCTTATTCCCGGAGTTTGGCAGCTAGGAGGAGAGTGGCCAGCCATACCCCCACCTGTCCCTCAAAGCTGAGACAGATACAGCTTCCAATGCTTTCCATACGAGAGTCTTTGTGAAGTTTCACGTGTACCCAGAACAGACTGGGACTCCGATTGTAATTTCTGGCCCGGGTAACTTAAACCACATGTCCACAAGAGGATCAAGAGTCTTGTAGTTACTACGCCATAAAAGCAAGTGGAGTCTTCTCAGGTTAGCCCTTCTTAAAACCTGCTGATGGTCCTTGTGAAGAAACCAAATACTCGCAAGAAATGTCAAATAAATGATAATTAAAATGTGCCTTGGATTTGGATCAGACCATCTGAGTTTTGTTAAAGTATGGCCCTCCTTTCCTATTTTGTTAATTTTTTTTTTTTTTTTGGCAATAGGAGGTAAGTGACTTGCCCAGGATCATACAGCTAATAAGTATCTGAGGTGGTATTTGAACTCATATCCTCCTGATATCCAGGATCAGTGCTGACTCTCCACTGTACCACCTATCTGCCCCCCCCTTTCTGCTCTATGTAAATGAAATACTGAACAGTAGCTTAACTTCAGATAATAATTAACAAGTATGTGTTTCATCTCATTTGATACTCGAGAGAAATTAGAAAAGATAAAGTGGTTGGTCTGGGAGTCAAGAACACCTGGGTTCAAGTCTTGCCTCATACACTTAATAGCTGTGTGGCCCTGCTTCCTCAGTCTCACCTTCCTCATCTATAAAATCTATAAAATGGGCATAAAAATAATATCAACCTCAAAGGGTTGTTTTGAGGATCAGTGGAAACAATCAATTTAAAACCCATTTGCAAACTTTAAAGCTCTATATAAATATCAGTCATTATTCTTCATAAAACACTCTCTAAAGCCATTAAGTTATAGAAAAATTCCAGATCTGAATGAATCAGTGGAAAGAATTTCCACACTGGAACTTCCCTACACATGCAGATCATTAACTACTCTGTAACTTTTAATCATAGAAAAGTATCCTCTGGCACTGAAAAGTTAAGCATCCTGCCTGCCCATGGTTGCAGGACTTGGAATTGGCAAAGTTATATAGAAATGTCAGCTATTATTAGAAATACATCTACCCAATCAGAGACTATAAAATAACGTACCATAATAATACTTTTAAAACAACGATATGGTTGCTAATTAACCAAGCCGGGGGTGGAAAGGTTGTGACATACGAACTGGAAATAGCTAGTTCTCCATTTTTCCTGACTGATTCTATGGCTCTGAATTTACCACTTTTCTGTGCATTCCTCCAAGAAGAGAATTTATCTGGGAATTAGGAATTTAGACATTGTTCCTGTCAAGGGAAAAGGGAAAGAGATTATAATTTCATTGATATGGAAAATTTCTGTATAAGGGAATTCCTTCTACTGATGGTAGTTGGCAACTTTTCTGCAATTTATAGCCATAGAGAGTTTCTTAGAGCTGAGAAATTAAATACCTTTCCCAGGGGGCTCACAGGCTTTAGGGGTAACCAGGAGGGCCTTGGTTCTCTCACCACCATACCAAGTTATCTCTCTAAACCACATTATGTTACCTCATACCCTTCAAATAAAGGGAACTCAAAACCTGGAGATTTTTTTCCCTGCTGTGCTAAATAGGGGAATAGTAGGCAGGAATTAGGCAACAAGCATTTATTTTATTTTATTTTTTGCTGAGGCAATTGGGGTTAAGTGATTAACAAGCATTTATTAAATGCCAACTTCATGCCAGGTGAGAGAAGCTAAGTGACACAAGGGACAGATTACTGGACCTAGAGCCAAGAAAACATGAACTCAAATCCAGACTTTGTCACTTACCATCTATGGGACTCTGGGCAAGTCATTTAAACTCTGTTCTCCTTGTTTGTCCTTTGTTCTCAGAGGACCATGACATCAGGGAGGTGATACCATGACAACATGCAGGTGAATTGGATTTAAGTGAGAGAGGCTTGTGCAAGGTAACCTGCCTCACTTTCTCCTCCAGAGCCCTCTGGGTCCAGTGGCCAGATACAGATCAGGACAACTTGAGATGGCCCTGAATGAAATGGGAGACCTTGGCCTTTTTAAGCTAAGCTCTTCAGCAGGTCTCAGTTTGACTGAGGATGCACCCATTCTGTGATTAAGGATAGTTAGCAATTGAGGCAAAGAATCTCCTCTTTCATCTAGTCCCCCCCTCAAATCTAAATCAATAGAACTGGAAGGGGAATACCCTCAGAATTTCTGGCCAAAGCAAAAATGATTTCTATTCAATCTGAATCAATTGGGACTCAAACAAAATCCACTGGGGAAGGAAATGGCGAAACACTCTAGTATCTTTGCTAAGAAAACCCCATAAACAGTGTTGTCCACAGGGTCGCGAAGAGTCAGACAAAACTGAGACAGAACAACAAACACTTTAGGCCCTGAGCTAAGCCCTGAAGATACAAGAAGGACAAAACCCACCTCCTGTTCTCAAGGAGCTCACAATCTAATGGGGGAGAAAATATGTAAACGATTATATGCAAACAAAATGAAGAGAGAGTGGGTATTGTCTGAGACCAAGGAGGACTGGGAAAGCTTGAAAAAAGATGAGACTAACTGAAACTTGAGGGAATCTAGGGCATCCTGGGGCCAGAGATGAGGAGGAAGATGGATTAATAAAGACCAGGAGAATGTAGACCATCTGAAGATTTTTGTTTTGTAATTGAGGGAGGTAGTTCTGAACAAATATGTTATGAAGTTTTTTCATCTCTGCTACTTCCTTTCTCCTCCCTGTATTAATTTATACATGATACCGCTAGAGTGGCAATCTGCCCTTGCACAAGACTGAGCAAAGAGCAGGGGCCAGGGAGCCCGGTAGCAAATCCAAGCAGAATGACTTCAGAGCCCCAAGAGGAAAGTCTGAGGCAAGACCTGACCTTCCTCCAGGGAGATGAGAAAGCCTGAGAAGATTCACTTTCCATGGGATGACTCTCAGTCTCAGTCATGTTGCTTCAGATCTAACACTGAAAGCCTGACTTATTTATGCAAGCCAGAGAGAATACAGCTGGAGGGATGCTCCAAAAGGCCAGCCATCCTAGCAGGGCTCTGCCATGGCTCCAAGGGAAATCAATCTGATAGTCACCCTGGAATCACTGCAAACAGGACAAACACTTTAGTAGAAGCAAAATGTCATTTACTTCATCAGAACAACAACCAGGTGCTTGGTCCTGAGGGAGCAAAAATCAGCATATGGTATAGTATAAACAACAAAGGGACTCAGATAATAGGATCATAAACTTAGGGAAAGGGGCATCCATTGTACAGATGAGAAACTGAGGTCAACTGACTTGCTGAGGGTCAACCCCCATCCTCTGACTCCAAAGATGGTGCTTTCCTGATTGTTTCATGTTCTGGATCCAACTTTGCTACTATCTCTATAACCCTGAACTGACTCTGAGTCTGTTTTCTCATTTATAAAACAGAACTGAGTTATTTGACATGTCTAAGGTCCTTCCAGCTCTGTTCTGTAATTCTTTAGCAATCCTGATTTCCCCAAACTCTGACTTCTCTGTTGCTTGGAGGAAGTGGGGCAGAGTGAGTCACTGGTCAATTAACTTTTCTGCTGACTTCATTCCTAAAAATTAAACCTATCACCTCCTTTGAGAAAGATAGCCATATGCAGAATGGGAGCCTGATGATCCAAACTATTGCCATACTTCCTATAGAAGAGAATTCGAGCCAAGAAGTATTTATGAGGTGCTTCTGTGCTTGCAATGACCGCTTATTCAAGATTGACCGTATAAAGCACCCATGAGATCTGTACATTACATCTTCTCTAATCCGAAGATCCTGCCCTTATCATTACAGCTTGGAGTCTAATAGGGGGATGAGGCACCCACACATATGACTTTCTTACCCAACATTACCATTGCCAAATGAAGTCCAGTGGGAAAACTCATGACCAAGGAAGGAGGTGATTGACTCTTCAGGGGACATTCTCTGACTGATGGTAGATGATCTTTTCATGTGTTTGGGGATCTTTTGTTTATCTCACAAATAAGAGGCCTTGAAATCCCCATGAGCAGTTATAGTAATGTGGTATGTTTGGTATTTGGGGTTGGATTTTTGTTATTCACAGAGCAGAAGAATTTGAACCTGAAATTTGGTTTCTTGGGAGCTGGTATATCTCCTGATGCTCTGAGGTTTGGAAGACAAGGGGAAAGAGAGGTCCATGAAGAATTGATGGCCAAAGGCAGTCATGAGTTGAGGGAGATGCAGAGCAGTCCTTTCATCAGTGGTTTTGATGGATGGCCTGTTAAATGGGGCCATGCAGCCAGAGTTGCTTTTAAACTCTCTAACTCTGTATCATTCCAGATGGACCTAGGAGGTAGTCCACATGCTCGTATCTTTGCAAGGTCAGTTAAAGGAGTAGGAAAAGAACCAGATTCTCCTGGCAGTGAGACAGCCATTCACTCAAAAAAATCACCTTGGTTTGCACAACATTCTATAGGACCATCTACTGATCTCAAGGACAGATGGAGGGAGTGGAGCTAGTGGCAGGAGGCCCAGAGAAGAGGAATACTGTTACCAATGGCCTGTTCTCATCACACATATATCCCTCCTTTGGGGCCATATGTAGGCAGGGAGGTGATCAATGGACTTTCCAGATCAAGTTGATGAACTTGCAGGTTTGACTAAAGAACTCCTGATTTAGTCTCAGAGATCTTTTTCTATGAGATAGGTTTTGAAACTGGATCTTAAAGGCCATATTCTGGATGGGAATCAGAGAAACCCTGAGTTCAAATATTGTCTTAGCTTTTTACTAGCTGGGTGACTCCAGGGAAGTCACTTCATCTCTCTTAGTCTATTTCCTCATGTGTTAAATGTGGGATTGTTGTTGTGTATCCTTCATTCTAAAAGAGAATCTAAATAGGCGATAATTACTGTACCTCTCTGCCAGGATTATTGTAAAGACCAAGGAGATAAAAAATTAACATGTTGCAAATTTTAAAGTGAAATATAAATGTTGCCTAAAATTACTATGTTGTCCAGCCCTCCCTTATTTTGCAAATGAGGAATCTGAGGTCTAGAAAGTACTGCCAGAGTTCATTCAGGAAGAAATTGGCAGAATTGGAATTAGAACCCAGATTTTTGAATTCCAGAGCCAGAGTTCTTTCTAATGAATTGGTGGTGCTTTTCCCCTTCATGATGCCTTCTGAAAGATCATGTTTCACTGATGGAATCCATCCCTAAGATGAATTGGTTGGCTCCTACTACCATGGGTCAGATTAGAGAAGTCACCCCTTCACACTGACCAAAGACAAGACTTTTTTTTTAAAAAAAATTTTTTAAATATAAGAATCAAAGAATGTTTAAATGTATCTTAATTTATGAAATAAAAAGAATTTTTATAACAGCAGAATTAAAAAAAAGATGATTGCACATGAAGCTGCTAATCAATTATGTACAACTACAGATTTAAAAAATCCTTTTGATTTAGAGTCAATCCTCAAGATTGGGCCCATTGCTAATGTCAGAATTGATTAAAACCAGAATGGTTTGGATACAATCCAAGAACCTGTGATCCGTCATCATATACATATCCCTCTTTTTTGGTTGTATATAAGTAACAATTAAACATTGGTTTGGTTGAATAATCAAAGTAACATTACTTATGTATGACATATACAAAATATATGTAACTGGAGTTGGACCACATCATAGTAATTGTAACTAACATTTTTGTTTTGCTTTTAAATTTGCAAAACACTTTACATCTATTATTTCATTTCATCTTCACAACAACCTTGAGATGTAGATTCATTATTATTCCCCATTTTACACACGAGGAAACTGAGACTGAGAGTGATTTCACTGGGCTCAGATAATTACTAAGGTAGGATTTGAACTTTGGGCTTCTCAGACTCTAAGTCTAGAACTCATCTATATGACTTCTAAGTTTTAGCTTCAAACCCTATCTCATAAGAACTTGTATATGCAAATTATACAATAAATTATATATATATAAATGTAAATTAGGATAAATATAATTATATAGGGTATATGTAAATATATTTAAACTAAAGTACATATATATATGTAAATTAGGGCACATATAAATGAAAGTTCACCAGGGTTAAGTGATCAACTAAGAGACTTTTTTTGAGGAAATCTGCTTGGTGAAAAACTTTGCACCCAAGCTTTGGAAGAAGGATATGACAGTAAATGAGAAAAGGAGCTTGGTCCAGTGGAAAGAGTACTACCTCTGTAACCTTTGGAGGAATACTGGGTTGTAATAGAATAAGCATTGAATTTAGAGTTTCAAGAGTCAGCGTATACCAGTTATAATCCTAATTTTACTACTTACTTCTTGAATGATTGGTATGCAATAAATTAGTAAGCTCTTAATTAAGGTTTGCCTGCTGATGCTACCTCTCTGGGTTCAATTGCCTCATCCGTCAAAGTGGAAGTTTGGAGGAGTTGACAGATAAGTTCTTTCACCTGTGAATTTGTTATCCTATGATTTTCTGATGTCAGCTAGAGAGAAAGAGTGTGTCTGAAAAGACAATTGCCTCCAGTAGTGTTGAGTTGAAGATGGCCCAGACCAGAAAGGAGTTTTTGATGTAGCCTGGGGGCTCCTACACTGGGATTTGTGAATATTCTTGAAAAAAAATTAATACCTGTATTTCAATAAATTGTTTTTCTTTATTATCCTATATATTTTGTTTTATGCATTAAAAGTTTTTATTCTGAGAAGGGGTTCATGTTTTCCTAGCCAGTTAAAGTGACCTATTAATAGAAAAAAGCTTAAAAATCATCTGTGTTCAGCAAAGTGATGACTAACTGACCAGTAGAGGATAGGAGTCACATGTGTTTGGGGTGAGGGTATTGTGGACAAAAGGCCAGAAGTAACCAGGAAGTAGCTTCATTTATTACAAGGATGATCAAAGTAGAGAACCATAGTTACTGTGTCCATAGGCTAGTTATACAATTACTTTGTGCCCCTTGATTATGCCTTCTCTCAGATAACCTTGAGAAATAGATATGAAAGCACTTTGAAAAGTCCAAGTTGCTGTTTGGCAATATTGTCAAAGAAAAATATGCATTAATACCCCATTTCATAAGCAGAGGCCAAAAACCAATTATTTGGCATGAATAATGATTAAATATTAATTAAAATGATATCAACCATGTCAGAAAATAAAGGGACAGGCAAGAAGGCTCAGGAATTCATCAAGAAAGATGGAAAGAATTTGGAACTCAAATTTTTTTTTAAAATGAATGTTAAAATTGTTTTTACAAATTACAGGGAAAAATACTAAATATTTTGAAAAAGGTAATGGCCAACATTCATATAGCACCTCTTATCTCCTATCTCTCAGTTACATGGTGCAATGCCTTTATCAGGACAAGAAGTCCTGACTTCAAATTCAATCTCAGAACTTAGCTGTAGGACCCTGGGCAACTCACTTAGCCTTGTTTTCCTCATCTGTAAAATGAGTTGGAGAAATAAATGGCAAACCACTCTGGGATCTTCGCCGAGAAAACCCACAGAGTTGGACACAACTGAAAATGATTAAACAACAATGAAAAGAGCAAGTTTGTTAGAGCTCACCCTGGGTCTTTCTGACTCAAATACAGTCTTCTCTGTAGAGGAATGGAAGAGGACATTTCTTGAAGACTTTAGAGGCCTGATTAAAAAAAAGTTGGAGGCCTGCGAGAATTACAAATAAAACCAATATTTCTATAAAACCCAGGTGCCTCACAGACCAGCCATATCAACCCTGAAAGGGGCCAGGCAGCCCATTTTGAGTCTTAGAACTGGGAATCAAGTGCTGAAGTGTTAAATAAATAAATAAAAATCAGCAAACCAAATTCCTTCAGGCCCAAAACAAGGGGCATGCACTAGGGATTGTTTACTTCCCTTTGATCCTGCTTCCAGTCAGTGATTTGAGAAATGAACCATAAACTCAGTCTCCCTTCACTTCTTCCCACAACCTGCAGGCCACTCATTCCCCCTAAAGCCAACATGGGGCTATGGAGCCCTCAAAGCTCATCTTTCTTCCACTGAGTTTCATCAATGTCCTTTGGATGTGGTCAATGTATCAATTGGCAGACGCATGTCAGGGAACACGATTTTCTAATAAGCAGTTATGAATTCTTCCTTTGATGTTGGCTTGGCAATTGCTCTTTTGTGGACTTCTATTGAATACAAGCTCCCATCTGAATCAGATCCATGCCTGATAACCTTTGGAAGCAAGGACAGTGTTACAGGAGAAATGATTTACTGGATACTCTTCTGTTCCATGTTTGAAATGAAATAAGGGGGCTAAAGCATGGGGTGAGAAGGACCATAAAAAACAACCATACCTTCTTTCTGTTAGCTGCTCTAATGTCTGGTTTGTCTTAATTGGATTCTTTATGCCTAAAAATGAGCCTTCTCAAGCTCATTTTACAGATGAGGAAACAAAAGCTAAAAGAGTTAAGTGCCTTGATCCTAAGTTAGTACACACTCAGGGATGGTAGACCTGGTCTCAGGAGATCTCTTTAATCCAAGATGTCTTTGGGACTAGTCCCATGCCATCACTTTTACTGATGAGAAACTGCTTAAGAAGACCTAATAATTAAGTGCAATGAAAAAGAGTAAAAGATATATGATTTATGAAAACTTTTTAAACTGTGGGCCATGACCCCATAGGAGTCCCATAACTGAACATGGAAATTGTGAAAAATTTGGCAACAGCAGAAAGTTTCAAATATTAAAATATTTAAAGTTAATTCTTTGTGTAAAAATAAACAAACACATGCAAATTGTTGTTAAAAAATAAAAATATATTTATAACAAAGAGATTTTTTAAAGTAAATTTCTATGTGATATATTATCAGTAAATATTTGTATAATTTTCATATGCCTATATACTTGGGGTTGTGTAAAAATATCTCTGGCAAAAAGGGGATGCAAGTAGAAAAAGTTTAAGAAACATCATGATATAGAATATAAATTCCTAAGCACTGGGCAAACCCAAAGTAAATGAGCTATCAGAGGTGAGGAAGGCAATAATTAATCCCCTATAGTCTGCTATACCCCATCTCCAAACTAGCCCATGTTCAAGATCCTCCTTGGCTAGCCACATAGAAGCCTGAGCTCTCAGGTGCCTGGGAGAATGTCTTTATGTAAATTATGAACAGGTTGAGAAATGGATCTTTTATTACTTAAGTGAAAATGAGTAGCAGTGAACATTGAATGAGATGGAAGAAAGGAAAGAAGGAAGAAAAGAAGGAAGAAAGGAATGAAGGAAGGAAGGAAGGAAGGAAGGAAGGAAGGAAGGAAGGAAGGAA
>JAJPUD010002284.1:183764-198162 GCA_023553655.1 Myrmecobius fasciatus
AGAAAGGAAAAAATGAAAGAAAGAAAGAAAGGAAAAAAGGAAAGAAAGGAAAAAATGAAAGAAAGAAAGAAAGGGAAAAAAGGAAAGAAAGGAAAAAAGGAAAGAAAGAAAGAAAGAAAGAAAGGAAAAGAAAGAAAGAAAGAGAGAGAGAGAAAGAAAGAAAAGGAAAAAGAAAGAAAGAAAGAAAAGAAAAGAAAGATAAGTATGATACAATACAAAAGTTCTGGATTTGTAATCAGGAAGGTATCGTTCAATTCTCATCTTCATCCCTAAATTTTAGTTTTCTTATTTGATAAATGAATAGAATAGATTAGGTAACTTTTATGATCACTACTAACTCTAATATTAGCATTATCTTGAGACAACACTAATAATACTCTGGCATAAACAAATAAGACAATAGTACAATCCTTCGAGATTGTTTTATTTGGACAATGCTTGTTCTGTTCTACTGGTAAAGTTACTTCTTGTTTGAGCTCCAGTTGCTGTTACCCATGTTCTTTTGGTCCCCAACACATAGGAGAAGGAAAGTATACATTTTGCAGTTTTTGTCAACATGGCAAATACTCTTGATCAGAGCTGCCTTTATATATGCTTTGTCATTGTCATCATTCAGGCTCAGGGAAGCTTTCTTTTTGGGACTAGAAAATTTGAAGGGGTTTATTTTTCCTCTGTATAGAGGCATCCACTACACAGCACTATCTGTCCTTCAGAGTGTGACATATCTTTATCACAGTGTGAAAAAAAAAACTATATAAATAACCTATATAAAGGCAGACACATTGCAGATAGTGATATCTCAAGACATATACAAAGTTATTTCATTCAAATAATTAAGTCTCTTCATAAATCATTGCAAGTAGAGCTGTCTGTTTTTAGAGCTCCATAACAAAAATATCTCAGGTCACAACTTCTATTTGAAATTTTTTTTTCCATTTCTTTGTCTTTTTTATGTAATCTGGGATACCCTCTATCCACCCCCACCTCCTGAAAGATATATCCTAGTTCATGATTCTTTGTTAGGATCCATCCAGCACCTATTCAAATTCATAACTGAGCTCCAAATTCCAAAAAGTCTGACCTAGGTCAGATACTATGAGCCTAAAGGAAAACACAATAATTGAATTAACTAATTAAACAGAATAGTATGGGGGAAAGGGAATCTCCACAGATTAAAAAAAGCATTATCTCCCACATAGAAAATTAGAGAAGAAATTTTCCCAAGATAACTCTAGGATTGTGCTTCACCTGTGATATCTTTCATGAGTGTAACTCAGATGTCCAACAATCCACTGTACATCATTCCTACATCTATATCCTTAATGATGCTTCCCATCTCTGAAGCCGTTACCTTCTATTTCCTCAACATTTGCTATTGTCATCTATTTACTATTGTCATGATTTTCTAAGAAATTGCTATTGCCATCTGTGATAGTCACTTAACAAATGGTTGTTGAATAAATGAAGAGAAAGACCAGGGCTTTGAAGGCAAAGGTGCTGAGTTTAAATCCTGCCTCTGATATTTACTACCTGTGTGGCCTCAGGCAAGTAGATTTCAATGCCCTTTGTGGTTCATTTCAATTCTATGAACGGTATTTCTTAGAGGCTCCACAAAACACACATAGTTCTATAGCATTTTAGAAGAAGAAGGAACCTGAGAAATCATTTAACCTAGCCCTTCATTTACAGATAAGGAAACAGATTTAGAAAGGTAAAAGTGATTTGGCTAAGGTAAAATGTCAGAAGAAGCATTTGAACCTGGGTTTTTCTGGTGTGAAGACCAATTTCTAGAAAAAAGAAAATGCATGTTTTTTTTTTTGAACCAGATTAAAATTTAATTGGAAAATATTTAACAAAATAAATAAAAATACAACAAAACAGATAATATTAATGTGATTTTTCTAAGTCATCATGTAGCCCAAAGGTACCACTTTTTATAGTTTTAGTGGCCCCTATTTCTCTTTGGTTTTAATACCACTACTTTAAGGGATGGGTGGAATTTCTTTTTTTTCCTCTCAAATTTTCTATCTTTTTAAAAATTATTATTTAAACTTTATTTGCAAAACATATGTATGGGTAATTCTTCAACATTAACCCTTACAAAGCTTACAAATTTTTCCCCCTACTCCCCACCCCTCCCCTAGATGATAGGAAATCCACTACATGTTAAATATGTTAAAATACTTCACAAATCGAATATATGTATACATATTTCCACACATCATTGTTGTTCAAGAAAAATCATATCTGCAAAAAAAATCAGAGAAAGGAAACACAATGCAAGCAAACATCAATAGAGAGCATGAAAATGTTATGTTGTGGTCCACATTTCACATCCCTCTCTCTGGGTGTATATGGCTTTCTTCACTGAACAATTGGAACTGGTTTGAAACATTTCTTTGTTGAAGAGAGCCATGTCCATCAGAATTGATCATCGTATAGTATTGTTGTTGCCGTGTATAATGCTCTGGTTCTGCTCATTTTGCTCAGCATCAGTCCATGCAAGTCTCTCCAGGCCTCTCTGAAATCATCCTGCTGGTCATTTCTTATAGAACAATAATATTCCATAACATTCATATACCATAATTTGTTCAGCCATTCTCCAATTGATAGGCATCCATTCAGTTTCCAGCTTCTAGCCACTATAAAAAGGGCTGCCACAAACATTCTTGTGCATGTGGGACCCTTTCCTTCCTCTAAGATATCTTTGGGATATAAGCCCAATAGAAACACTGCTGGGTCAAAGGGTATGCACAATTTGATAACTTTTTGAGCATAGTTCCAAAATGCTCTCCAGAATGGCTGAATCTGTTCACAATTCCACCAACAATGTATCAGTGTCCCAGTTTTCCCACATCTCCTCCAGCATTCATCATTATCTTTTCCTGTCATTTTAGCCAATCTGACAGGTGTGTAGTGGTACCTCAGAATTGTCTTAATTTGCATTTCTCTGATCAATAGTGATTTGGAGCTCCTTTTCATATGACTAGAAGTGGCTTTAATTTCATCATTTGAAAATTGTCTGTTCATATCCTTTGACCATTTATCGATTGGAGAATGGCTTGAATTCTTATAAATATGAGATAATTCTCTATATATTTTAGAATTGAGGCCTTTATCATAACCCTTAAATGTAAAAATGATTTCCAAATTTATTGCTTCCCTCCTAATCTTGACTGCATTGGTTTTGTTTGTACAAAAACTTTTTAACTTAATATAATCAAAATTATCTATCTGGTGTTCAATTAAGAGTTCCAGTTCTCCTTTGAACATAAATTTATTCTATCTCCACAGGTCTGAGAGGTAAACTATACTATGTTCCTCTAATTTACTTATAATATCACTCTTTATATCCAAATCATGAACCCATTTAGATCTTATCTTGGTATGTGGTGTTAGATGTGGGTCAAGCCCTTATTTCTTCCACACTAGTTTCCAATTTTCCCAGCAGTTTTTGTCAAATGGTGATTACTTATCCCAGAAGCTGGGGTCTTGGGGTTTAATCAAACACTAAATTGCTATTGTTATTGCCTAGTTTGTCCTGTGATTCTATCCTATGCCACTGATCAGCTGCTCTATTTCTCAGCCAGTACTAAATGGTTTTGATGATCACTGCTTTATAATATAGTTTTAGATCTGGTACAGCAAGGCCACCTTCATCTGCCTTTTTTTTTTCATTAATTCCCTTGAAATTCTTGACCTTTTGTTCTTCCAAATTAATTTTGCTACTATTTTTTCTAGATCTGTAAAATAATTTCTTGGGAGTTTGATTGGTATGGCACTAAATAAGTAAATTAGTTTGGGTAGTATTGTCATTTTTATGATATTCACTCAGGCCTACCCATGAGCACTTGATGTTTTTCCAATTGACTAGGTCTGATTTTATTTGTGTGGAAAGTGTTTTGTAGTTTAGTTCGTATAGTTCCTGACTTTTTCTTGGCAGATAGATTCCCAAATATTTTATACTATCAACAGTTTTGAATGGAATTTCTTTTTGTATATCTTGCTGCTGAACTTTGTTGGTAATATATAAAAATTCTGCTGATTTATGTGGATTTATTTTGTATCCTGCAACTTTGCTAAAGTTGTGAATTGTTTCTAGTAGTTTTTTAGTTGAGTCTCTAGGGTTCTCTAAGTATACCATCATGTCAACTGCAAAGAGTGATAATTTGGTTTCCTCATTACCTACTCTAATTCCTTTAATCTCTTTTTCTTCTCTTACTGCCAAAGCTAACATTTCTAATACAATATTAAACAATAATGGTGACAGTGGGCAGCCTTGTTTCACTCCTAATCTTATTGGGAATGCTTCTAATTTGTCTCCATTACATATGATGCTTGCTGATGGTTTTAAGTAGATACTACTAATCATTTTAAGGAAAAGCCCATTTATTCATATACTCTCTAGTGTTTTTTTATAAGAATGGGTGTTGGATTTTATCAAAAGCTTTTTCTGCATCTATTGAAATAATCATATGTTTTTTGTTAGTTTGGTTATTAATATAATTGATTATGCTGATAGTTTTCCTAATATTGAAC
This sequence comes from Myrmecobius fasciatus, assembly GCA_023553655.1. Lineage (NCBI taxonomy): Eukaryota > Metazoa > Chordata > Mammalia > Dasyuromorphia > Myrmecobiidae > Myrmecobius > Myrmecobius fasciatus. The sequence continues at coordinate 188,304 of JAJPUD010002284.1, forward strand.
CAGCCCTAAAATGCATGTGTTTTTGAAGAGAGAGAATTACTAACTCAGAAAAGCCATTGATTTTATTACTCCCATGCCTTGAATAAAGAAAGAAAAATAAATAAATCTCTATAAGTAGAACTTAAAATAAAATCTCCATAGAGCTTTAAATTTTTTTTCCTTTAGCCTCTCTAATAACTTTAGGGTGATTCTGGATGATTGAGTTTCAGTGATTGAAATTTATTTCCAAGGTTTAAACTAGTATGTAAATTGGTTATGTTAGTTGTACAAAGCATAACCCACTTATTATTAAGTCACTAGTGGCAACTCTCCTAATATCTGCTGTGGTCCTAAAATTTTCTGCCAAAAAAGGGATCATATCTCCTAAAAAAATAAAGAAAAAAGTATAAATTTTTATACTGGTTTGTAAAAGCAAAGACTCCAAATAAATCCTCTGGGTTTTTTTGTTTGTTTGTTTTGTTTTTTGCTGAGGCAATTGGGGTTAAGTGACTTGCCCAGGGTCACACAGCTAGGGAATGTTAAGTGTCTGAGAGCAGATTTGAACTCAGGTCCTCCTGACTTCAGGGCTGGTGCTCTATCCACTGTGCCACCTAGCTGCCCAATAAATACTCTGTTTTAAAAACTCTTTGTAATTTGTCCCCTTCTAACCTTTACAGTATTACTCTATATTCCCCCACACTTACTCAACAATTCAGTGACTATGACTTCCTTGTTATTTCTCAAACTTTATACTCCATCTCCCTACTCTGTGAATTTGTACTATAACGCCTCTTGCTTGGAACTCTTTCCTTATCTCTTCTTTTTGGATTCCTTCGAGTTTCAGCTAAAATCCTATCTTCTACAAGAAACCTATCAAGGTCTCCCTTGATAGTGCTTCTCTCTGAGATCCAATTTAATACACATGCACACATACACACACACATGCATCCAGGGCCATTTTCAGTAATCCCAAATCTATATCTGGCCACTAGACCCAGATGACTCTGGAGGGGAAAGTGAGGAAGGTGAGCTTGCAAAGTCCTCCCTCACTTAAATCTAATTCACTTGCATGACATGGCATCTCTTCCCTGATGTCATGGTCATCTTGGAGAACAAAGGACAAACAACAATAGTAACAACAACAACATATATATTATATGGATCTCTCTTGTTCATACATGGTTTTGTATACTTGCATGTTATTTTCCCTGATTAGATTGTGAATTTCTTAAGGGAAGGGATTGTGTTGTTGTTTTGCCTTTTTTTGTATCTTCAGCTCTTAGCACAGGGCCTGATACAAAGCAGGCACTTAATAAATGCTGGTTGATTTGGCTTCAATCTATAGAGAAACAATATTTATTAATGTAGTCTAATCTTGCCCCACCTACAGAATCATTGACATAGAAATTTAGCAAACCAGGTATTTTCCCAGGAGCTGTAGCATTTTTCTTGGGTACCTGTGTTTTGTTCTTGACCTTCAACAAACTTCTGCAAAGGAACCAGGGGGAACCAAAGAGTAAGTACCATATATAGGGTTTTTTTTAATTAAAGCGTTTTATTTGTATAACATATGTTTGGGTAGTTCCCCAGCATTGATCTTTACAAAGCTTTCCATTACAAATTTTACCCCCAGTCCCCTCCACTCCCCTAGATGGCAGGAAGTCCACTACATGTTAATAATGTTGAAATACTTGACAAGTTGTGCAAGAAAAATCCTATCTACAAGAAAAAAAAAAAAGAAAATCAGAGAAAGGAAGCATAATGCAAGCAAACCTCAATAGAGAGCATGAAAATGTTATGTAGTGGTCCATATTTCATATCCCTCTCTCTGGGTGTATATGGTTTTCTTAAGTGAACAATTGGAACTGGTTTGAGACAATTCTTTGTTGCAGAGAGCCATGTCCATCAGAATTGATCATCATATAGTATTGTTGTTGCCATGTATAATGATCTCCTGGTTCTGCTCATTTCACTCAGCATCAGTTCATGCAAGTCTCTCCAGGCCTCTCTGAAATCGTCCTGCTGGTCGTTTCTTACAGAGCAATAATATTCCATAACATTCATATACCATAATTTATTCAGCCACTCTCCAATTGATGGACATCCATTCAGTTTCCAGTTTCTAGCCACTACAAAAAGAGCTGCCACAAACATTCTTGCACATGTGGGGCCCTTTCCTTCTTTTATGATTTCTTTGGGATATAAGCCCAATAGAAACACTGCTGGGTCAAAGGGTATGTATGCACAGTTTGATAACTTTTTGAGCATAGCTCCAAATTGCTCTCCAGAATGGTTGGATCCATTCACAGTTCCACCAACAATGCATCAGTGTCCCAGTCTTCCCACATCCCCTCCAACACCTGTCGTTATCTTTTCCTGTCATTTTAGTCAATCTGACAGGTGTGTAGTGGAAGTACCATATATATAGTTGATAGAGAGTAAGGACAGAACATCCCCTGTACTTCTTTCTAGATAAGGTTTGTCATCATCTGTTCTAAGGTATTAATTCTCTGCAATTTTTTCCCCTTAACTATTCCATTTTCTTACTCCATTTCTTCAAAGTACTCCTCTGGTCATTGTGGCTAGAACATTCTTTTTTTCTGAGGATCTACCCGGACTTTTCTCTCTTCTTCTGGGTTTATCTCTTTGACTTCTCTTTGTTCAAGGTATTTCTTCATTGTTTGTTATTTTTTTATTATTTACTTATATTGCCAGCCTTAGGTTCTAGATGGATGCTTTATGATTGGGTTAAATTCTGTACCCATACTCAAAAAAATAAGTAGGGGAAAATGTATGTATGGTAAGAATATATCCTACTAGATCCTGATATCAGTGGCCAAGATCCACCTCCTGCCAGAATTTTTGGGTCTTGCCTCTCCCCATAGCTGAAGCCCAGTATTTCTATTTTCTGAGTTAGGCAGGGAGGTTCTTGGAAATCCTTCCAATCCCACTTACTGTTATGTAGCTGGATTGCCTTGCACATCACTTTCCATCCATTCCCTGCTTCTGTGGGATTTTGGCAGACTTTTTTTTTTTGCTAGTCCTATACTGGATTGAGAAATTTATAACTTCCTCTTTATTAGTATTATTATTATTCCTTCTGATGCATTTTTATTAAAACTTTTTATTTTAAAAACATATGTATGGGTAATTCTTCAACATTAACTCTTACAAAGCTTTCTGTTACAAATTTTTTCCCTCCTACTCCCCACCCCTCCCCTAGGTGGCAGGATATCCACTACATGTTAATTATGTTAAAATACTTGACAAATCGAATATATATATACATATACATATATATATATATATATACATATTTCCACACTTATCTGATGCATTTTTAAAAGATTTATTGGCATGTTGGTGGGGGAACTGGGCTTGTTTAGTTCTAATATACTACCATCTTCTCACTGTCCTCTCCAGATTCCCTTCTGAAGAGATCAGAGGAATCTGAGGAAATCTGGATTGTCTTCCCTGAACTCAGGCACATACCTAGCTCGCTGAGTTTCCAAGTAAATGACTCTGTAGATGAGACTTAGCCCACCAAATTATCAGAGAAATGGAAAAGAAACTACTGAGAGTTGGGAGTTGGTTGAGTGTGGTAAGCTAGGTTTGGTTAGTATGGGAAGAATTCACAGAAAGGGTTCCAGTCTCAATTCTCTAAGAATAGTTTAATTTAAGTAGCTCTTTAAGGTTTACATATATTGATATCTACATCTATATAGATAGATATAGATACAGACAGATACACATATCTCATATGATTTGGTCTTTACAACCATTCTGTAGAAAAGGTGCTATTATTGTCTCCATTTTACATAAGAAGCTTTCAGAAAGGAGAGGTGATTTGCCAAATGTGACATAGCAAATATTGGAGGCTAGATTCAAAGACAATTCTCCTTGACTTTGTCTGTTGACCTTGCTATGTTGCCTCTCAGAAATTCACCCATTTGTGCCAAAGTTTCCTCCTTTGTAAAATGAAAGGGTTGATCTAAATGCTTTTATGTGCCTTTTTTCCTTTTAACTCTAAAAGTTTTTTATAAAGTGAATAAACATTTATGAAGCGTACACTATAGGCCCTGTATTTTGCAAAGCATTAAGCATACAAAAGAAGGCAAAAGATAGTCCCTGTCCTCACAGATCTCACCATCCAATGGGGGAGAAAACAAGCAAACAAATATGTATTATCATGTTATATATGGGATAAATAGAAAATAATTGAAGGAGAGAAGGTGCTAGAATTAGGAGAGATTAGGAAAGGCTTTCTGTAGAAAATGAGATTATAGTTGGGCTTTTAAGGAAGCCAGAGAAGCTGAGAGGTAGACATAAGGAGGAAGAGGATTCAAGAGAAAAATACCTGAAGCTGAGAGTTGGAATGCCTTAATCTGGATTTAATCTGGAAATGCAAGAAGATCAGTGTCACTGGGTCAGAGTATATGGAAAAATACAAGGTATAAGAAGACTGGAAAGATGTAGGGGATTGAGACTGGTTATGAAAGGTTTTAAACTCCAAACTTCTCTGAGAGGGAATTCCTGACATTTTAGTAGAGAAGTGATATAGTCAGACCTACAGTTAAGGAAATCATTTTGTTGACTGAATATCAGAAGTATTGAAGGTTGAAATGTATGCATGACCTATATGTGGTTGTGGTACAGTATACAGAAGACTGATCTAAGAATCAAAAGATCTGGCTTCTCGGGCCAGCTTGATAATAAAAAGTTGTATGACCGATGGAGTCACTGGGTTTCCCTATTACTGTAACTTTCCTCATCTGTAAAATGATGGACCAGAAATAAATGATCTTTAAGGTTCCTTCCTGTTCCAACATTCTTAAATTCTAATAAATACTTGTTGACTGATTTATTGCTGGCGAGAAAATAGTCTATGTGATGAGAGAAGATTCACATCCCAGATACGTATTAATTTGCTTGGCTGAAGTATAGGCTGTGAGCCTGACTGGTTACCTTCTGATCTCTACTCCTTCCTCCCTCCTCAGCTGTTGTCCTTGATGTTGACTTCCCCCTTCTTCCTTACCCCCAAGAGCACTCTGCCCAGGTGGCTTTTCCCTCTCAGGAGCAGTGCCTTTTCCACCTGCACAAACACCTGGGAGGGAGGAGTCTTTCCCCAAAATAGAATATTCCCCTCTTTCCAGGGCCAATGAATGATCTATCACTGACTTCCAGAAAGGAAGGCTGGCAGTAGCCTTACAGGAGACAGATGGAAAAAAACTAGAGTCCAGTGGAATGTCAATGATGTTCAGCTGACACATTTATGGTGCTTTTCACACTTTCCTAGTATCCTCAGCTATTAGCCAGAGACGATGAACTTGGTTCTGCTGTGTACCACATGCAATGGAGAATAACTTTTGTCCACACTCCTGCAGCTCCTTGAAGCTGGTTCTTTTGTTGTCTATTTGGTTTTTATTACCCATTTTTAATTAGTTGTGCTTCTCAAAGTGCCACTCCATCTAGCCAAATTTTAAGCAACCAATGAAAACAAAGGCATAAAACAGGGTGACATGGAATTGGGGGAGGATGAAGAGGGGAACATTTTAATCTCCCTTTAGACAGTTATTGAGATTGGTCAGTGAGTCAGTCTATAAGTATTTATTTAGTGACTAGCATGTGCTAGACACGGTGCTAAATTCTGGGGAAACAAAAAGAGGCAACAGACGGTTTCTGCCCTCAAGTAATTCATAATCTAATGGAGGAGACATCAAGCAAAGCAACATGTACAAATGAATAATAAACAGGATAAAGCTCTAGCCAGAAAATACTTAACTACGGTAACAATAATAGACATTCATTTACACAGGAAATAATTACCTTCAGTAACAATAATAGACTTCATATAAGTTTCATACATATAATCTCCCTTGAACATTATAAACAACCTTGGTAAGTGAGGTCCACATTTTACAGACGAACAAATGGAGGCTCAGAGAGATGAACTGACCTATCCATTGTAACACAAATAACATTGGTATTGGGATTTCAACCCAGGTCTTCCTGACTTCTGAGGCCAATGTTCTCTCTATTATATCACTGCCATATATCTAATCTCAGCCTTCTCTATCAAAAAAAATTAAGTCAAAAAGTAAAAGAAAAAAATTTAAATCTTAGATGATTGTGTTTTGTAACATTAAAAGACCTTAGATAATGTTTAGCTCAATCTCTCTCATTTTACAAATGGGGAGACTGAGGCTCTAAACATAAAAATGGCTTCTTGAGAGGAAGAATAATATAGAGATAGTAATGTTTACATTCAGGACCTTTATTCAGTAACCCACCAATTCTCTTGTTTATTAAGTATTTGCTAGGTTCGTTGCACTGTCTTAGTTGGGGTATATGTAAATGATTAAATTACGTCTATGAAGCTTATTTGAGTATAATTTATAAATTAATAATAATAGCTACTATTGAGATATGTGATAAGAGTGGTGGTTTCAGAAAAACTGGGAAGACTTATGTGAACTGATACAAAGAGATTTGAGTAGAACTGGAAGAACATTGTATACAATAACAGCAATATTTTAAAGATGATCAACTGTGAAAGACTTAGTTACTCTGATAATACAATGATCAGAGATAATTTAAAGGACTCATGATGAAAAATGTTATCCACCTCCAGAGAGAGAGTTGATGAAGCATGTCCTTTTCATTTTCTTTGTTTCTTGCTATTTATTTTTTATTTCTTTTTGCAACATAGCTAATTCAGAAATATATTTTGCATGACTTCACGTGTATAACTGCTATATCACTTGTATTTTTAATGTGTGGGGGTGGGGCAGTAGAGACAGAATTTGGGACTCAATTTAAAAAAAAGATTGCTAAGAATAAAGAAAACAAAAATTTAAAACCTTTAAAAATAGCTAGTAATTATAAGCAATAAAGTTTGAAAAGCATTTTTCCTATGTTAAATTATTTTATCTTTGCAACTATGAGAGGTAGGTGCTGGTATAATTATACATGCAGAAGTGAGGCAGACAATGGTCAAGTGACTTTGCTAGAGTCTCATGGCTGGTAAGAGTCAGAAGCAAAATTTGAACTCAGATTTTTTTGAGTTTCTAGTTTACTAGAGTTACTAAGTTTACTGAGTCACCTATACGCCTTTTCTTTGTTGAAGAAATCAATTAGTGATTCACATAGCAAATACTAGAAACTATGTAAAGTCCAGCATGGATATAATCAAAGAGTAACCAAATACCTAAGAGTTAGTTCTGGCTCTATTACTTAACTTATTGTGTGATTTTGGGAAAATAATTTAATCTCTATTTCCTTTTTCTAAAAACTGAGGCAGCTAGATTGTGCAGGAGGTAGAGCACTGGCCCTGGAGTTAGGAGAACCTGAGTTCATATCCAGCCTTAGACACTTACTGACGGTGTGACCATCGGCAAGTCACTTAACCTTATTGCTTCAAAGGAAAAAACAAAACAAACCATGCTTTACATGTTGTGAATATCAAATAAGATACCTTATACAAGCATTTCACAAATGTTTTTTTCTCTCCTTTGGGGATGTGGCATGAATATTCTGGGCTGGGCTCAATTAATTACAAACAACTAAGATTTAAATGGAATTGTCCAATATTTTCAATTTCAAATTACCAGTTGTTTTAAAACAATACATTTTTAATTAAACTGCATTTCAGGTTTCTATTAGTCAGCTCATGATATCTTGTTTGGCAATAGTTCCCTGGAATATAGCAAAATAAATCTCAACTACTGTTCTTATGAGGGTAAACTAAACAGTGTTTAATATTTTTTTGTTTAGTAACTGTCAGAAATTAAGTAGTCTCAATAAGTGAGCTGACAAAACATAGAAACTATTCCCAAACTTAGGAAACTCAAATCTACTTCCATGTGTTTCATGAACTAGTAAAAGAATTCTCTTAAGTACAGTGTGCGGTGTTAAGAGAAATCCAATGTGAAAAAAAATTATACAGAGCTATTTATTGAATAATTTACTACACGAGTAGAATTTCACTCAGTAGAAAGCATTTATGAGGTACTAGGAATACAAATACAAAAAAAAATTAAGCCTGAAACAAGCTTAAATTTTGCTTACTTCCTTTCAAGGATTTAAGGGAGGGGAGAGGGAGAGATATAATGCATGGATAGATCAGTAAATTTATCATTTTGTGGGAAGGAAGAGGAAAAACAATTTTTCAGGGATCAATGAAAACCTCACATGAGAGATGGCTGAACTAAGACTTGAAGGGAATCAAGAATTCCAAGGGATAAAGGTCCAAAAAGTATTTCAGTGATGGGTCACAGCTTATGCAAAGATACAGGAATAGGAGATGGAATATTGTGTATATGCACCAAAGTCTTGGTACTCCTGGTCCAAAGCATACAGGATAAGCTTCCAAAAATAAAAGATGACACATATCCTTACCCTCAGATAGCCTGGAGTCTAATAAAGAAAATTAGAGATACACAGATAGTCACAATAAAAAATAAAAGATGACAAATGGGTAAAAGAGATATAAAAATATATATTCTAGGGAAAGTATAAGTTATGGTCCCTTTCATGGCCAAATAGTATGGTTGTTGAAAGGGGTAGAAAAAAAAAGAATATTTGACAAAATCAATTTGTGAAAAATGTCTTTAAGATGAAATGTTGATGAGAGACACTGTGACTGGTAAGATATCCAGATAGAGAAATGAGATAACAATGACTTAGGAGCATTGTAGTCCCATCAACCCATTTCTATGTAGCTGTTTTTAAAGTTTTTAAGCCTGTAATCGATAAACTGTAAATCAAATAACTTTGGGAGGATAATGAGAAACTGTATGAGGATTTCTGAGTTCATGCCTGACAGTGGATTTCCTGTAATAGAAGACTTAGGTGCTGAACATAAAAAGAGAAGAAATAGAAGCTTTCAGTTGAGTTTGCTGATATTCAGCTACTTCATTGGGATTTAAAGAGTTCTACTACTTTACTGGTTATTTAGGGAAAGATTTACTCAGCTGAGAAAGTTCTTTAGTTTTTCTGAAGGTTGAAGAACTGAAACTTGCTGCTTTAGTGTAGAAAGCTAAAATATTCTTCTCTGGTTCTATCTGAAGCCAGAAAAAGGTAAAGCTACAAAAGGGTTCCTAGTTGCCTTCTACATCCTTTTATGGCACAGGAGGGAGAAACATAGGGGGAAATGTAATCTTTGCAACACAATTCAAAACGCTTTTGGAAATTTATGTCTTCAAATTGCCTTTAAGGCTCGTTATAAGCCACATGAGAAAATTGGTTATGTTATTTTATTGCTGCATCTAATTTTTTTTATTAAAAGCACTATTCCTTAGCTTGATAAGTCTTTTTGTTCACAAAACTTGGCTCTAGGTGACTTTCGACTATTTCCAAAAATTAAATCCACTTTCAAAAACAAAAATTTGTCTCCATTGAGATTATTCAAAAGAATGTGAAAGAGCTGTGAAGACAATTCCAAAAAAGAATTCTAGATTCATCTGTCTCCTCAAGGACATTGTAAGTTTCAGAGATGAGAACATATCTTATGTTGCCTGGCATATAAGTGGTCAATAAATGCTGTTGACTGATTTGTTGACTAGTGCTAAATTCCACACAGTGTCTGTAACATTACTACATCATAGACCTGTGATTTCATCAATTTGTGAACTTCCCATACTTAGATGAAAAACTCACTATAATTTAGAATCTTGGAGAGTTGCCTGAGGATAAGAATTTTAAAGTAATTTATCCATTGTCACATAGATAATAAGTATTTATCAAAGCAGGGTTTGAAGCATGATCCTGTTTGATATTCCATTATGCCACATTGACTTGTTCCTAGGATGTAAAAATGTCTATATTTCCCTATCATCTATCTATCTATCTATCTATCTATCTATCTATCTATCTATCTATC
>JAJPUD010002284.1:198172-232501 GCA_023553655.1 Myrmecobius fasciatus
ATCTATCTATCTATCTATCTATCTATCTATCTATCTATCTATCTATCTATCATCTATCTATCTGTCTATCTATCTTTCTATCTATCTTTCTACCTATTATCTATCTATCCAGAAATGATTGTTGAATGATTGAGTAAAGCATGAATCATTCCTCATATACTAAGAATATGTTACTGATTTCCCACCATTAAAACAGGTATTTAAATTTTTTCATCAGGTGGTGAACAGTATAGGTTTGTACTAAATTGCCTGGACCCCTTCATTAATTCTGCTTTGTGACCAATGGCAATACATTTGTTAAATATTTGACATAGAATCAGTAAGTAACTAGAGGTTACAGATATTTTTAGCTTTTTTATTTTCTGTCAGGAATCATATTTGTAATGTTGGTCTACTTACTATAATATAATGTTCTAACACTCTTAAGTTAACTGGCTTAGATAGTAGTAGAAGACCTGTAAGAACCCAGAAGCCATTGTATGATAATACTTGACATAATTCAGGCCTTTATTCATTGCATTTGGTGACTGATTCCATCTTTTTAAAGTCATCTGAGTATGGCATATTTAAAGGATGCAATGTGGTTCAATGGATAGAACCTTGAAATTGTAGTTACAAATGCTAAATTTGAATCCTGACAGTGCAATGTATGACCTTTTAAGACCAGTTTTGGACTAGAATTTCTTCCCAGGGTTTTTGTGAGCATTAAATGAGATATTAATTGTAAAGCACTTAGCAAGTTACCTGGAGCATAGTGAATGCTCTATAAATGTTTTAGTCATTATATTTTTCTCCCAGAGCAGTTGATTCACATTCTTTCACTTCCATATTGGATTATGAGTACATAAGTACTTAAGCACAACATATTTGTTCCTCTGTCTTTTTGCCCAACTCTCTTTATCAACCCCAGAATTAGAGATTTCTCACCAAGATAGAGAAGGAGCAGAGTGAATGATACTGATAAATATCTTACAGTCTTCCACAATTCTCTGCAAATTGGCATGTAGCTTCAATATTCACCTGTCAAATGGCCGTTGAGACAGCCAGTTTTCCTCTTTAGGTTAATTGAACAGTCTTCTCTTAATCTAGGCTGAAGGTAGAAAGGTAAATAAAAGCCCTTCCATAGCAGGTCAGCAGATAAGGGAATTAAAGGAATCAGATTTTTTAGCTGAGAAAACAACTTTAAACTAGTCAAACAAGAACACACACACACACACACACACACAAGTTCTTTTCTGCTGAAGTCCTGTTTTTACCTGTCTCTCCCTATGTGGCCTCTACTACTTGCTTGACATCCCAAAAACACCTTGGCAGTTCCAAATCTGCATTGTACTCAGATCATATGTCTTGTATTCCATGACAATTCAGTACAGGAATTTCATCTGGGAGATAGACCAAGAGCCCTACAACCCTTTCTTCTTACTCAGTCTTCTCTTCATGAAGCTAGTAAGGGTTAAACAGGTAGTATTCATATTACTACAAGTCATCTTCAAAGGAGCTCAAAATCAAGCAAAAAGAATGAGTGGAAATGCGCCTTTTTATATGGCAAAAATTTGGTACTTTTTATCAAATAAGTGAGTTTAAGACCACAGTTGGAGGAGTGGGGAAGTCTTGCCTAGGTCTCATAAATAAAGAAATATGTTATGACTTTTAAAAATGCTTTTTATCTAATAAATATTTCCTGATTATCCTTTCTTCCCAAGAGAAAGGAAACAATATGGTGGTTCCAAGGCATTTAGAAGGAATTCTGCACATATGTATAGTGATGTGAATCTTAAGATGTCCCCTCCAACTGTGCCTTCTTTCAACTAAGTATAGTTCCAAAAGAGCATGGAAACTTGAAAACTGTCTCCGCCCCCTACATTTATTGTTACCAGATTATGTACCAGATACCATGCAAAGTCTTGGGAATACAAAGAAAGGCAAACGATAACCTCTGCTCTGAAAGAGGTCATAATATAAAGAAAGAAACAAGAGGCAAACAACTTTTTATACAAATAAATAAGTCACACATAGGTATAAATTGAAGATAATAGAGAAGGCAATATAATTTGAGTAAGGCTGAGTTGCAATTTATTAGTAATGCTTCAAAATATAATTCAAAGGTCCATGGTTTCAGTTTAATTTTTGTCAATTAAAGATCAAAATGTCATTATATCAAGAATACCAATGATAGTGGTAGAGAGGAAGAAATGAACGACCTTAATTTTTTAAAATAAAGAAATGGGCAGAAATAAAAACTTAAGACAGAAATAGATAAAGAGAAGGAGAGAGAATGAAGAGGAGATGGGATGCAGGTATACAAGGGAGAAAAGAGAGGTCCAGATGCACACAGAATGAGCAGAATATATAGAGAGGAACAGAGTTGTAGTCAAAATACTTGGTGAATTGAGACATTTAAATCCCCGAGGAAGAGGAGGAAGGACGTATACATAGTTTTATATTGCTAAGTGGATTCTATGATGGATCAGTATCCATGGATATTCAAAGAAGCACACAGTCCCTCTATAGATTGACTGAGAGAATAAGGATCAATAATTTTATAGTTGAAGTTAACTTTTCTTTCTTTATTGTTGGCTTATATGCATCTTAATCATAGACAATAAAAATAGGCAGAAATATTCTTTACTAATTTTTTTTCTTTTCCTCTCTAGTTTGACCAAATGATTTCCTAAAGGTTTTGGTCTGCCTAATCTCAGCCATCAGGGAATATTTATGGAGCATATAGGACTTTCAAAAACTGTTTCTACTTGGGCAAAAGCTTTCCCCCCCTGTAAATTATGGGTGTAAACTAAATTGACAATGTCCCTTTAAACTCTGGGACCATATGAAGAATAGGCTAGTGATGCCTCTAACTATATCCAGACTGACCGAGGCTGTGGAGAATTTGAATTTTACGGAGGGGAGGTGGATTTGGATGGACCAGTTACTAGTCATAAAGGATCTGAAACCCAGTGAGCAGCTGATAGCTAAAATTTAAATTGGAAAAGAAAGATTCTCAGAACCAAGGAACAGATTCTGTGTGGAATAAAATAACAGGAATGAAGATACCTTTAGAAGAAGGATTAATGGGCTTGCAAAAGGACCCACTAAAAAGAAACAAATATCTAAGCTTTAAAATATTTTAACAGAAAATGAGCAACAAAATACATTGTAGATCAAATGCAGATGGAAGAAAGTTAGAGGAGGTTTCAACAACAGCAGATTGGCAGGGGTGTTTCAGAGACATCTTAATAGGTCCTTGATAGAAATGCCAAGAGAGGGCAAGAAGCTAAACGTTTTGGAAGATTAGCAATAGCCTTCTTGGGATAATCAATATAAGGAATGTAAAAAACTGAATTTTTGGTTCTTAGGAGTTGTCAAATCTTGGTCCAAGATATTTTTGCATTGGCATGCCATGGCCATCCTTATACACTTATGTGGAGAAAGGTCATACCCCCTCAAATCCACAGACCCAGTCACGCAAACACATACATATTAAAACAGGAGGAGATTCTGGAACCTGGAAGTTCAGATAAAGAACAGAGCTTTCTCTATCAGAGAACCTCCAGTGAAGGACTCTTTTCTAAACATATTGACTGAGGACACTGAAAGACTCACTCATTTGAGAGGGATTCATAATTTCCCTCCTTTTCAGGTCTAGAGAATTTTAGGATAATTCATTTTTTTTCCATAGGTGGATGGAAAAATGAGTAATTAACTTGACTTTTGTTTCCAGGAAGTCATCCAAGGATATACTCTTAGGACTACCATTTTGTAGTTTGTTGTTCTTGTTCAGTCATGTCAACTCTTTGTGCTCCTTTTTGTGATTATCTTGGCAAAGATGCTGGAAACATTTGCCATTTCCTTCTCCATTTGATTTTATAGATGGGGAAACTGAGGCAGATAGGGTCACACACCTGGGAATTGACTGAAGCCAGATTTGAACTCAAGAAGATGAGTTTTCTCGACTCCAGGCCAGACACTGTGCTATCTAACTATATTGTAAAGAAGTCATTGGGAAAATTCTGCTCCTGGATCATCTCACAAATCATTATTCTTTCCCTCTAAACTCCTCTTCTCCTTTTGCCCATTTCCTACCTTTCTTATTACTGATAACAACATCATCCTCCCAATCTCTAAGACTCTCAACCTAGGAGTCTTCTTGAATTCCTTACTCTTTCTCATCCCTCCCTCCTCCCCCAAATCCAACTGTTATCAAGGCCTGCCAATTCCACCTTTGCAACATCTCTCTAATTTGACCCTTTTTCTTCTCTGACACTGTCACCACTCTAATGTTGACTGATGCTTACCTCATAACAGGACTAATGCAACAGTCTAGCGGCAAGTCTGCCTGCCTGAAGTCTCTCCCCATTCCAATCTGCCATTTGGCCACTAAAGTACTTTTCCTAAAAAGAAGGAGCCAGCGTGTCACCACCCCCAGTGTCCCCCAATCCAGTAGCTTCCTAGTACCTCCAGGAGTATTCTGCTTAGCATTCAATACCCTTCATAACTGAGTCCTCTCCTACTTTTCCATCTAGTGACACTGACCTCCTGGCAGTTCCACAAGCAAGATGCTTCATCTTCCAGCTCTAAGCATTTTCTCTTGCTGTACCCCATGCCTGTGATAGAATATGAAACTTTAAAACTTTTGGTTTTGGAGTCTGCCTCAGGAAACTCCTATGCCCAATCTGTCTGATTCTGAATAAACTATTTCTCAGTTCATTGCTGACTGATAGTCTGGTCAGTGATAATCAAATTTCGAAGACCACCCCTCAATCTGGAGCCTGCCAATGATAGACTCCCTAGCTCTTGAGCCATAGAATTAGCATATCCATGGTAGAAGCTAGATAAAATGACCTTCCTTGGTTCTGTTTCTTTACTGGATTCCCTTAGAATTCAGTCTGCTTTATAATGGTATACCATTATTTTCAATAAAACTTTGCTCCTTGACTAGGCGATGGATTCAAGCCTGCAAATTATTTTGAGACACCTTGCAACATTGGTCTGGGTCTTTTGGGGGTAACCCTCCTTCCCAACCTCAACACCTGGAGGGTTCTCCCTTGCAACAAAAACTAATCCTGAGGTAGAGGAAGAAGAGTTCAGAAAAACTCCTGACAAAATATCTGATATTGTATGCAATATTACATACTCTACTGTGCCTTCAATGATGTCAAACTGCTCAATGTCCAGCACCAAAGTCCAGCTCTTTAGCACTTATATTATATTGAAGTTGCTATATGCCTGAAAATCAGGAAAGAACACTCCAGAAGTATCAGAAAATTCAAGTAATCCAAAGCCATAAGAAGATGCACGATGGGGCACAAACAGGCTCTCCTCATGTGACAGTGATAATAGCTGCTATTTACAGAGAACTTTAAAATGCTCAAAGAACTTAATTTCTCCACCTATTCTTAAATAAACTCCATGAGATAGTCTCTGTTTCTATTCTTATATTATAGATGAGAAAACAAAGGATGAAAGCATTTAAATGCTTTGCTCAGTGTCTTAGGAGTTGTCAAATCTGAGAGTCTGAAATGGGATTTAATGCTTCCCAAGTTTAGCATTGTGTCCAAAACAGAGCATGACCAGAAAAAGAAACTTAATGATTTGTAGTGAAAATGGAAAGAAAACAGAGTCCAAGCAGCATATTTATAAGCCCAAAACATTAAAAGAATGAAAGAGGGGTCTCAAAGTCGTTGGGCATATCCTCTAAAGGTGATTTATATGGAAAAATTGGGGAAAAGAATCACATTGGTTAATATGTGAATGGGTTTGATTTACACATATTTGTGTCTAATAATAATCTCTAGCATGGGAAGGAGAAAAGTGAATAAAAAATAAAGTTACATAATAACTTTAAATATATTTAAAAGGAATAGCAAATTATACGTAGCAGATTGGCAGTTTTACATGTAATCATCATTTTGTTTCTATTCTATTATGTTCTTGTTTTATATATCCAATTCAGAATAATATAAATAGATTTTAAAAATAAATAAAAATGTGAATGGGTTATAATCTAAATTGATGGAAGTAGTACCCACATAGGCATCAAAGAAATTATTTAGTACAATAAAATTTCAATTAACATATCTTAAATTCTCCATATGTTGGTTTTTTAGGTTTTCCTCCCTGTTGTCTTTGGAGAAAGAATCAACACCAGAAAACAACCTGATATTCAATCACTTGAAAACAAAAGAAAACAAAACACCAAACAGGGTTAGTGCTAACTTATTAGACAAGTCTGCACATTATAAATATGTCATAATTGGTTAGAGATAAGTACAAAATAATAACATTGAGTAGTGCAAGACATAAACAGTATGAGACTTCTAAATCATTATAATCCCCTGGAGTTAGCAAGATGAATTAAAATCCTGCTTCAGACATATATTAGGTGTATAACACAGGACAGGTCTTTTAACTTCTCTTAATTTTAACTTCTCTTTAATTTTAAAAATGAGAGTTGGTGGAGGTGGTTGAACATGAGGGTTTTTAAGTTACCTTACAGCTCTAATCTCTGATCCTATAGTTTTCTGTTCTATTTTGGTTGTTATTGTTGACTTTAAGGATTGGCCATATTGCTAAAAACCTCATGTGATAATAGGGGCTAACCTTGAGTTCACCTTGGGTTTAGATTTACTGATCCAGTGCATAAGAGATATAAAGCTAGCAATCACCAGCTACTGGTGGTTATCAGTGAGACTGGGGTGGAGGCAGGATAGAAATGGGGTTGGGGAATAGGGTCAGGCTACCCTGCCCAAAATGTCACAATAACCTAACATTTGAAACTTGTATATAGCTAATAAGTAAGATTCCATTGTATCAGCTTAGTCCCTTTTTGAGTTCTTAATTCAATGTTCACATCTCTGGGTTGGTCAGGCTCTCTTAAAGTGTAGGTAGGAGAATGTGAATGTATTTGTATTTTAAAGGCTTGCATCTTACTTGCCTGTGTTACATAGGAGTCACACCTGCTACCCTGGACCTGTTTTCCTCCATCCCATGTTCCCAATGCATGCTGGGATGGCATACAAAGACCTCTCACTGTTGCAATCTCACCCTGGAATCTTCCTTTGAATCTAAAGCTTCCTTACAGTCCTCTTCTTCTGTTAGAGAGGTTTTTCTCCAGGACATTCATTTTGAAGAGGGGTGATTGTGAGATAACCTTAATTCTCCTCCCAACTGAATTTATGACATTCCAGATTTTAATGCCATCCCCAACTGTGGGCATCTTCCTTCCAACCTCAGCCTCTTTTCAATTCCCCTTTTCATGTTGTCTTTCCCCATTAGAATGTAATCTCCTCAAGGGCAAGGACTATTTTTCTTTTTACTTATATTTCTATCTTCTAGTACTTCACACAGCACCTGGAAAATAGTGAGCACATAATAAATGCTTATTGCCTTATTGTCTCTCCAAGTTTAATCTGGCTTGGAGGCTAGGACTGAGAGAAAAATTGGGGGCCAGACCCCCAAAACTTATCATATTAAAAATCTTTACTTCGTTTATGTGAAGGGGAAAATGGTTAAGATCAGTGGAGTTTCTTTTAGGAGGCACTCCATCAAGAAGTGAAGGAAACTGGAAATTGGTGTAACCATCAGAGGGTTCCAATGTCTATTTAAAAATCATTGGCCCTCTCTCTCTGCCAAAGTTGATAAACCTAGATTCAGCTTCTACATATCTGGTGCTTGGGAATGATCAATAGCAACAATAAAAAATACCACTTTGGTGAGAGGATTCTAGGAAGATAGCAGAGTAATTCAGAAAATTATAAACTCTCCAGATTTCCCCCACAAACAAACAAAATTGCAGGAATATAGGCAAGTGATAAATCAATAAGGCTGGGAGCAGAACAGGGGTCTTCCTAGGATAATCTGAGAAGATCAAAGAAAGACCCCAAGACTGAATTTTAATTGGTGTCAAGTATAAATACCTTCAGGCTAGCTCAGACCAAGGGGGGAAACCTGGGAATACCTGAGTCCAGGTTCAGACATAGCCTCAGCCCAAATTACAAGAACTTTCACTTCTAGGACAATGTGGGGAGTTGAGGATCTAAGCTGGGAAGATTGAGGGAACCTCAATTAATTAGAAATTCCAGGTCCAGCTGTACTGCAGAAAAGCTGCTTGTGCAAGAAGGAACCAGCAGAGTTGTGAATACAGAAGTAGGGCAGGGATGCTGCTGGTTGCCAGCACTTATAGGAAAGTGGAATTCTTTTTGGGTTCCTGGCTAGAGGGGAGAACTGAAGTGAAGCCATCCCTCCAATCTTAGGATTAGGTGGTTACTCTAATAATTTTTTTCTCATTTTTTAAAAATGAGCACACAAAGAAGAAAGAACCCAATCATAGAAACTTACTATACAAATAGGAAAGACTGGGGTTCATCTTTAGAGGAGGACATTAAAGTTAAAAAAAAGTCTCCCCTATTCCAAAAAGTAATGTTAAATGGCTATCTGACCAGAAGGAATTTATAGAAGAACTCAAAAAAAAAGACTTTAAAAATCAAATAGAAAGAGATGGAGGATTAAAAAAGTAAAATAAAATAAGAATCATCCAAGAAAAACAAAAGGATTATAAACAGTAAGTCAACCAACTAGAAAAGGAATTCCAGAGTCTTAAAGAAGAAAATGATTCTTTGAAAAGTAGAATTGGGCAAGGGGAAGTGAATGAAGCTATAAGATACTAAGAAAAAAAACAAAACAACATATAAAGAATGAAAAAATAGAGGGAAATATGAAAGATCTTATATGAAAAATAACAGATTTAGAGAACAGGTCAAGAAGAAAAAAACATAAGATAATTGGACTACCTGAAAGCTGTGACCAAAAAAAACGAACCTTGACACAATAATACAAAAAATAATCAAAGAAAGTTATCCTGAAGTGATAGAACAAGAGGGAAAAAAATCTGTAGATCATTGCATCACAATACATCCTACAAGGAAAACACATAGAAACATAATTGCTAAATTTTGAAACTCCCAGATCAAAGAGAAAATTTTACAGGAAACAGAAACAAAAACAATTCAAATTGGAGCTACAAATAGAATTGTATAGGATTCATCAGCAGCTCAATAAAAGATCACAAGTCCTGAAATATTATATATCAACAATCACAACTACTAGGCCTTTAGCTAAGAATATTATATCCAGAAAAATTAAGCATAATATTGAATGGGAAAAAAAATGGACATTCAATGAACTTGCAGATTTCCAGGATTGTGTCTTAATCAAACCTGAACTCAATAGAAAATTTAACATATCAGAGCCAACTTTAAAGACTAATTTCAAGGGACCAAATAAAAAGAAACTATTTGTGTTTTATACATGGAAATGTAAACCATGTATTTAAGATTGACATCAGTAATTGGGTAGTCCAAAAGAAAGACTGGGACAGAGATGAGTATGATCTGAGTATAAAAAGCAAAATTGTATAAGAAAAGGTAAAAATAGTAATTATGCTATATGAATGAGGTGTAGAGGAAGAACTGAAACAGAAGCATTAGATGGAGAAGGAGGGCTGGTAGTTTTGAAAACCTACTCACATTGGGAATAGGTTACAGAGGGAACAATACATAAATATACCATGAAGGATACAGCACTCTCCAAAATCTATTAAAAAATGAGAAAGGGAATAGGATAAAGTGAGATATAAAAGGGTGTGTAGATTTATAGCAGTGGGACAAGGTGTGTAGATCAAGGAGAAAGTGATAAAAGGGAAAGAAAAAGTTTGGGGGAGAAGATAGGGAGGGATTTATGATTGGAGGGAGGTTAATTAATAGCAAGGAAAGTTAAGAAATAGAACTAAAGTAGAAGAGTTAGCAAAGAGTAGATGTTGATAAAGTCAAAATTAAAGATTCAATCAAGAGAGAGCATTATATTATATGTCAGCCATATTAATATTGCTTTAGATGCATGTCTGTGTGCAAATGTCTATCTGCGTATATATATATATATATATATATATATATACACATATATCTATATGTGTGTGTGAGAGTGTGTGTGTGTGTGTGTTTAGGTGTATAGTATGGATATGTGTATATATGGGGTATATGTACAGCTAGGTATATGCACATACATATACACACACACATACATAAACACATCCATTTATAATTGTAATCTGCTTTGGAGACATGGGAGAATGAAAGGGGAAAAAAGAATAAAATAAAAAGCACACAGAAGAAAACAAAAGAATAACCTACTGGAAGCAAAGAAAGGAGGAAAAGTAATGAATATAATGTCTTCTATTATTACATATGATTTCCTGAAATGGAAATTTCTTATAATATTTTGAATCTTCCCTAATGTACTGCTGGGCACATGACAATGTTTTTCCTTTTTCTGTCTTTTTCCTATTTTGTTTTGTTTTTTCTTATTTTCTATTTATTTTTAAATAAATTAATTTAAGAAAATAAAGTCAACTATGGAATTTTTAAAAATACCATTTTAAATGACTTATTTGGAGTTTCACTGTGCAGCCTTAGGAAGGAACATGGGTGGTTATCAGTTTGTAAAAATAAGAAAACAAGAACCGTGATTAATGGAAGCGAGGACTGCCAATGATTGATGCCAGGGATTAACCTTTCAAAATGTAGTTGGGAGTGGGGGTGGGATGGGGTAAGAATTGGTGGTGGTAGTGACTCATGCATTGTAGACATCTCTGGCCAAAGTCTGACCAACAAACAATCTTTAGACATTTAAGAAGCAAAAACTCATATTCCACACGGAAGAAAATACCTTCAAATCGGGAATTTCACTCTACCAGTTTGCATCTAATACAGGCTGTGTTATTATCTCTTGAGAGCTCTAAAAGCAGGGCTGGTGTGGTAATGGATGTACTTATTACAGGGACTTGGGCTGCTTACCACTTGGTTCTTTGTTCCTACTCTATCTCTAACTGAGAAGCAAAACGATACAGAGGAAAGTGGTGGTTTTGGAGTCAGAGAACCTGGATTCAAATCCCAGATCTTCCACTTCCTACTTGTGTGATTTTGGGCAATTCATTTAACTTGTGTGAACCTCAGTTTCCTTGCTATGAAATGAGTGGATTGGACTAGAAAGTCCTTATGATTCTCTTCCTATGTTTGGTTGATCATTTGTGGAAGCAAACCACATCTTCAACTTTGGACTGTTCCAAGTTTTACAATGAACACAGAATCATGGGAAATTGTTGGGAAAGTTGAAAAATATTAAGTATAAAGTCAAGAAGCCATTAATTTAAGAACAGGTGGGATATAGTGAGCCCCCCCATGTAACAGCCCCCAAAACTAAAATGAAAACAGGCAATATTTCCAAGCCTTCAGTTCTTCAATCTAAAGCATGATGATCTGTGGTCAAAAAGGTCTTTCTTACGTTGCAAATGTTCCATTAGTTCTTTCCCCTGGTAAGTGAAGGGTAAGAAAGAGAGAAGAACCAGGTATTTTCTGGAAAGTGAAGCCACCAGACTGATTTTTGGATTCAGTTTTAAAAGTCCAGAAATATAATAAGTTGAATACCAGTGATTTTGAGATTCTTTCCTGTATAGTTTTCTGGACTTCAAGCATAACAATTGCCAGGATGAGGAGGAACAGGATGTAAAGAAAATGGAGTATTCCATTTTCCTTTGCCCCAAGTACTGGTCAAAGAAAAGTTCCAGGAATTGTCCAAAAGCTCTGCAAACCCTTCTCATCATCTCCACCCCTTGCAGAAATGCATAAGGGTGGATTAGAATGAAGAGAATGAGTTTGAAATAACCTGGCTATTTGCCTTGAGCAGCTCTCTTAAGGGGCTGGGGAAGGGGCAGAGGCTCTTAGCGGCATCCTTTCAAACGCTAAACGGTAAGATTGTACCACTAAAACAGTGTCATTGGTAATAGCTCTAAAATGGGAAAACGAACTAACAAAGGAAAAAACAAGGAAAAAAAGAAGCTGACAACATAACAAGGGGCACCTCCCACATTGACCAAAAGAAGCTTGCTGTTCCTCCCAGGGATAAACAGGTATCCTCATGATTTGTACAAATGTGACTCAAGGAGACTATGTGTTTCCATTCTGTTATGAGGCACCGTTGGCTGCCTTCACATCTCTAAATGTCCTTGCTATTCCTTTGGCACAGGTTCTTAATCTTTTAAATGTCAAAGACCTGTTTGTCATTCTGGTGAAACCTATGAATATCTTAGGAAAAAGTTGTTAAATTCCTAAAAAAAATTACACAAGATTACAGAGGAAACCAATTATATTGTAATACAGTTCTATAAATATATAGTCCATAAAATATATGTGTATATATACATCCATCTGTCTATAGCTTTATTTATGTATAATGTTCATGGAACTGGATATTGGCAGACCTCAACTTGATACTCATGTCTTGGACAGAAGTGGCAACTCTACAGAGATATGACATTGGGCCCTTCTTGGAAAACTTTTCTGTGATGGAAAAGAATATGCATTTTTTAAAAGCTAATTGAGCCTCCCACTCAGGTTTTTTGTATGAGTGGGATGTTTTATGGCTGTTGCCTCTGCCTCTTCTTGGCTTTGCTGATGTTTCGCAAACATCCCAAATTCACAGTCAATGTTTTTGTAACTTAATCCATCTGTATTCATAAACAAGATATATATTTAGTATCCATTGGGTTTGGTGTTTCCAGAGACGCATCAGTCTTATATTTATCCACTGGATTCACAGACTATGTAGAACACTCTTAAAAGAAAATCCTGTTTTGAATAGTACAACAATGCTTTCATTGATTTTACAGCCTAAATGTTGTTTTCCGAGTTAAGGAGAGGGTGACTTTCCTCTCTATTGACTCTTACAAAGCAACTGAAATAAGAATGACTATGTCAGAAGGATGGTGAGACAGAAGTGGGAAGTGTTTGATGCGATAGGCAAAGAAAAATGCTTTAACAATCCACATACCTGTTTTGACTTTTGGTAATTGGCTACAAAATTTAAGGCAGTTGGGTGGCACAGTGGATATAGTGCTAGGTCTGAAATCAGGAAGACTTAAATTTCTGAATTAAAATCTGGCCTTAAGATACTTCTTAGCTTGACCAGTGATCCTGGTCAAGTCACTTAACTCATTTTGCCTCAGTTTCTATAAGTAAAATTCCCTCAAGAAGGAAATGACATATCACTTCAGTATCTGTGCCAAGAAAATCTTAAATGGTTTCATGAAGAATTAGACACAACTGGAGTAATAACAATCATCACAAAATTGAATTCAATAATCATTTATCAAAGATCTACTAGTGCTGAAACCTAGAATGTATATGAAATGGTTTCTGTTCTCACAGAGCTTATATTCATGAACAGACATATATTTAATATAAAGTAAGTTGAGAAAGAGCTGGAGGGTCCAAGTGATTAGGGAAGATATGTCATAATTGACCCACAATCCTGAAATGAGCACAGGATTCTGAGTGGTGGAGATGAAAGACTGTAGTCCAGACAGAGCAAGTAGGGATTGTAATTTTTCTGTTGCTGAGTGTTAATGTGTTACACTTTTTTGACAAAAAGCAATCAGAATTTTTAAGCTAATCAATTCTTGTCCAAGAGCATTGCATCCTGCTTATACATGTTCATTCACTCAGCCAGGAATGGTAAAAATGAAGGAAAAAGCCAGAAAGTCTTTCTGGCCATATTTACCTTGGCTGTACCCATTAGTGGATACTAAGTATTGCTAAAACATCCTATTTGGCAGATGAGCCCTCTTCAGGGTGTTTATAGTGTTCAGGCTGTTTCTCTAACAGACGAATCAGAGGTTGACTTAACCATCATAACAAATTAACCAGTTTTGCTTGAAGATCCAGCCTAAATCAAGTTGGTTGATTAACCACTCCTCCCATCACCCCCAATTTCACCTTCCTTCTCCTGTGCACACACAGAAACATGCATAAAAACCAGTAAGGGTTTTTTCTGTGGGTTAAATCTTCTAAGGTTTAATATGCAGTGTGGCATAGTGGATAGAGAGTAGGATGTTAAGGCACAGCAAGGACTGTGTTCAAAGACCATCTTAAACACTTTCTAGTTCCATGATCCTGCTCAAGTCACTTAATTCTTATTTTGCCTTATTTTTCCTCATCTATAAAATGGACATGATAACAGTGTAAAAAGGGGGTACACTAGATAGAGTGCCAGACCTGGAATCAGAAAGATTCATTCTTGTAAGTTCAAAACTGGTCTCAACTGTAAAATGAGCTGGAGAAGGAAATGGCAAACCCTTCCAGTATCTTTTTTCCAAGAAAATCCCAAGTAGGAGTTGGACACAACTGAATTTTTATCTCTTAGGGATCTCATGAAGATCAAGTAAAATAATGTATATAAAGGACTCTTGAGGCAGCTAGGTGATGCATACAGCACCAGACCTGAAGTCAGGAGGACCTGAGTTCAAATCTGGTCTCAGACACTTAACACTTTCTAACTGTGTGACCCTGGGCAAGTCACTTAACCCCAATTGCCTCAGCAAAAAAAAGGACTCAAAAATAAACATTTTTTTTAAAATTTTTATTTTATTTGCATAACATATGTGTGGGTAATTCTTCAACAATAACCCTTACATAGCTTTCCGTTACAAATTTTTCCCCCAACTCCCCACCCCTCCCCTAGATGGCAGGATATCCACTTCATGTTAATTATGTTAAAATATTGGCAAATCGAATATATGTATACATATTTCCAAACTTATCATTGGTGTGCAAGAAAAATCTTATCTACACAAACGATATATCAGATAAAGGAAACACAATGTAAGCAAACATCAATCAAGGAGTATGAGAATGTTATGTTGTGGTCCACATTTCGCATCCCTCTCTCTGGGTGTATATGGCTTACTTCAGTGAACAATTGGAGGTGGTTTGAAACATTTCATTGTTGAAGAGAGCCTTGTCCATCAGAATTGATCGTCATATAGTACTGTTGTTGCCGTGTATAATGATCTCCTGGTTCTGCTCATTTCACTCAGCATCAGTTCATGTAAGTCTCTCCAGGCCTCTCTGAAATCATCTTGCTGGTCATTTCTTACAGAACAATAATATTCCATAGTATTCATATACCATAATTTATTCAGCCATTCTCCAATTGAAGGGCATCTATTCAATTTCCAGTTTCTAGCCACTACAAAAAGGGCTGCCACAAACATTCTTGCACATGTGGGGCCTTTTCCTTTCTTTATGATTTCTTTGGGATATAAGCCCAATAGAAATGCTGCTGGGTCAAAGGGTATGCACAGTTTGATAACTTTTTGAGCATAGCTCCAAATTGTTCTCCAGAATGGCTGTATCCGTTCACAGCTCCACCAACAATGCATCAGTGTCCCAGCCCTCCCACAACCCCTCCAACACTCATCATTAACTTTTCCTGTCATTTTAGCCAATCTGACAGGTGTGAAGTGGTATCTCAGGGTTGTCTTGATTTGCATTTCTCTGATCAATAGTGATTTGGAGCACCTTTTCATATGACTATAAATAGTTTTAATTTCATTCTCTGAAAATTGTCTGTTCATATCCTTTGACCATTTATTGATTGGAGAATGGCTTGAATTTTTATAAATATGAGACAATTCTCTATATAAAAAATAAACATTATTTTTGCACAAACAAAACCAACAGAAATAAGATTAAAATGGAAGAACAAAGCTGGGGGGAAATCTTTATAAAAATCTGATAAAGATCTCATTTCTAAAATATATAAATTATTGTGTCAAATTTATAAAAATACAAGTCATTCCTCAATTCATAAATGGTCAAAGGATATGAACAGACAATTTTCAGATGATGAAATTAATGCCATCTATAATTGTATGAAAAAATGCTCTAAATCACTATTAATTAGAGAAATGCCAGACTGAGGTATCACCTCATACCTCTCATATTAGCTAAGATGACAGAAAAAGATAATGATAAATGTTGCAGAGATATATATGTAGGGACACTAATACATTGGTGGAGTTGTGAAATAATCCAACCATTCTGGAGACCTATATTGAACTATGTCCAAAGGGCTATCAAACTGTGCATGCCCTTTGACCCAGCAGTGCCATTACTGGGTCTGTATCCTAAGGAAATCATAAAGGAGGAAAAAGGACCCATAGGTGCAAAATTGTTTGTAGCAGCTCTTTTGTGGTAGCAAAGAAATGGAAAATTAATAGATGCCCATCAACTGGGGAATGGCTGAACAAGTTATGATATATGAAGGTAATAGAATATTATTGTTCAATAAAAAATGATGTACAAGCTGATTTTAGAAAGGCCTGGAAAGATTTACATGAACTGATGCTGAGTGAAACAAGCAGAACCAGGAATACATTGTACACAATAACAGTAAGAATTGTGATGATCAACCATGAAAGATTTGGTTCTTTTCAGTGGTTCAGTGATCTAAAGCAATTTCAAGAGACTTGAGACAGAAAATGCCATCTCCATCCAGAAAAAGAATGAAGGAGACTGAACATATATCAACACATGCTATGCTCATTTCTTTTTTCTGTTTTTTTTTTTAATATTTCTCATGGTTTTCCCCTTTTGATTTGATTTTTCTTTCCCAACATGATTCATAAATTAATATGTATTAAAATAAATAGATTTACTAGGAAAAAATAAACATTAAAGCATAATATAAGTGTCACTTGTCAATGTACAATTATGCACATTTAATCTCTGGACTTGGCCTTAACTATATATATATATATGTATATTTTTTTTTAGACTTGTTTTCTATCCTTACCTTAGCATATGGGTTCTCTTGGTTCTAGTCTTCCAATTCTTTTAGGTTACTCCAGACTTTTTCTTATCTATTTCCTAAGTCTAAGGGACAATTATGGAAGCTCAAAGAGGATTATTCATGAATTCTGCTAAGAATATAGTCAAAATTTTTAAAACAATATTGCCTACAAAGGTTCTATCTTCATATATTTATTTAGCCTATCCCCTGTGCCTAGAATTAACTTTCTAGCCTCACCTTTTCCTTTTAGAATCCTTTCCTTTATTCAAGGCTCAGTTCTTAGGTTTCCTCCTTATGAAAAGTCTTATTCTCTTAGTGGTTGTCCTTCTTTCCCTCCTCAATTATCTTGTATTTTAAAAATCTACAATTTGTCTTTTTGTTGTTGTTTAGTCATTTTAGTTATATCTGATTATTTGTGATCCATTTGGAGTATTCTTGGCAAAGATACTGGAGTGGTTTGGCATTGCCTTTTCCAGCTTATTTTACAGTTGGGGAAAATGAGTCAAATAAGATTAAGTGACTTTCCCAAGGTTACCCAGGTAGCAAATGTTTGAGATTTGAAATTCTCAGGAAAATGAGTCTTCCTGACTCCAGGGCTTGTGCTCTATCCACTGCATCATCTAGCTGCCTTTCTGTATGCATATGTACTTATAAATCTGTAGAATTCTCTTTTTTCATGAATGTGTATTTCTTTTCAGGGGACAGACAGATTACCCTGATTTTCTTCCACCCCCTTCCTGAATGAAGTAATTTGTCTATTTTCTGGTAAATAAAGTTTGGGGTAGTAACACTAAAGAAAACTCAAGGAGAAAAAATGTGTGTGTGTGTGTGTATTTTTCTTTTCTCTATTTGTTCTCTCTATTTTCTTTCTTTATTTTTCTTGACCACCAATGAAATAACATCCTAAGACAATTTAAAGGAACATGTTGTGAAGTGAAAAAGGCTAAATACAAATTTTCCTGTCCTTTGTAGAATGAAAACAATCCCTAGCTGATAAAACATGATAGAGTCAAAGAGAAAATTTACATTTTAAAAAATAAGTTTAATTGATGCCTTTTGATATCACAGTTACTTTTGAAAAGAACATTCTACCTTTTCTCATCCTCAGAATTAAATCCTCCTTAAAAATAAAGGGAAACAATTAAGCACAAATATCCAATGGCAGTATATAAGACAATGTATGTAGCACACTGTACTGGAAAACTTTTATCTCTGCCTAGAGGGAATCATAGGCTCATAGATTTAAGGCTCATGAATTTCACAGGCCACTGAATTCAACATTTCCCCATTTTATAGATGAGAAAATTGAGGCTCGGGAATTTGAAAAGCTTTGCCCAAGGTCATACAGTAAGTGGCAGAGCTGGAATATACACCTAAGAACTCCATATAAAATTCAGAATTCTTTCCACTGAATCTGGCTGTATGATTCATTAACTTTTTCTCAGATGCCATTATTGGCTTAACATTTATTCGAAGTTTGGCTTTCTTTTAGTAATCATTCACATCATTGTAACAATTGCTGATATCTTGCCTTTTTGTTTTGCTTACTTTACTCTGTATCAATCCATGGAAATCTTTTCATGTTTCTCTGGGCACAATAAATGAGAACAAATATTTTTCAGACTCAAGGAAAATGATGAAAAGTATTCTGAGACTCAAGATGACAGGCTTATATTTTAAGAGTGAGAAAAACTGTAAAAAATTCTTGAGTCAAATTTCATTTTGTTGCTGAAGAAACAGGTCCTTAGAAGTTAAAAAAATGTATCAAGTCATATAGTTAGCAAGTAGAAACTCAAGTTCTGTGGTTCTAAATCCAAAGTTCTTTCTGGGACCCCATGTTGTCTAGGTGGTGTTCTGCGGGATTCTAGACAAACATATCAAATCCAAAGCCTTTCATTGTGTTTTTCCAAGTTTTTTTTTTTTCCAGTCATTTTCTTTTTGCTCTTTACTTCCCATCTCACCATAAAAACATTTATTTCTCTTTTTAAAATATTTTCTCTAATCAATTGACCCAACCCACAATTCACTAAAAGTTCCAGCTAAGGAATGGAAACACTATGGTTTATGGAATAATGAATTTGAGCTGCAAAGCGATATAATTATGATATTATATGGAATCTCTTACTGAGTGCTCAGTCTCTTTGTAATAACTCAGATAAACTACATTTTATGTTCCAAGGAGGAGAAATGGAAATAAGGAAAATAGGCTGAAGGCAGAGGAGAGACAGGTGCCTAATAGAAAGAAAAGAGCAAAATAGCAGGATAAGAGAGGCAAGAACATATGAAAAATGAAAAGCAAGGGAGAACGGTAGCAGGTATAAATGAAAGAAAATAAGAGAAAGGCATTGGAAAGGAACTCCAGGGATTATGAGATTAACTAGGCACAATCCCCAAATCCTTCTCTAATTAGGAAAAGGTACTATAGTTTGTTCTTCAGGTGTTTTTTAGTTATGTCTGACTAAAATGGGTCATGGATCCCATTTGGCAAAGATACTGGAATGATTTTACCATTTCCTTGTTCAGTTCATTTTACAGATGAAGAAACTGAGACAAAGAGAATTATGTGACTTGTCCAGAGTGACAAAGCTACTAAACATCTGAGACTGGATTTGAACTCAACTCTTCTCAATTCTGAGACACTATAGCTATTGCACCACCTAGCTGCCTCACCTACAGCCTATGTAGCAAAAATTAAATAAAATAAATTAAAATAAAATTTAAGAACAAAACATTGGCTGTAAATCCAAAAGGACAATTCCTACATGACTTGCTCCTTCTTGTCAATGGCCACTTTTAGAGATGGATCTTTCTCCATCCAAGCCTTATCTAGGATGTTGCTTCTACCTCTCTATGATCTGTAGCTTAGCTAGATTTGAATTCAAGTCCCATGATTCTAAAGTTCAGTGCTCCTTCTGTTGTATCATGCCACCTTCAGGTTTATGAAATCCTTGGTCACCATCTATTCCCCGTCTGTTTCCCATCCCCTTTTCTGTTTGTTTCCCTCTTTGTTCTTTCTTTCCTTCTGCACCCCTTTTTTATGTTCCCCCTTTTCTCTTTATTCTCTTCTCCTCTGCTATATAAAGGAACCCATGGGCTGCATAAGGAGTGGTAGCAATAAACCTACAAAATTCAAAGTGAGAATTGTGACATATTTTGAATATCCAGGCCAATTTTTAGTCCTGGTTTGTCCCTGGCTAAAGGCTTTTATTAGGTAATATTGTAACTCACTTTTGGAACAGGCTGGAGCATAGGTAAGGATGCTCTGCTGAGCTTTGTTGAAATGCCAATACAACCATCAAGGGCTTGAAGTTCCCTGGATCAGTTATTGTTTGAAATGAAAATTTAGCAATTAAATGAATTGAGATATGTGTTTTTGTAATATGGTGCAAATGTACTAAAAGCTTGGCTTTGACACATATGGTATTTTATTCTGTACCCTGCCCTGCCTTTGTTTTGATGCTTAAATTAAATTGTGGACTATCATGTAGAAGACAAAGAAATATATATATATGCATGTAAAATTATTCTATACATATTTCTATCAGTTCTTTCTCTGGATGCAAATAACATCTCTTTTCATATGACCTTTATAATTAACTTGGGTATTCATAATAATCAAAATAACATTCAATCAAAGTTGTTCTCAGGGACATTCTTTTTCTTGACCACCAATGAAATAACATCCTAAGACAATTTAAAGGAACATGTTGTGAAGTGAAAAAGGCTAAATACAAATTTATTTGTATTTATATCAAAATCTTCATTGATAATTTTTTGTCCCCCTTTCGCACCTACCATGTCTTCTTTCATTGTCTTCTGCATTCCCATAGCATTTAATGATTTGGAGATTATGTTATACTTTGAATCATAGTCTTCATCAGAAGAATATTTTCATTGATAGGGTGGATGCTTTTTGGTCAGAGGCTAATTGTGCTTGCTGAATAAATGCACTGTGAAATTTCTCAGATACAATTCAGCCATTTCCTCTTTTACTTAATTCTGGGTCCTGCCATAGTGGCTCTCCAAAATGTGTACTAATGGAATAATCCAATGGACTGTCCATGCAACTGCATGTCATCATCTGGTCAATACACATTTTTCATCTTTGCCTTTGGATGGTTAATTTGTCAATTTTGATTATTTATGGATTACATCAATAAGGCCTTCTAGTATTCTTGTATCTAATATGTTCTGCAAGATATTATCTGCAAACAGTAACACTTAACTATAGAAAAAATAAGATATCTTCATGGACAGCTAGTTGATCACCTGGGAGTCAAATCAGAATCAGCTGTCTTTGGGCCATCAGATCTTTAATCAGTTATAACAGAGGTCAAAATGAGTAACTGATTAGAAGATGTTTATCCATAAGAAGTCATTGTAAGTAATTACAACAATTCTAAACCTACCTATTTAAATAAGCTGCCAATTCTGGAAAATGGGAAATAGATAAAAGGAAAGATAGTGTTTTGATTATTGTATGTTTAACTGACATAAAACTGTTATTGTAAAGAGAGCAAAAAAGCTCAGAAACTATCCCAACTGGTAAATATTTGTTCTCTCTGTAAAGAGTAAAGTAAAAGTAAAGAGTAGCCAAGGATCACATCAATTTTGAAAATAAACTAATTTGTAAACATGATGGAGGAGGAAGGAAAGTTATGCATAGTATCATGTGACAAAACATTGATTAAAGTATAAATGGAAACCTGCAGAAAACCTATAAGGAGAATCAGAAAAGACAGATCATTCCCAAAACATTGGTAAATACAATTGTAAAAATCAGAAACAAGAGCAAAAATTAGAAACCAGTGATCTGTTCTCATTATCTAACTGTGGAACCATCAGATTTTAACTTTAGTATCTTGGTATTTGATTCTTTATGTGAAGAAGTAAAAACAGCACTTAATAAAATGAGTTGGCAACAATAACTATCTCTGGCCAAATATGTGGCACAGTAGTTAGAGTGGGAGTTGGATCAGGAAGCCTCAAGTTCAAATTTTGCCTCAGACACTTACCAGCTGTGTGTGCCTCGGCAAGTCACTTATCTTCTGCCTTATCTGTAAAATGAAAATAACAATCACATAAGTCCTAGGATTGTTGTGAGAAAATGAGTCAACATGTAAAGTACTTTGCAAACTTCAAAGGGCTATATAAGTGGTATTTGTCTGTTATCATTACAAACAGGAAGAATTTGTAGTGGGGATGATAAACATTTTTACAGGTCCTCAATTACTGGGAAATTTAAAAACAAATCAAGAAGTGGAAAATATAAATGATGTAGTAATAAAAGGCGACTGAGAATATATTAGATATTAGTTTAGTGCCCACTCTAGAAGTGGTACACATGAATAATTTGGATCTACATAGACTTCTGAGATGGGGAATTTTTTTTCTCTTCTTAAAGAAATTTCTCAAAGAAATACTACATGTTTTAGCATTGGGGCAGTATTAAAAGATTCCTTGTGTGACTTCAGGCACTCAGAAGCCTGGGGAAAAGAAGAGAATCCATTTGGAAGGAGATGAGGAGGCTTTGACCAACATATGGAACAGTAATAGCTAATATTATTAGCTATTGCCCTCCCCCATCCACATACAGAGCGGAAAGAGCGAGGTTTAAGATGTGTTCTGTATCTTAGCTAGAACACTCTGTGTGTGTTGAGGGGAGGGGAGAGGAATAGATAAGGGATTTAGTAAGTCTTGACATCATCTTTCAGGAAATCATCAAGGAAAACTGCCCTAATGTCCAAGAACCAGAAGGTAAAGTAGCCATTGAAAGAATTCACCAATCATCTCCTTAAAGAGACCCCAAAATGAAAACTCTAAGTAATATAGTAGCCAAATTTCAGAATTATCAGATCAATGAGAAAATATTGCAGGCATCCAGAAAGAAACAATTCAAATATTGAGGATCTACAATCAGGATTACCCAGGACCTAGCAGCTTCCACCTTAAAAATTGAAGGGGCTGGAATCAGATATTTTGAAAGGCAAAGAAACTTGGATTACACCAAGAATAAACTATCCAGTTAAATTGAACATTATCTTTCAGGGAAGAAGATGGACATTTAATGATATAGGTGAATTTCATTTATTTTTAATGAAAAGACCAGAGCTGAACAAAAAAAAATCGATCTCCAAATCCAGAACTTAAGAGAAACATAAAAAGGTAAAAAGGAAAGAACACTTGAGAACTATATTTCTATTATGGGTATACTTAGAGAGTGTGGCTATAATTTGATTTTATTATGATAATATGAAGAAAAAAGAAACTAGAAGTGGAAAGGTGATTGTCCTGGAAAAAGAGGTAAAATGAGGGAAATTACATCTCATAATGAGGCAAAGACCTATTATAATTGAGGGAAAGAAGAGAGGGGGATGAACATTGTGTGAATCTTACTCTCATCAGATTTGCCTCAAAGCAAGAATATTAGACATATTAGGCTTCATAGAGAAACATGTCACACCTTATAGGGAAGTGAGAGGGGAAAGGGGAAAAGAAAGAGGAATGCTAATAGAAGAGAAAACAGAAATAGTAGAGGAAAGGTATAAGAAAGGGAGAGGGGTTATAAAGGGGGAGGGCTGTTTGAGGGAGCAAAATACTGGGGAGTAAGAAAGGGGGAAAGAAAAGAGAAAAGCATTACTTTGAATAAATAAGATGCAGGAAATACAGAATTAGTTATTTTCACTAAATGTGAATGGAATGAACTCTCCCATAAAATGGAAGTGGATAGCAGACTGGATTAAAAACCAGAATCCTACAATATGTTGTTTACAAGAAACACATTTAAAGCAGACTGATACATATAAAGTAAAGGTAAAAGGCTGGAGAAGAATTTATTATATTTCAGGTGAAGTAAAAAAAAAGCAGGGATAGTGATCTTGATCTCAGATAAAGCAAAAGTAAAACTAGATCTAATCAAAAGAAATAAGCAAGGAAAACTACATCCTACTTAAAGATACCATAGATAATGAAGCAATATCAATACTAAACATATATGCACCAAGTGGTATAGCATCCAAATTCCTGGAGGAGAAGTTAAGAGAGCTGCAAGAAGAAATAGAGAACAAAACTATACTAGTGGGGGGAATCTCATCCTTTCTCTCTCAGAACTAGATAAATCAAACCACAAAATAAATATGAAAGAAGTTAAGGAGGTAAACAGAATTTTAGAAAAGTTAGGTATGATAAATCTTTGGAAAAACATAGAATGATGACAGAAAGGAATATACTTTTTTTCTTGGTGGTTCATGGAACCTATACAAAAACTGACCAAGTATTAGGGCATAAAACTCTTAAAATCAAATGCAGAAAGGCAGAAATAGTAAATGTATTTTTTTCAGATCATGATGCAATAAAAATCACATGCAATAAAATGCCAGGGAAAAATAAATAAAAAATCAATTGGAAACTAAATAATCTAATCCTAAAGAATCAATGAGTAAAACAACAAATCATAGACACAATCAATAACTTCATCCAAGAGAATGACAATAATGAGACAACATACCAAAATTTGTGGGATGCAGCAAGGTGGTTATTAGGGGAAATTCCATATCTCTAGATGCTTACTTGCATAAAATAGAGAAAGAGAAGTTCAATGAACTGGGCTTACAACTAAAAAAACTAGAAAAAGAACAAATTAAAAATCCTCAATTAAATACCAAATTTGAAATTCTGAAAATAAAAGGGAAGATTAATGAAATTTAATGCAAGAAAACTATTGAATTAATAAATAAAATTAAATGTTGGTTTTATGAAAAAACCAACAAAACAGATAAATGTTTAGTTAATTTGATTAGAAAAAGCAAAGAAGAAAATCAAATTGTTAGTCTCAAAAATAAAAAAGGACAACTTTCCATCAATGAAAAGGATATTAAAGCAATAATTAGGAATTATTTTGTCCAACTATATGCCAATAAATTTGATAATCTAAGTGAAATAGAGGAATGTCTACAAACATCTAGATTACCCAGGTTAACAGAAGAGAAATAAATTATTTAAATAGTCCCATTTTAGAAAAAGAAATAGAACAAGCTATTAATCAACTCCCTAAGAGAAATTCTACAGGGCCAGATGGATTTACATGTGAATTCTAGCAAACATTTAAAGAACAATTAATTCCAATACTATATAAAATCTTTGAAAAGATAGGGAAAGAAGGACTCCTACCAAATTCTTTTTATGACACAGATATGGTGCTGATACCTAAACCAGATAGGATGAAAACAAAGAAAGAAAATTATAGAAGAATTTCTCTAATGAATATTGATGCAAAAAATCTTAAATAAAATATTAGCAAAGAGATTACAGAATGTCATCCCCAGGATAATACACTATGACCAAGAAAGCTTTATACCAGGAATGCAGGGCTGGTTCATTATTAGAAAAACTATTAGCAAAATTGACTATATCAGTAAACAAACTACAAAAATTATATGATTATCTCAATAGATGCAGAAAAAAACATTTGATAAAATCCAACATCCATTCCTATTAAAATGATGAGTACCATCTGTATAAAAACATCAGCAAGCATCATATATAAATGGGGACAGACTAGAACCATTCCCAATAAAATCAAGCATGAAACAAGGTTGCCCACTATCACCATTACTATTCAATATTGTATTAGAAATGTTAACTTTGGCAATAAGAGAAGAAAAAGAGATTAAAGGAATTAAAGTAGGTAATGAGGAAACCAAATTATTACTCTTCGCAGATGAGATGATGGTATACTTAGAAAATCCTAGAAAAAACTACTAGAAACAATTCAGAACTTTAGCAAAGTTGCAGGATACAAAATAAATCTACATAAAATATCATCATTTCTATATATTACAAATACTACAAAGTCCAGCAGCAAGAGATACAAAGAGAAATTTCATGCAAAATAACTATCAATGACATAAAATATTTGGGAATCTATCTGCTAAGGGAAAGACAGGAATTATAAGAGCACAACTACAAAACGCTTTCTACACAAACAAAATCAGATCTAACCAGCTGGAAAAATATCAAGTGCTTATGGATAGGCCAACCAAACATAATAAAAATGACAATACTACCTAAATTAATCTACTTATTTAGTGTCATACCAAACTTCCAAGAAATTATTTTACAGATCTAGAAAAAAATAGTATCAAAGCTCATCTGGAAGAACAAAAGGTCAAGAATTTAAAGGGAATTAACGAAAAAAAAAATGCTGATGAAGGTGGCCTAGTTGTGCCAGATCTAAAACTATGTTATAAAGCAGTGATCATCAAAACCATTTGGTACTGGCTAAGAAATAGAGTACTCCATCAGTGGAATAGATTAGGTTCACTGGGCAAAATAGTCAATGACTATAGCAATCTAGTGTTTGACAAATCCAAAGACCCCAGCTGTTGGAGTAGGGACTCACTATTTTACAAAAACTTCTGGGAAAATTGGAAACAAGTATGGCAGAAATTAGATATTGACCCACACCTAATATCATATATTCAAGGTCGAAATGGGGTCATGATTTGACATAAGGAGTGATATTATAAGCAAATTACAAGAACAAAGGGTGATTTACCTCTCGGATCTGTGGAGAAGGAAGGAATTTGTGGCCAAAGAAGAACTGGAGCTTATTATTGATCACAAAATAGATAATTTTAATTATATTAAGTTAAAAAGTTTTTGTACAAACAAAACTAATGCAGGTAAGATTAGAAGGGAAGAAATAAACTGGGAAAACATTTTTACATTCAAGGGTTCTAAAATATATAAACAATAGACTCAAATATATAAGAATTCAAGCCATTCTCTAATTGATAAATGGTCAAAGGATATGAACAGACAAGTTTTAGATGAAGAAATTGAAACCATTTCTAGTCATATGAAAATGTGTTCTATATCACTATTGATCAGTGAAATGAAAATTAAGACAACTCCCAGGTACCACTACAAACATCTCAGATTGGCTAAGATGTAAGAAAAAGATAATAATGAGTGTTGGAAAGGATGGGGGAAAACTGGGACACTGATACATTTTTGGTGGAACTGTGAATGAATCCAACCATTCTGGAGAGCAATTTGGAATTATACCCAAAGGGTTATCACACTCTGCATACCTTTTGATCCAGCAGAGCTTTTACTGGACTTATATCCCAAAGAAATCTTAAAGGAGAGAAAGGTACCCACACATGCAAAAATGTTTGTGGCAGCTCTTTGGAAACTGAGTGGATACCCATCAGTTGGAAATTGACTGAATAAGTTATGGTATATGGATGTAATGCATATTATTTTTCTATAAGAAATATTCAGCAGAATAATTTCAGAGAGATCTGGAGAGACTTACATGAACAGATGCCAAGTGAAATGAACAGAACCAGGAGGTCACTGTACATGGCAACAAGAAGATTATATAATGATCAATTCTGTTGGATGTGGTTCTTTTCAACAATGAGATTATTCAGGCCAGTTCCTATGATTTTGTGATGAAGAGAGCCATCTACACCCAGAGAGAAGACTGTGGGAACTGAGTATGGTTCACAGCATAGCATTTTCACTTTTTGTTGTTGCTTGCTTGAGTTTTATTTTCTTTCTCATTTTTTCCTTTTTAATCTGATTTTTCTTGTGCATCAAGATAATTGTATAAATATGTATTCATATTTTAGATTTAACATATACTTTTATCATGTTTATCATATCTTGGATTACTTGCCATTTGTCTCTTTATGATCCCATTTGAAGTTTTCTTGGCAAAGGTAGTAGAGTAGTTTATATTTTCTTCTTCATATCTTTTACAGATGAGGAAAGAGAGGCAAACAATTAAAATTATTTGCTCAGGGTTATATAGGTAGCAAGTGTTTGAGGCGAGATTTGAACTCAGGTCTTCCTGACTCAAGGCCTGATACTCTCTATCCACTGTACCACTTAGCTGTTCCAATTTCTAAATACTAACCCTTCTAAAAGGGGTCATTAAGTTTAGAAATGGTATCTGCTTTATTTCCCTTCTTTTTGAATGAACAAACTGAGGTTAATAACTTTTCAAGCATTACACAGTTAGTAAGTGGCAATTGCCACATTTGAACCCAAGCTTTCTGATTCCAAAATCTTGACTTTTTTTTATTACACCTTAATATAGGCTCTAGACAGAGATGCTACAGCTTCAGTTCTACTTCTCTGAAGATCTGACTTTATTTCAGCCACTAGAAAGGTCCAGTGGAACCGCACCTGGCAAAAAGATTGCATGCCATTGAGAAATGTAAGCCAAATCCCAGCTTTAATTTATAAAATATGTACAAAGAAAATGCCACTGAAGGATTATGTGTGAACCAAATTTGACTAGTAAATAAAGATTTCCTATACCTTCCACAAACAAATCATTTCTTATTTTTGTTCTGTTCTCTAAGAGGATCCAGAATTCTTATGGATGGCATTATTTAACCCATTTTATGCTGGTGTTGCAAATGAACGCCCAGAGCACTTGTGGCCAACCTCATTCTCTTGGATTTCACAGTCCAGAATGGAACAGATGAGGCAAGCATCCTCTCTCTTGTTTTCTCCAAATTTCTCACACAAGTACAACTAGAGATTTGCTACAGTTCATTCCATTGGCAGTGATTCAAGTTTTATTCTTCCTTGAATTGAATAAATAAACTTGGTGTGGTAGGTGTCTTTTGAAAAAAAAAATCAATCTATTTTATTCACATTGGTTCACATTTGTTAAGGAATTTTAGCCAAATTAAATAAATGTCATGTTTCTTTCAGGATTGGAGAAAAAGGAGTATAAAAGCCCCAGTATTATTACAAGCATTGAAAACTGTTTAATTTGGATACTAACAGTTGAACATGGAAATAGCATAAGCAAAATTATTTTCTAGTGCCCTTAAATGAGTTAGAATAATGTGAAAAAATATATTATTGACTATGAAATTGTTATAGGTATAGTCTTATACCTTAGAAAACCAGGACTAAATATTATGGCAGTTCTCTTTAGCATCTGATATTGGTATTGATTCCCCCCCCCCCCGGGAGGGATGATAGCATACTATTGAATGAATCCCTCATCTAGCATGGGGAGACTGTATCCTATTAAGAAGCTGAGAAATATCCTAAATGGGTTTATGATGTTTCCTCAAACGGATAGAAATTTGTCTATTTGAGGGATTTCCTATACTGATGAGAACATAGTTCTAGACCACCTTCCCTGTGCCCAAAGCAAGAGTTCAGCTCTGAGAGGCAGCCAGGTGACACAGTAAAGAGAGGGAAAGGCTTTGAGTCAGGAAGACTCATATTCCAAAGTTCAAATTTGGTCTCATACACTACTGGCTGTATGACTCTGGGCATGTTGCTTAACCATGTTTATCTGTTTCCTTATATGTAAAATGAGAAGGAGGAAATGGTGAACCATTCTAAGATCTTTGCTAAGAAAACCCCAAATGGGGTGATAGACAGTTGGATGTGACTTAAAAAATGACCCAACAAAAACAATCCAGCACTTATGAAGAGGCACATTACTAATATAGATTACTTTTTCCTTAATATTTTGCAAAGGCATTGGTCATATCTGAAACAAAAATGAACTCCCCTTGATAGGAATTCTTTATAAGGTCACCCTTAGCTAACCTTCAGTTTTAACCTTCATCTACCAGCTTTCCTAATTGTCCAAATCTTCTGATCATCTTCAGTCAGAACAATACCAAAGTGAGGGGAGGAAGGCTGTTAAGAAGCTCTGATTTCAAATATCATAAACAGGGTCAAAAGTGGCATCTTAGAATCATGCTAAATTAGAGTAAGAAGGAGCCTGAGGCCATCTAGTCCAACTTAACTAATTTTTCAGAGGAGGTTGCAGAGATTGACAAAATTTTAAATAATTGGTTCAGGGTCACACACGTGCTAAATGTCAGAGATAGGATCTGAACCCTATCTTCAGCATTATTTCTGCTGTAGTTTTAAGAGCATTTGTGTCTTTTGCTTTGGAGAATAAACTGATTTATCTAATTTTGCCATTCTCCCACAGTCTCATTGCTGACTAAGTCAAAATGTCAGTATGGTTCACTTGAAGTTTTGAATGACCCTCATCAGGAGGATGGTTGTCTCACCAATCTGAAATGGAAAATGATCCACTAGGAAAAACATATAAAAAGGAAATAAAATGCAAAGAATTATCTGAGGACAAGTCAGTCCAATCCTTGATATGCCCATAGTTACAACTATTCTCAAAGACTTCGGAGCTGCTCGCATTGTCCCTGACAGCTAGAGGAAATATTTCTCCAAAGGCATATCAAGCTCTTTCAGGCTTCAATTGCTAGTTGAATTCACGGGTTAACACTAGTTGCCCACAAGTCCCAAGGGTAAAATGCAGCAAGTGTTGGGAAGTCCAAGGATCTTCACTCAATGAAGATACAACCTCAATCTGAGTCTCATTTTCCCCTCTGCAGACAGAAACTGAAAAGAGAATTCCAGAGGTAAACTAGCCTCCCTTTCTCTCTGAGAAATCCAGTTTGAACTTCCCTTCTCCTCCTCATGATGAAGGGGGTGGGGGCTTCAGACCTGGGAGCAGCTGCAACAAGATGCTCTCTGGTCTCCCAGCAAAGGGATTGTCTTTCTGTGGGACGTTTAGCCTTCTCCAAGAGAGGTGAAAGCATATCATTGCTAGTCTTGAACTCAGCCCTCCCACATAGCACCACATGGCTCCACCAGGCAGAGCAGCCAGGCCGTCATCATTCAGAAATAGTCACAGTTTGAATCAATTCAGGCTTGGGAATGATTTCAGAGCCTTTTGGATTGGGGTAAGGAACTCATTAAATGAAAATCCAAACTGGTTTAAATGTTGGACCAATTATGGGCTGATACAGACTACATGCTGAAATGGTTTCAGATTTGAAGTCTTACAGACCCTGAACAGCTTCAACTTGGTAAAAATATGATACACCATAGAAATGTTTTGGGAAAAACAAGAGGCTTTTCCCTCTTTGCTTTCTCTTCCTGCTCCCCTCCACCCCTGTAGCAGCATGGGCGTGTTGTCTCAAAGATGCTCTGGTGGGGTCCATTCCCTAGGATGCCAACCACGCCCTGTCACTGACAAGGCACAAGGAACTTCTTCTGCTCAATGGCTCTTCCCAGTTTCTCTCTGCATTAGGCACTGAGTTGTGTTTTCAATCTGCTGGTCACTTGTTTGTGTTTTTTTCAGAAAATGACAGAATCCAAAGCCTGTGAGAGGGTCAGAGAAAGGCCATGTCTCCCCCTTCAAGGAAAGTTATAGCAAAGCTCTAACCTACAAATAATGCCCTCCTTGTGGGCGGGATTCCCAGGGAAACACACTTGCCTAATCAATTCAATAGTCTCTGAATCCTACTCATCAGATCCCTTATTTAAACCTGTATCCCTTGAGACAACACAAATCCTCTTCCTATTATTCAGTCTTAAGTTTAGATCTAGAAGAATTATTGAAGTCAGACTCTTTAATGAGAACTGTATGTATGCAAGGAAAAGCTCTGAGGACTTGCTCTGAGCAAAATCACAGAGGTTAACCTTATCTTTAAAAACCAAACTAGTTCTTCTCCTTTTTGTGTCCCTCCACCGAGCCATACATTGTTCACTGGCTATCTAGAGTCCTCACTGTATCATACTCCATTCAACTTTGCTCTTCCAAAAATAGTACCCTTTATTTTGAAATTGTGTATTTCTCTCTTCTCAAGACACTTTACTCTTTTCTCAGCAAGCTCTCCCTCTCCCAGCTGTTAGGATTAAATAAATCTGATTATATTTATTCTTTATTCTTATCATGTGTTACATGACCTTTTAGTAATTTGCAAAAAGTCAGAGTTAGTAAGCAGAAGATGTTGTATTTGAACCTTGGTTTTTTGACTTCAAATTCAACACCTTTCTGCAGTTCCATACTACTTCATAGTACAATGTGAACAACTGACTTAATGTGTCCAACTTCCCTAATATAAAAGGCACTTGTTACTTCATCAGAAATAAAGTTGAAATTCCAAGCAAAGTGATGGTCCTGTGGGGGAGGAGCACTTTTGATCATGGTGAGCTTATTGTCTGCTACTTCTCTTCCACAAATCTCATCACCATTGTGATTGACAATCCACCCTTCTGTAGAAACTGCCCTTCACAGGTGGGCATAGTGTGTGGGCTATGTGTGCCAGCATACCCAGCCTTTACTTTATGCAAACCAGTGCTACCCTCACTCTTCTAAGTGGACAAGGTAAGCACTGGTTCCCCCCCCCAACTCATTCATGAAAGTGAGAGTTGGTTCTCTCCATGACAACATGGCAAGTATAGAGACAGCTGCTTTCTGACTCTTAATTAGCTCCAGATGGGCATGGGGGAAAAAGCCATCTGCTGGAGCTGCTTAGGGGTGGCTTGGCCAGGGACTCTAATATGTCCATTTGCTGGACATATTGTCCAGGTTGCTGTAGGCAGTCATTGCTCCTGGATTGTTATAAAGCAGCTTCTGAATGAATAGGTGTTCCTATCATGACACCATATTCCCTTTGTCTTTGGAAGTTCAAAGTAGCTCCCATCTTGGTAGAAAAGGGCTGGGCAAGGGGATGGGGCCAAATATTCCACACAGATCTTTAACTGTTGTTCAGTAATCTTGTCAGGAATCTGTAGACCAAAGTCCTACTTAAAGGGGAAAAAAAGGTGTATGAATGGAGGGGTGGGGCTTCAGTGGGAACCTGAGCACATTTTCAGTTTATTTTAATAATCACTTTTAAAATTACCTCTTATTTTTTGAATTAATAAAAAATACTTTCTCTTCCAAATAAATGGAATACATTGCTTATGAAAAGTGTCAAGCGGTAGCAGAACCCCAGAGTTATGATTCTGATATTGTAAAGCGAGTGCTCCACATTAAAGCATGATGTCCATCACTGTTTCCCTTCTTTGTTTGACCTTCCTCTCACCTTCTAAGGCAGTTAGTCTTGGTTGGGACACTAGACTCCCAGGAACTGGATAGAGTCCACCAACTTGTTTCACCATGACTTCAGGAAATTTATCTGATGCTAATGAATTGTTGTGCCTGCCAACCTGCCTGGATCCAAGCCAGTGACTTAGAAGCTAAAGGTCCCTCCACCACTCTCCTGAGTCATTCCCCGCCTCTCCGCCTTGCCTTTAGGCAAATTGGTCTCACTTAATGTTTGTACTACTCTTTCCCAGACAGCCTATAG
Source organism: Myrmecobius fasciatus (assembly GCA_023553655.1). Lineage (NCBI taxonomy): Eukaryota > Metazoa > Chordata > Mammalia > Dasyuromorphia > Myrmecobiidae > Myrmecobius > Myrmecobius fasciatus. Next base: position 231,010 of record JAJPUD010002284.1, read on the forward strand.
AGCTTTGAAGAAATGAGCTCTTGGATTCACCAGGCCTTCTACATGAGCCCAGAGGCAAAACTGGAAGATAGACAAAGTTAAACTTCACTCCCTATTCCCACACCACTCCTTTCTATGCTACATCTGAATTTCCCTCCACTGGCCATTATAGGACCCCCATCACAGCGCCTTTGCTTTTTCTTCATGCACCTTTCCTGACCATTTAGGGCTTGTGATTACCAAGCTCCATTCTGTCACTGGAACTGGAGTAGAAATCAGGAGTCCTAGATTTGCTTTGGTTGCTACTTATCAAAATGAGAAAGTCATATATAAATGAACCCTAAGGATTTCCAGGTAGGAGGTACAGTGGATAGCGCTCTGGACTTGTAGTTAGGAAAAGCTGAATTCATATCTGCCCTCAGACACTTACTGGCTGGGTGACTCTGAGCAAGTCACTTAACTCTGCCTTAGTTTCCCCATATGTAAAATAAAATGGACAGGGAAATGGCAAACCACTCCAGGATATTTGCCCAGAAAACCCCAAATAGGTTCATGAAAAGCTAGGCATGACTGAAAAGAATGAATGTTAACAAGGGTCTCCAGCTGTAACAAACTATGATTCTTTGATTTTTCATAGTCCTCCTTTCATAAGAATGTATAGATATAGCCATAGATGGATATAGATTGATGTAAATCTATAGTGATAAACTAGAAATAAGGAAATATGAGGGAGAGAGAAAAGAGAAGAGAGAGACAGATAGATAGACAAAGACAGAGAAGATAGAGTGGGGGGAGGTGGGAGAAGAAAAGGGAGAGGAAGAGGGAAAGGAAGAGAGAGGGGGAGAAAAGGAAGAAGGACACTGAAATATATATGTAAGTGACCTTTTTAGAGGTAATACCTTTTTTGTATAACCAAATGTATGATTCTAACATTGGGCATTTCAAATGAAATGAGTAAGGACTGGCAACATTGGAGGAATTATTTAGGGTTTGTGATAGTGCTCAAATCACATTGGGTAAACAGTTGCCTACTTAACCATTACATAGGGTCAGCTATATGACTAGTTTTTTCCAGTTTATTTATTTTAATGTGAATAAATTCTTAAATTTTGTAGCCCTTTGTATCAAGTTCTCTAAATAGGTGCTAATAGTTACTTTCCTGTCAAGAAAAAGGAATCAAATGAGGGTGTCCTGAAGACTAAAGAACTAGAAAAATACCTAGACCAGACTATAAATAGCCTTATGATTAATTTTATATATTCGATCTAATAATTTCAAACAGGATATTAGAGTAATAGAACAGAGTGCAGAAAATAATGACCTTATCAAAAATTCATCCTAGACTGTATCTGAATGGATTTATTAGCAAATACTTGGCTTTTAATGTGAAACTGACTACCCTACCATTGGGGGAAGGTATATATTCCATAGCAGATAAAATACCAAGGAAGTTAAATGTGGATTCAACATTCTCTCTCTCTCTCTCTCTCTCTCTCTCTCTCTCTCTCTCTCT
>JAJPUD010002284.1:236471-248992 GCA_023553655.1 Myrmecobius fasciatus
AGAAAGAAAGAAAGAAAGAAAGAAAGAAAGAAAGAAAGAAAGAAAGAGAGAGACAGAGATAGAATTTATGAAGAACTTACAATGTAAATACAAAGATGGGTCAATCTCTGTCCCTCAAGGACCTTATATTCTAACATGGGAACATAACACGTAATGGGTCAATAAAAACAGGAAAAGAAACTGGAGGCAGGATTTCAAGCTCATAGTAGGGAAATGGCTAAGAAGTATCTTGACAACCAGGCAAGACAGGGTAAAAGCTCAGCTATCAAGCCCCCAGAGGCTGAGTTTAAGGCTGGGAGCGTAAGCAGCATGATGAGGAGGTGCTCATGTTGATAATAGCATATCCCTCCCAGGATCATTGTGAGGACAAAGTGAAATAACTTTTGTAAAATGCTTTTAAGCTTTAATATACTGTGCAAATACTATTATTAAATGTGTATTATGTGCACCTGTAATGTCATTGTTCCTTTTCAAAAATGGAAGAATAACACATGCAACGTACTAGTTAACAGAGACTACAAGATGAATATGATATGGTCTCTGTCCTTAAGAAGCTTACTATATAGTAGGATAAATAAGCAATGCACATATATAACAATGGAGAATATTATATGAATATGACATATAAAATACAAATAAAGCACACTGAAAAATTTCAATAAGAGAGGGAAACTTGATGAGATCTCTAAGAAGCCGTAAAATGGAGATAGGAGAATAGTAGGGATTGGGGGATGGGGGAAAACTGGAGAAGGGAGGCATTCTATGCAGGAGGAAGTCTGAACAAGGATAGATAAATGAGAATAATAATTATGGTATATTTTCTGTTCAATCTGGAGGCAGGAATTTTGTATTGGAAAGAAGTAGATGAGGACAAAAAAAGGGGGATATAATTAACTTTATTATATATTTAAAGAAATAGCAAGTTTTATACAACAAATTTGCAGTTTAATATGCAATCATTCTTTTTTTCTACTCTACTATGTCATAAAAATGCTTTTTATTTAAGTTCAGAATAAAATTAATATTTTGATAACTATTTCAATTTTTTTTAAAAAGTAGGTGAGATTGGAAGAAGTACAATGAAACATAATTTTGGAGGGCCTTATATTTCAGAATAAAAATTTTGGACATGATCCTCTAGGCAATTTGGAGTCATTGAAGATCATGGGGTGAGGGGAGTAATATGATGCAACCATGAGAAAAAGAAGTGACTTTTCCCAACAAACAGCTTGATACAATATTGATTCAGAGCCAAGCTCTGACTAGAGCCATGACCATGTGGAAAAACATACACAGCCTCCATGTGTTTTTAGTACAATAAAGACACCGCACCCAAGAGGACGCCTGCTGACATTTTGGCACATGGATCCATACACAGTTACTGGTTCTGCCCACATTTGTCATTGGAGGAAGTATAAGTCACCAAGGGGGCAGAGTTCCATGGCTTCTGGAAGTAGCATCTCTTCTTTTCTTGTCTCTGATACAAAAGTATCCTTAATTTTAGACTTTCACTGAGAAAAGCATGGAAATATGTTGCCATGATATAGATCATAAAATCTGAGGGAATTTTCACCTCCCAAGCATTGGAAAGTAAGTCTTTATCATTGATGTGATGTGTCTCATTCAATAATGAGATTTTGTTACCAAACCTTGAAGTCAGAGGAAGAATTTGAGTGAATGTTTTTTGGGTTCTCACCAGTTCTCTGAATAGAGAACAATAAATTTAAGTGCTTTTTCAGTAACAACTCATTGGAAAGGCTAAATTATGAAGGAATGTTTGAATTAGACAAAAGAAACCCACAACTATGGATGCAACTCAAGTATTTTCCAACATAAGTTTCCCTTTGAAAGCAAATGAAATGTTTGTCTGTCTTCCCATCACATTTATTTGTGACATGTTGGATAATTAAGGGGTGGGGGGAGATGACAAAAAGGGAATCCCTATGGTGTAAATTCCAGGAATAGCTGGAGACTCATTCAAAGGCCATTTACAAATCTGAACAAGCCCAAATCCATGAGCCATTCTTATCCTGAATCCAATTGGGGACAAAATCACAATAGCGATTATTTCTATCCTTCCTGACATATTTATAAAATTATGATTCCATTTCCTCAATCAAGAAATAGTTCAGGAGAGCATTTTAAACTGTTGGTAAAAAAAAAAAAAGATGAAATAAGAATATGTAAAGCACATTCCAAGCTTTGCAAATTTTCTCATGGCAAAGTTGTCCTAAATTGTGTATCTAATCAGGGTTGACCTAAGGAGAAATGGTGAAGTGGGCCAAGTTTGTCAAAGGCACTCCCTTTTGGGGTTCTTTTTCCTTGACCACTGTCCTAAATATAATCCCCTTCCTAAGGCACTCATACCAAGCAGGCCATACCCTAGTCCTCCTATCTTAATTCTTCTCCCAACCCAATTCTTCTCTGTCTGCCTACATTAAACAAAACCAAATATTTAATACTTCATGAAAGGTAGCATTGAGGGAAAACATAGTATCGTGGAAGGAGTAGATTTGAAGTCAAAAGACTCCCTGTGTGACATTGGGCAAATCATTTAACTTCTCTGGGTATCAGTTTCCGCATCTGCAAAATTAGGAGTTGGACTGAATGAATGATCAATTCATTCTGTTGCACCTCAAAATGTATGGAACTATGATCGGTTGTGTAGTATAAAGAGATTTAGACTAAGAATATTGAATCCTGACTTCTGTTATCAGTTGCAGCTCTAGTTAACTATATATTGTTGTCTATTATTTAACTTTTGTGGGCTTCAGTTTTTTCTTCTTTGTAATAGGAGAATTTGGATTCAATTCAATGAATCTTTATTAAGCACCTATTATGTGCAAGGTGCTATGGTAGGTGTTAGGGATACAAAGACAGAAATGAAACCTCCCCTCAAATGAAAAAAGTGCCTTATATGGGGGACCTGGGTCCAAGCCTTGATTTTGATGCTTCCAGAGTAAGCAGCAGACCTTTGGGCAAGACACATGAACTTAATATCTCGTTTCCTCAAATGTAAAATATAGGGTTGGACTAGATTTCCAAAGTCTCTTTCAGCATAGGAGAAAGAGTAGAAGAAAAAAAAAAGAAATAATAGAAATTTACATGATAACTTTATTATATATTTAAAAGGAATAGCAAGTTGTATATAATAGATTTATAGAATCATGTACAATCATCTTTTTTATTCTCCTATATTACAGAAATGCTTGTTTTATTCCACAAAATAAAAATAAATAAAAAATTAAAAAGAATAAAGAGGCCCACATGAACAAATTCAAAAAATATAAAAATAAATCTAAATGTAATATGAAATAAATATTTATTTTATACATAAATATATATGTTTTATACATAAATATATATGACCATGTTCCACATGGTCATACCCCCTGTCAGAGCTAGACTTGTCAGGTGATATAAAACATATATATTATATAAACATGTATTATACATAAATATTATAAAATAAATATGATAATGTATTTAAAGTGCTTCATAAACCTTAATAGGCTAAATCAATAGCATTATCATTTAACATTTTGTATCTGGTGATCTCCAAGGTCCCTTCCTGCTCTAAGAATCTATGAATCTAAGAAAAGTTTTAAGCTATCTGAATAAAGGAGTTGTTTGTTCATCTTCCTCCAAAACAAAAGGTTCTACTGAAGTGATTTTAGCTCTTCTTTGCTCTGGCCTAGTTTGGGGCACTGACCACAGAAGAATGATGAAATGTAAGAAAAAGAACATCAGCAATTTAAATAAACATTGAGGCAAATGTACCACAGTGGAATACCAACTTTGTCATTTATTACCTGTTACTTTGTCCTCCTCTGTAAAATGAGTGGGTTGGAGCAAATGGCTTCTAAGGTCCTTTCCATATGAATCATTAGACAATAGTTGAATAATTCTATGATTTATTAAATGTTACTATGTGTAATTCATCTGTGATAGCCCAAAAGGAATCAAATTATATATATATATATATATATATATGTATATATATATATATACATATATATATATATTTATGATTGACCCCTGCCCTCAAGAATCTTACAATCTAGTTGGAGAGTCAGAAGATATTCAGATATTCATAAAAATACAAAAATAAATGGAAAGTAGCAGATGATAAGATAACAAACAAAGTCTATAAATAATATGTGCTATAGGAATTCACTGTAGAATTGAGCATTTGGGGAGACTGGAGATAGGAAATGGAATATGAACTAGGCTTTAAAGGATGGGTAAGTTGTATAGATAAGTGGAAAAGACATGTGCGTGTTTTAGGTAAATAGCTAGGTATTGAAAAATAATTTTAATCCCATTGTATTATTTATTATATACCTATGCTATTCTATTTTCTGGTATAGTCTGAAAGATAGGGGAATTAGAGCAGACTAGATGGCACAACAAATAGAGTATTGATCCAGGAGTCAGGAGGACCTGAGTTCAAATGTTACCTCACACACTGAACACTATGTTATCTGTGTAACTAGCTATGTAACTCTGAGAAAGTTACTTAACCCCAATAGCCTTGAAAAAAAGCAAAACAAAACAAAATCTAATTGGAAGAGATTTAACAAAATAAAAATACAATAAAACATGAATAATGTTAATATGAAGTTTTCTAAGTTAATATGTGCCTATAGGGATCCTATGTATGATTTAGTGGTCTCCATATGTATTTGAGGTTGATGGTCCTGATCTTGATAATCTCTAACATCCCTTCTGACTCTGAGATGCTACTATTCCAGGTTGTAGGGGGTTCAAAAAAAAGAGGTGGCTTGGTCACTGAACTCAAGGTCTATTCATTTGAAATAATAAAACAATAAAAATGGTATTATCAAAAATTAAAATATGTATTCCCAATAGGATGAGCTATGGAAAATTGGTGAGCAGAAAAATAAATATAGGCTGATATTAACATCATCAATTTTTGCAGCTGAAAATGATCCTAAAGATTATCAGCATGACTGGTTCCTATTCTGAGGATCAGCTCCCCAACCAGGAAACATTTCTAAATAGCTTGATCCTTGGTAGGAAATGGCATTTATTTTCATGCCAGTCACCCCCTGCTCCCACTTTGTATGTAGAAGGTGGGAAATGCACTTGGGAGCAAATGGGTCTGCCTTCTTATTCTATCTTTGCAGAGCAATGGATCCACCACCACAAAAAGGTAAGATAAGCACACAAATGATAGACCATGAACTTTTTAATATATATCTTCCTCTGTATTTTTGGCCACAAAGAAGGTCATTTGCCTCCATTTCTTACTATATTTTATCACAACCAAAAATTTCATTAGATTGAGTTCAAGGGGATTTCCTAATCTTAGGTCATTGAGACACTATGACTTGATGGATAGAGAGGTGGCCCCTGAGTCTGCTTCTGACAAATTCTAATTTTGTAATTTTAAGCATTATAATCTTAATATCTTAGGGACCCATGGAGGTTTCTAAGCCTTACCAACAGTAGAACACGTGTTTATCTGCAATTGTAGGAGTCAGTCACCTTACTAGAATTTACCAATAAAATCCTAAATCAGATTGCAATTGCCTCTGTACTCTCCATCCCTCAAAATACACATAAAACATGAAGGATTGGATAGTGAAAACTCTGAAATCTGACCCTTTCAGGTCCTTCCAGCTCTAGATAATCACTTTATGATCTTATGGAAGCAATGCTCTGTATTCTTCAGAGCTGATACATACAGACAAGTGTAGTATGACTGTTCTTCTCTGAAAGTTAATTTTTGGCTCATGCTGCACTGACTCTAACTACTGGATTGCTCTGTGAACTCTACATTTTAAAACTCTTTTCAGCATTGGACTTTTTAATGTTTCCAACTGGCATATTTGGATTCTTGGCAGAGGGAAAAAAGTTATGAAAGGGGAGATCAAGAGAGGAAGGTTTCTTAGCTTAGTTTAGCAGCTAATTGTGTGATTTTGCCCATGTCACCTAATTTTTCTGTGCCTCAGTTTTCTTGTCCTTCAGGTGAGAGGGGGTATCATAACAATATAATAGAATATTCATTAACTTTGGAACCACAAGACTGGGGTTCAAATTCTGCTCCAACCTGTGTGACTCAGATAAGTACTTTAAATTTCCATTTAGGGTATGTTTTGTCATTTGTAAAACAGAAGGATTGAACCAATCAGCCCCTATTGGTGCCTTCCAACTTTAAATCAATGGACCTAGGATAACAAAATGATTTTGGATATATCTTCCAACTTTATAATTGCCTGCCTATGTCTGTTATCCAACTACAGTTCTGAACATCATCTATGCCTTAAAAAGATCCAGTTCAATATTTATTGAATATTTGTTAAGTAACTACTATATGTAAGGCCCTGGGGAAATAAAAGCAAAACACACATCAGTCCCTTTCTTCAATAATCCTAAACATTAATCATCTATCCATCAGTCTTCTGGATTCTATGAATGAACAATTAAGCCAGAAGTTCATCCAGTTTCCACTGGATGGGACACCCTCAAAAGATGTCTGTTTTGGCTGCTGAGTAATAGAGCACAGATTTTGCTGATAAAGCTAAAGAAGTAGGAGTGGACCTGTGACCTCATGAAGAACTCTCTGATGAAAAAACTGCCTCCTAACCATGCAGATCAGAGTTTTCTCTGCAAACTAATGTCCTAGAAAGTGACATAGGTTAAGAGGACTTGCTCAGGGACATAGTCAACATATATTAGAAGCAAAACTTGAATCCAGGACTTTCTGATTCCAAGAGTGACACCCCATCCTAACACCTTCTCTCTGTAATAACTAGCTAGTTTGGGAAGGAAGCTTGGAAGGATCCTAGTGTTACTGTATAGGTGACATAGGAAATCTTGACATTACATTTAAATAGCTGATGGTTGCTCTTCAGTGGTGTCCAACTCTCCGTGATCTCATTTGGGATTTTTCTAGCAAAGATCCTGGAGGGGTTTGCCAATTCCTTCTCCAGCTCATTTTACAGATGAGGAAACTGAGGCAAGCAGATTGAAGTGATTTGCCCGGGTCACACAGCTGGAAAATGTCTGAAGCTAGATTTGAAGTTGGTAAGTAGAGTCTCCTGACTATAAGCCTGGCACTCTTTCTATTGTACCATCTAGCTGCCCAAAACTTAGCCACAAAGGAGTATCCTGGTCTTTGAGACTTAATTTACTAACTAAACAATTGATTTATTGACTAAAGATGACATCCAAGAGGGGAATGAAGCTACCTGAGCCTGGCCTTGAATTGGAGGGAATTCTCCAATTCCCTAAGTTGGTTTTGAGGGCATTTCAGACTCTGGAACCATCAATTTCAGGGTGTGGGCCATTGGGCAAGTTTTTGGGGTGGTGACTAAAAATGCAGAGTGGGAAGGGAGAGGTTGGTATTCCATGGAGAGGTACATCATGCTGCTGCTATTACTGCCCACAACTCCATACATACTGGTTTATCCTCTGCCAAAACATGGAGACACAGCCTTTCTGTTAATGGCTTGCCTTGGGCAGATAGGAGGTCCTGGAATTATGTTCCCTGGATTCCTTCCACTGTCTATAAAAGAAATGACTGCATAACGGTGCCCACGGGGCTAGTCTCATTATTTGCTGCTGTTATTCCCACTCTTCTTCTATAACCTGATGATTTTTCTACTTATCCTGATTTAGAAAGTGATTGGATACCAGGGTGAGAAGAGATGTCAACATGGCAAGAGGGGCTGTGTCTTCCCAGTCTCAGGCAAGGATCCGGCAATGTAAGCATTGGATCAGCTTCATCATTATCATAAAAAAGCAACCCAAGTGATTGTCTAGAATTTATACTTTTCAAAGGGCATTTATAGCCATTATCATATTTGATCCTCACAACCACCTCATAAGGTTAATAGGGACACATAATTGGCTTCATTTTACCAAGGAAAAACTGAGTTTCCAGAGTTTGGGTGTGATTTGTCCTGTGGTCATAAGGTTCATGACAGAATCAAGTCCAGAACCACTTCTTCTAGCTCACTGGAGCTCCCTAAAATCCAATCCTCTCCAGAAAAAGATTCCTCACTTTTCTTCTGTGTTTATTCTTCTTACTGTTTGAAAGCATATTAGCATATTTTAAATGACTATACAAAACACTATGGAACAACTATGTAATAGGCCAGGTTCAACCATGTAAATAAATGTTAGCAATACTATAGCCCAATATAAACTTGGCAAGAAATATTAAGAATTATTTGTTGAAGGCAAATTGGGTGGGGTTGGGTGAATGCATGAGGTGATGATAATTGATGATAAAAAGCAGAACAATTTATCTTATCTTTTACTTTTTTTTTCCACTACCAAAGAAGAGGAAACTTCTAGTAATTTAATGAAGAGAACATTGCACTGGGAATGAGGAAACAGATTCTATTCTCAGCTCTGCTGTTATTTAGCAATGTGACTTGGATGGATCATTTCATGTTTTGAAAGGTCAATTTCTTTATCTGAAAAATAAAGAATTTGGACCAGATATGGAAAGTTTTTTTTTTTTTTAAATTCAATAACTTTAGGATTCTATGACCCTCAGAATGAGAACTTTAAGATAAAAAAAGATCAAAAAAGAATTGAAACCCAAATAAGTGAGACACACACACATTCAAAGCAAATTAAGGTGGTCTAACTGTACCAGATCTAAAACTATATAATAAAGCAGTAGTCATCAAAACTATTTGGTACTAGCTAAGAAATAGAGTAGTTGATCAGTGGAATAGGATAGATTCACAGGACAAAACGGTCAATAACTATAGTAATCTAATGTTTGCCAAGCCCAAAGATCCAGCTTTTGGGATAAGAACTCAGTATTTGACAAAACTGCTGGGAAAAATGGAAATTAGTATGGCAGAAACTAGATATTGACCCACACCTAACACTGTATACCAAGATAAGGTCAATGGGTTAATGATCTAGACATAAAGATTGATATTATAAACAAATTAGAAGAACACAGGATAGTTTACCTCCCAGATCTATGGAGGAGGAAGGAATTTGTGACCAAAAAAGGACTGGAAATCATTATTGATCACAAAATAGACAATTTTGATTACATTGTTAGAAAGTTTTTGTACAAACAAAACTAATGCAGACAAGATAAGGGAAGCAATAAACTAGGAAAACATTTTTACATTCAAAGGTTCTGATAAAGGTCTCATTTGTAAAATATATAGAGAATTGACTCAAATTTATAAGAATTCAAGCCATTCTTCAACTGATAAATGGTCAAAGGATGTGAACAGACAATTTTCAGGTGAAGAAATTGAAACTATTTGTAGTCATATGAAAAAGAGCTCCAAATCACTATTGATCAGAGAAATTAAAGTTAAGACAGCTCTAAGATACCACTATACACCTGGCTAAAATGACAGGAAAAGATAATGACAAATGTTGGAGGGGATGTGGGAAAACTGGGACACTGATACATTGTTGGGGGAACTGTGAACGGATCCAACCATTCTGGAGAGCAATTTGGAACTATGCTCAAAAAGTCATCAAACTTTGACCCAGCAGTGTTTTCTACTGGGCCTATATCCCAAAGAGATCTTAAAAGAAGGAAAGGGACCCACATGTGCAAAAATGTTTGTGGCAGCCCTTTTTGTAGTGGCAAGACTCAGTTGGAGAATGGCTGAATAAATTATGATACATTAATGTTATAGAATATTATTGTTCTGTAAGAAATGACCAACAAGATGATTTCAGAGACTCCTGGAGAGACCTACATGAATTGATGCTAAGTGAAGTGAGCAGAACCAGGAGATCATTGTACACAACAGCATCAATATTATAGGACAATCAATTCTGATGGACATGGTTCTCTTCAAAAATGAGATGTATCAAATCGTTCCAATTGTTCAGTGATGAAGAAAGCCATATACGTCCAAGGAGAGGCCTGTGGGATCTGAGTATGGACCACAACATAGCATTTTCACTCTATTTGTTGATGTTTGTTTGCATTTTGTTTTCCTTCTCAGGTTTTTTTTTTCTTTCTAAATCAGATTTTTCTTGTACAGCAAGGTAACTATATAAATATGTATACATATATTGGACTTATCACATATTCTAACATATTTAACATGTATTGGACTACCTGCCTTCCAGGGGAGGGAGTGGGGGAAGGAGGGTATTATTTGGAACAGAAAGTTTTGCAAGGGTCAATGTTGAAAAATTACCCATGCATATGCCATGTAAATAAAAATATTTAATTAAATATATAATGTTCTATAAGAAATAATCAGCAGAATAACTTCAGAAACGCTTGGAGAGACTTACATGAACTGGTGCTGAATGAAGTGAGTACAACTAAGAGAACATTGTACACAGCAACAATAACATCATGTGATGATCAATTCTGATGGACATGGATCTTTTCAACAATGAGATGATTTGGGGCAATTCCAATAGCCTTGTGATGAAAAGAGACATATGCTCCCAAAGAGAAGTCTATGGGGACTGAATGTGGATCATGACATAGTATTTTCACCCTTTTGGTGTTATTTCCTTGCTTTTATTTTTCTTTTTCATTTTTTTTCCTTTCTGATCTGATTTTTCTTGTACAGCATGATAAATGTGGAAATATGTATAGAAGAAATGCACATTTAATATATATTGGATTACTTGCTATCTAGGGGATTGGTTGGGGGAAGGGAAAGAGAAAGATTTGTAACATAAGGTTTTGCAAGGGTGAATGTTGAAAGCTATCCTTGCATATATTTTGCAAATAAAAAGTTATTAGTTAAAAATATTAATATATCCAACCTGTAGCTTTCAAAGATATTCTGCTTATTTGTGATCCTTCCTAGCCTTATTTTTGTTTTCTTCTGTGCATTAAAAAAAAGGTTTTGTTGTGTTTTCTACTTGTGGGTTACACAAAAATTGGCAATAAGCTAGATTTGGTGCATAGGCCATAGTTTGCCAGTTCTTGATCCAGAAAATTATGACCAGCATAATTAAAGGGACTTCCCCTTTCATTTTTTTTCAGTCTGATTCAAAAAGAAATGGTCAATTTTTTCCACATTATATGTGGATAAAATGATTGATTTTGTGATTTAATAAAATTATTATTTCTATATGTTATAATTATCAAGTGATATTTCATTATTATTACTATTATTAATTTTAATCTCTCATTCCATCTTCTTGTGAGGATTTCAGATAAAAATGTCTTTGGACACAGTCTTTATATTGCTAAATATTTTTTATCCTATAGCTATCAACCCTGGCTTGATGGAATAACTTTTTTGTTTGTTTGTTTTATTCTATTCTTACATCTTAGCCATTTCATAAGCTCTATCTAGAGATAAACCATTTAGTTACATTTGACAAATCCAATTAATTAATAATTGAAAAGACATTCACTAAATTTTTATTATGTGCAGGCACTGTGCAGCAAATACAAGCAAGAAAGATAGACTCTGCCTTCAAGAAGTTCATACTCTAAAGGAGGAGGAGAAAGCATAAGGAGACAGAAAATAGGGAAAGAAGGACTGCATGGTTTGAGAATGACCAAGAGGCACTATAGGGACTTGGTTTGGGGCAACATATGCAGTATATCTTTTGTCAGATTTTATTATTTCTTGGTGAAATATAGGCTTGTTCCACTATTATTTATGTAAATTTAATCTATTCTTCATGTGCTCTGAAAACATCAATCTTTTTCTTCTTTTTCATGAAGAAATCTTCATTTTATTTTTTTAACTTAGGGAGAAGGGCTGTATCTTTTTTATGAAGATGTTTTCATTTTTTTTTATATAATGTTCTTAGAAGAGCTCTGTTTCCTTGAAATTGTATGAGTTTTTAATGAGTTTAAAAAGTATACTTTACGAATTTGTTATGGTCCATTTTACAATTCTGAAAATGTATTTTAAGATGGGCATTTTGTTGATGCTATGACTTTTGGGGTTCCATATGGCTTGATGATGTCATCCAAATATATCAAGAGATTAATAACATATTTTTATCTAATCTATCTTTAAATTGGAAGCCATATTCAGTTCTAATTTGGGGGTTTCAAAAAAAGTTTAGAACTTAGAAGATCCATAAGAGCATTAAATTGTTTCCCTGAAAGAGATCATGTTTTACATAAATTATTTTTAAGCTTATTTGATAGCCTTCCTGCTACTTCTCTTAACAAGGGTGATAGATTGGGCTTTTGTTATTAGCATTATCCAATTTTTCTCAGCTTTTCCAAAGAGCATTCCCTGTCTTAAAGAAAGAATTCCATTCTAATGGAAGACTTAATTGACATTACTCTCCTTAGCTTTTAACTGTCCGCCCTTCTCTTTCAGCTTGGGTGATGAATTGGGCTTTTATTAATAATAGTACTATCTAGTTTTCTCTCATAGATTTCAATGGAATCTACCTAGAAATGGTCTTGGGCCAAGTCTTGATCCTGCTATTATTTTTTTCTTTTTTTAAGTTCTTTGGATTATTGCACAAGTAGATAAAATAACTTCCTTTTTACAGTTGGATAAAAGCACCCCTACACACACACACACACACACACACACACACACACACACACA
>JAJPUD010002284.1:258992-277232 GCA_023553655.1 Myrmecobius fasciatus
GTAGGACCTGAAATGTATATTTTCATGTGAGAAAAAGTCTGGTAGATTCAACTTTGTGTGTCTCAATAGAACAAGTTTTTTTTTTTCCTCTTCTATGATCAGATATGGAAGTCTGCAGTTTGTGTTTACTTGTTAACATTTTTCATTACATCAACTATCTGAAATTAATAACATAAGCATTCTCTAGGAAGAACATTAATATACTATTAACACTCCATTTGCAACTATCTTCCACAAACTTTGGACTCAAAGCCTAACTTTAAGAAGTTATGGTCCTCTGGACATGGTGGCTTTTGTGTGTAGTTGCTGCTTCTAGGGAGGTTAAGGCTAGGGAATTGCTTGAGTTTGGGATTTCTGATCTGCAAGAGTGTTAAAATCTCTTGGTTGTTTTTAATAAATCTAGAAGCAAAATAGTGAATCCCTGAGATCAATGGGTCTATCAGCCTGCTTCAAGAAGTTTGAATAGGTAAGACATGGAAATGGAATAAAAAGACTGATCAACAGTGGAGTTGGACATATGAGAGCTGCACTTCTAGTTTGGGCAAGATTTGGATTAAAAAGTCCCCTTGGAGGAACTCAAAAAGGATTTTCAAAAATCAAGTAAGAGAGGTATAAGAAAAATTGGGAAAAGAAATGAGTTATGCAAGAAAATTCTGAAAAAAGTTAACAGCTTGGAAAAGAAAGCAAAACAATTGACTGAAGAAAACAACTGCTTAAAAAACAAAGTTGACCAAATGGGAAAAAATCACTGAAGAAAAAAATTAATTTAAAAGTAGAATTAACCAAATGAAAAAGGAGATACAAAAGTTAACTGAAGAAAATAATTATTTAAAAATCAGAATTGGGCGAATAGAAGTTAATGATTCTATAAGATCAAGAATCAAACAAAATAAAAAAATGAAAAAAAATAGAACAAAATGTTAAATATCTCTGAAATAAAACTGACATGGAAAATAGATTCAGTAGAAATAATTTAAGAATTATTGGACTATCTGAAAATACGATTGAAAAAAAGGGTCCTGGACTTTATCTTTTCAAGAAATTAACAAGAAAAACTTCCCTTAAGTCCTAGAAACAGAAGGTAAAATAATCATTGAAAGGACTCACCAATCATCTCCTGAAAGAGATCCTAAAATGGAAACTCCCAGAAATATGGTAGCCAAATTCCAGAACTTTCAGATCAAACAGAAAATAATGCTAACAGCCAGAAAGAAACAATTCAAATTATTAAGTTACCACAGTAAAGATTGCATAGGATTTAGCCGCTTTTACATTAAAAACCCGGAAAACTTGGAGTATGACATGCTGGAATACAAAGGAGCTTAAATTACGACCAAGAGTCAACTACCCAGCAAAATTGAGCATAATCTATCAAGGTAAAAAATTAACATTTAATGAAATAGGGGACTTTCAAACTTGCCTGATGAAAAGACCAGAGCTGAACAGAAAATTTGATTTTTAAATACATGACTTAAGAGAAGCTAAAAAAGGTCAACAAGAAAGAAAAAAACAAACAAGCATGTTATTCAAAAAGGTTCAATTGTTTACATCTTGACATGGGAAGATGATACTTGGAACTCTTAAGAAGTGTATCTCTATTACAGATTACAAGAAACATATTCAAAAGCAAAAGTTGACTTTATAATGATTAAAAATTATTAAAAGGTGAAAAATGGTTGTATTGGGAGAAGAAAGGGGAGGCAGAATGGGGTAAATTGTGTCCCATAAAAAGGCATAAAAGGCACTTTACAGTAAAGGGGAAGAAGAGAGAGGATAAATACTGTTTGAACCTTACTCATAAGATTTGACTCAAAGAGGGACCAACACACACACTCAGTTGGCTAAATAAACCTATCTCACCCTATGGGGAAGTAGGAGGGGAAGAAGAAAAGAAAAAGGTTGGAGGTAATAGAAAACAGATTGAGAAAGGAAGTTGTCAGAAGCGAAACACTAGTAAAAGGAGATAGGGAAAGATAGAGGGAGGGGGGAGGAGAAGAAAGGAAGAGGGAGGACCAAGAAAAAATATTGAGGGAGGGGGCTTATCAATCCTGAGCTCAGATAAAGCAAAAGCAAAAATAGATCTAGTTAAAAGAGACAAAGAAGGAAACTACGTCTTATAAAAAGGTACCATTGATAATGAAATATCACTAGTAAACATCTATGCACCAAGTGATATAGTATTGAAATTATTGGAGAAGTTAAGTGAGTTACAGAAAGAAATAGACAGCAGAACTATACTAGTAAGTCAGAATTAGACAAATCTAACCAGAAAATTAACAAGAAAGCAGTTAAAAAGGTGGACCAAATTTTAGAAAACTTACATATGATAGAGCTCTGGATAGATCTCCTGAGGGATTGAAAGGAGTATATTTTTTCTCAGTGGTACATGGTAGCTACACAAAAATAGATGATGTATAAGAGTATTAAAACCTCACTATCAAATGGAGAAAGGCAAAAATATTAAAAAGTACCCTTTTTAGGCCATGGCACAATAAAATAATATGTAATAAAGGGTCATGGAAAGATAAATTAAAAATTAATTGGAACTAAGTAATCTAATCCTAAAGAATGAGTGGGACAAACAACAAATCAGAAACAATAATTTCATCAAAGAGAGTGACAGTAATGAGACAACATACCAAATTTTATGAGATGCAGCCAGAGCAGTACTTATGAGAAATTTTATATTTCTAAAAGCTTACAATAACAATACAGAGAAAAAGCAAATAAATGAATTGGGCTTTCAATTTAAGCTAGAAAGAGAACAAATTAAACATCCCCAATTTATACCAAATTAGAAATTCTGAAAATCAAAGGTGAGATTAATAAAATTGCAAGTAAAAAAACTATTGAACTAAAGAACTAAAAGTTGTTTCTGTGAAAAATGCCAATAAAATAAACAAAGCTTTGTTTAATTTGAAAAAAAAGGAAAAAAAAAACAAATTACCAGTATCAAAAATGAAAAGAGTGAATTTAACTATCAGTGATGAGGTAATTAAAGCAAAACTTAGAAGCTGTCTTGCCTGACTGTATGCTAATAAGTCTAATAATTCAAGTGAAATGGATGAATATTTACAAGACTATAAATTGCCTCGATTAACAGAAGAGTAAATAAAATACTTAATCCCATTTTAGGTGAATTTTTTTTTGTTATTTTTTTCTAGGTCAGTTAAATAATTTCTTGGGAGTTTGATTGGTATAGCACTAAATAAATACATTAGTTTAGGTAGTATTGCCATCTTTATTATATTCACTCAACCTATCCAAGAGCATTTGATATTTTCCAATTATTTAGATCAGACTTTATTTGTGTGGAGAGTGTTTTGTAGTTTTACTCATATAGATGCTGATTTTCCTTTGGCAGATATATTCCCAAATATTTTATACTATCGAAAGTTATTTTAAATAGAATTTGTCTTTTATCTCTTGCTGTTGCATTTTGTTGGTGATGTATAAAAATGCTGATGAGTTATGTGGATTTATTCTATATCCTGCAACTTTGCTAAAGTTGTGGATTAATTCTAATAGTTTTTTAGTTGATTGTGTAGGGTTCTCTAAGTAGACCATCATATCATCTGCAAAGAGTGATAATTTGGTTTCCTCATGACCTACTCTAATTCCTTTAATCTCCTTTTCTTGTCTCCATTTCTAATACAATATTGAATAGTAATGGTGATAGTGGGCAACCCTGTTTCACCCCCGATCTTATTGGAAATGGTTCCAATTTATCACCATTACACATGATGCTAGCTGGTGGTTTTAAATAGATGCTACTATTTTAAGGAAATGTCCATTAATTCCTATACTCTCAAGTGTTTTTAATAGGAATGGATGTTGGATTTTATCAAATGCTTTTTCTGAATCTATTGAGATTATCATATGTTTTTTGTTAATTTGGTTATTGATATAGTCAATTGTGCTAATAGTTTTTCTAATATTGAACTATCCCTTCATTCCTAGTATAAATCCCACTTGGTCATGATGTATTTTTCTGGGAATGATTTTCTGTAACCTCTTTGCTAATATTTTATTTAAGATTTTTGCAACAATATTCATTAAGGAGATTGCTCTATAATTTTCTTTCTCTGTTTTTGTTTTACCTGTTTTAAGTATCAGTACCATGTCTGTGTCATAAAAGGAATTTGGTAGGAGTCCTTCATTTCCTATTTTTTCAAATAGTTTATATAATATTGGAGTTAATTGTTCTTTAAATGTTTGGTAGAATTCACATGTAAATCCATCTGGTCCTGGGGATTTTTTCTTAGGGAGCTGATTAATGACTTGTTATATTTCTTTTTCTAAGATGGGACTATTTAAGTAATTTATTTCCTCTTCTGTTAATCTGGGCAATCTGTATTTTTGTAGATATTCCTCCATTTCACTTAGGTTATCAAATTTATTGGCATAAAGTTGGGCAAAGTAACTCCTGATTATTGCTCTAATTTCCTCTTCATTGGTGTAAAGTTCTCCCTTTTCATTTTTAAGACTAAAAATTTGATTTTCCTTTTTCTTTTTTTTAAATCAAATTAACTAGAGGTTTATCTATTTTGTTGGTTTTTTCATAAAACCAACTTTTAGTTTTACTTATTAATTCAATAGTTTTTTTTTTTACTTTCAATTTTATTAATCTCTCCTTTTATTTTTAGGACTTCAAGTTTGGTATTTGATTGGGGGGTTTTAATTTGTTCTTTCTCAAGCTTTTTTAGTTGCAAGCCCACTTCATTGATTTTCTCTTTCTCTATTTTATGCAAATAAGCATCTGGATATATAATATTTCCCCTTATTACTGATTTGGCTGTATCCCACAAATTTTGGTATGTTGTCTCATTATTGTCATTTTCTTGGATGAAATTAGTAATTGTGTCTGTAATTTGCTGTTTTACCCATTCATGCTTTAGGATGAGATGATTTAGTTTCCAATTGCTTTTTGGTCTATTTTCTCCTGGCCTTATATTGCATGTGATTTTTATTTCGTCATGATCTGAAAAAAAAATACATTTACTATTTCTGCCTTCCTGCATTTGATTTTGAGGTTTTTGTGCCCTAACACATGGTCAATTTTTGTATAACTTCCATGGACTGCTGAGAAAAAAGTAGACTTCTTTCGGTCTCCATTTAATTTCCTCCAAAGATCTATCATACCTAACTTTTCTAACATTTTGTTTACCTCCTTAACTTCTTTCTTATTTATTTTGTGGCTTAATTTATCTAGTTCTGAGAGAGGGAAGTTGAGATCCCCCACTATTATAGTTTTGCTGTCTATTTCTTATTGCATCTCTCTGAACTTTTCCTCTAGGAATTTCCATGCTATACCACTTGGTGCATATATGTTTAGTATTGTTATTGCTTCATTGTCTATGGTACACTTTAGTAAGATATAGTTTCCTTCCTTGTCTAAAAGAGATTAGATCTATCTTTGCTTTTACTTGATCTGAGATCAGGATTGCTACCCCGGCTTTTTTTTGTTGTTTACCTGAAGCATAATAAATTCTGCTCTAGCCTTTTACCTTCACCCTGTATGTGTCTATGCTTCAGATGTGTTTCTTATATACAACATATTGTTGGATTCTGGCTTTTAATCCAGTCTGCTATCTGCTTCTGCTTTATGGGAGAGTTCATTCCATTCACATTCACAGTTAAAATAACTAATTCTGTATTTCCTGCCATCTTATTTACCCTAGCTTATGCTTTTCTCTTTCCTATTCCCTTTCCCTCCTCCCTAGTATTTTGCTTTTGATAACCACTTCCCTCAAACAATCCTTCCCCTTTAGAGCCCCACCCCCCTTTTTACACCTTTCTCTTAATTCTTCTGTTTTCCCTTTTATTAGTCTATTCCCTTTCTTTTCTCCCTTATCCTCATGTTTCCTTATAAGGTCAGGACAAGTTTCTTTTTGATACCCAATATGTCTATTATTCCCTCAGAGCCAAATCTGATGAGATGAAGATTAACACAATTCTCATTCCCCTCCCTTTTTTCCCCCTCAATCATTATAGGTTTTCTTTGCCTCTACATGTGATGTAATTTCCCTTATTTTACCTCCTTTTCCTCTTCTTCCAATGTTACCCCTTTTCAACCTCAAATTTATTTTTCAGATTATCATATCATAATAATCATCAAATCACAATAATCATAATATAATGATAAAATCATAAACTCAACCATCATTCTATAAGTATCCATAACATAAATATAGTTCTCAAGAGTTTTTTTTTCTTGTTTCCTTTTTATGTTTCTCTTCTGTTCTCTGTTTGTAGATCAAATTTTTTGTTCAGTTCTGGTCTTTTCATTAGAAATAGGTGAAATTCTCCTATATCATTGAATGACCATCTTCTTCCCTGGAAGATAATGCTCATTCTAGCTGGATAACTTATTCTTGGCTGTAATCCAAGTTCCTTTGCTCTTTAGAATATCTGATTCCAGGCCCTTTGATCCTTTAAAATGGAAGCTGCTAGGTCCTGGGTGATCGTAATTGTGGTTTCTCAGTATTTAAATTGTTTCTTTCTGGCTTCTTGCAAAATTTTTTCCTTGGTATGATAGTTCTGAAATTTAGCCACGATATTCCTATGGGATTTAAGTTTTGGGTTTCTTTCAGGAGGTGATCAGTGGATTGATTCAATAAGTATTGTGCCTTCTGATTCTAAAATATCAGGGCAGTTTTCTTTTATGATTTCCTGGAAGATAGTGTCCAGGTTCCCCTTTTCATCATGGCTTTTAGGAAGCCTTATAATTCAAAGTCAGTTGTTTTTCCTAGGAGATATTTCATGTTTTTTTCCTATCTTTTCATATTTTTGTTTTTGTTTGACTGATTCTTGAAGTCTTGAGTCATTCACTTCCATTTTTTTTGATTCTAATTTTTAATGTCTTACTTTCTTCAGTTACTATTTTTAGTTCCTTTTACAACTGACCAATCACATTTTTTTGTTCATTGCATTATTTTTCCATTTTTTCCATTTTATTTTGCAGTAATCTCATTTTGTTTCCCCACATTTCTTCTAACTCTCTTTTAAGATTCTTTATGCAATCTTCAAAGAAAGCATTGTGGCATGGAGTCCAGTTTATGTCTCTCTTTGGGGCTTTTTCTGGAGTTGTTTTACCTTTTGGGACCTCAGGATTTGAGGTCTGTTCTTCCCTCTCTCCATAAAAGCTGTCTATGGTAAGAGCTCTTTTTGGCTTTTTATTCATTTTTTTAAAGGTGTGAGGTCTGTTCAAGGCAAGGGAGGGACAGCTGCTTTAACTTGCCCTGGGGCATTTCTGCTGATGGAGTTATTTCAGGTGCTGGGCAGTTCTGCTGATTGAATTATTTCAGCTGGTGATCAGTTCTGCTGATTGATTGATTGCTTTAGCTAGGTCCCGCATTTGTCCGGGGTTTAGTGGTTCACAATCTACCCCCCACAGAAGGCAGATTTTCCTAACCACCTGCTTACAATCAGGACAGATTGGCCCAAGAGGCCCACAGAAGACTCCCAGGTGTGTGAAAAGCACAACTCTCTGACTCCTGTTCCAGCTCCCTGCTCCAGCTTTCTGCCCTGGTCTTCCTGTGCTGCAGTCTGGGTTCAGCAGACACCCCCTCCCCCCCAATTAAAACAGACCAGTTTTGAAGTTCTTCCAGAGTATATTCTTCTAGAAATGTGTTGTCCTCCAGATATTGTGGATTTTTTTACTTCAAAATCAGTCTAGAAGCCTCATATGTTGTTGGTTTGAGGGAAGGTTAGAGGAGGTTACAGAGACTCCTGTCTTATCTCTGCCATTGTGGCTCCACCCTCGGAAGTCAATAGTATGAAAGTTAACAAAGAATGTGAGATACCTATGTATAATTCTCAATACTTTGTCATGTCTTGCTAGGTATCTGGTATTTGCCAAATTTTTACAAATTGAGTGATATGTTGCAGTGCTCTTACTATTCCATTGCATAATTTGAATTGATTATAAAGTACAGGCTCTTTAAAGCTAACTTTTCTATAGTTTCTGATGTCAGTGACTTACTCTAAATAACCATCATAAATATCTTTGTTTCCATAAACAAATCTGCATAACTAAGTCATTTTATGCTTCTTTATTCACTATATTATTAATCAAGTTAAAGAGGATATTGCCCATTGGAAGATAATTTTTATTCTTTTCTTGAATCTTAGAAATTTCCAAGGAAACAGAGGTGAATCATAGTCACATCTGACAAATTCGACAGGTACCTATTAACAATCTTTCTTATTACTTAATGAAAGAAGAAAATAAGCATTTATTTAGCACATAGTATCTACCAATCACTGAGCTAAGTACTTTGTAAATATTATCTCATTTGATTCATAAAACAATCTTAGGAGGCAATTGCTATTATTATCCCCATTTTATAGGTGAAGAAACTGAGGTAATCAGAGATTAAGTGATTAGTTCAGTCACGGAAAGAATAATTATCTGAGACTGTGTTTGAACTCAGGTAAGATTCTAGGCTCAAAATTAGTTGACTCTGCAGTGGCACCTTTCTTATTCTAAAAGCATTTTGTTGCATTTGTTATATGTTCTCTTTTTTGGAGATATAGAAACATTAATCTTTCTGTGGCAGCTTTAGGCTAACATTGTTGATACTCTAAGGGGAGAATTGGTACTTTATAGGTTGGTATATTTTCCAAATTTATTTTGAGAAATTTGACAATTCTAAAGTGTGAATTAAGACTGGTTTTTCATAGATATTGTTTTACATATTTTCTTCCTATTCAGCTTTGATTTTAGAATGTCACTAAATCTTTTATTGCATTTAGACAAAGCCAATGAAGAGTTTTTGTCTCTCTTTTTTTGATTATGTTAGGAATTTTACACTTAACTATGGCATAATAACAATTTTATAGCATTGGGGAAAGATTTCATGAAATAAGAAAGCTGCTTAATTTGTTTTTTAGGGGAGCCACAATATTTACATATGTATATGTATACATATGTATATGTATATATAATTTTTGTAGATAATAAAACATTTGATTCAACTCCTTTAATTTAGAAATGATAGTTCTTTTTAGGAAAGATGGTAATGGGTTCAAGGCAAGATAAAACTAAAATTAATTTGAATTGTTTTTTTAAATGCCATATTTTGTATGAATTTGTTTTTGAAATGACTGTGTAGGTGATATGTTCCAAATAGCTAATATCATTCCAAATAAATATCACATGCTTTCGTGTTCTCAATATATTTGGCTCCTCTAATGATCACACTGTATTTAGGTTTGTTTTATATATTTCCAGTATGTGAATAATTAATGAGTAAAGTACTCATTGATTCAAAGGCACTGTGACAGTCAATAAAGGCAGTATTTAAGTTATAACACATTGGAACAGATGGTTTTATAATCACCAATTCAATAATGGATTGTTTTTTACACCCTCCAGAACTTGACACACGTTTTGTTTCTCAGCCAAAATACTGTTGTCATGTGTTTAGAGATTTTTGTTTTTTTTTTCATGACATAAGCTGTGAATGAATAAACACACAATTGGTCTCTATTTGAATGAGTCATTGATATTCTTATCCTTTAGTAGCAAAGATAGGATATCTTCAGTTAATAAAGGTGAAATCAAACTTATACCTGAGAGAAAGCTAGCATCCTGTTGATAATTTATACGTCAGTGTGAAACTTTGGGCCAATAATTATGAAACCTAACCAGACAACCTCTTTCTGGTTTTGAAGAGAAGCTAAGATTTCAGTCATTCCCTTTGGCATAATTATTGCATTCTTTATTTTAATGATACAAACGTCTTTCTTCCAGGGGAGGAGAGGCTCCCTCCTTTATGCCCCTAGGGAGAGTGATGAAGAGGCTAGACATGTTAGAGAGGTAGGAGGGAAGGGAGGCCTAGAAGGCAAGATCATTCCTTCTAGGATCTACAGCTATATACTGTGCTTACTATGTGCCAGGCTCTGTGCTAATTCCCTTACAATGATTATCTCACTTGATCCTCACAATAATCCAGGGAGGTAGATGCTATTATCCCCATTTTGCAGATGAGGAAACTGAGGCAAACTAAAATTAAATGACTTGCCCAGAGTCACACAGCTAATAAATGTCTGAAGCAGGATCTTTACTCAATTTTTCTTGGTTTCAGGTCTAGTGCAATGCCCTCTGTGATACAACACTTTTCTTAAGTTGTCTTCACCATGGTGGAGTTTGGTGCTTATTCTAGAAGTGGCCACATATACTTCTGTGTAATGGCACATGTACTTTCTGTTTAAAATAAAATTCTTCCTGTATGCTTTATATTGCTTGGAGTTTCTCTGAAATGCTCCCTTCTACCTTTCTATGACTTAGCTGATAAGTTTGTCTTTGAGAGAGTTATTAATATTATTACCAGCACTATTATTAGTATTAAATTCATCATTATCATTAACTATTACAAGAATACAATCCTATAATTTCTGGAAGATGTACCTGCCTTTAGAATTATCTCTTTTACTAATGGAATAATCTTTTGTTTGTGATTCCTGAGATAGTTACTAAAGCAGTGATTAAATTGTCTCTGGCTTCAGTGTTTTCATGTGGAATGGAAATATTAGCAGTCTCAGAGTAGACTCTGCAAGGTAGACTACAACATACACCTCTGAAAGCACGTCGGAGCCAGCCTATCATCCCAAATTATCAACAGATGACACATGCAGACCATGTGTCTCTTGTGGGCCTGGATAGCTCAGCCCAGACATGTGTGGCTGCCATGGCTACTGGCACTCCGCTAAAAGAAATTTGGCCCTGTGCAAAGTTATAAACAGAGCTATGGGCATGTGGCACCCCTTCCCTTATCACCCGCTGCTCAAATTCATGATCTCTTTTTGCTTTGAAGGCCCTAAGGGGAATATGGTTTCCCATAAGGGTCAAGATATCACGGCCTTTTGCAAGAAGACCCTGAAAACACAGGAATCAAGAGACTGCTTTTGCACATCTCTAGGGTCCGTGGGCAGAGCCCAGCAATCGGAATGCTTGATTGTGGACCGCAGACACGTGTGGAAGTACATGGGGCCAGACTGCCCGCAGGGCTGTCATGTCAAATGATAGGCAGGGGGCTTGATTTGTCCTTGCCCTTTAACTAGCACATGCAAAACCCAGAAGCTCACTCAGCCTTGGTGTGAGCTACGAATTATGGAGACACGTGGGCTGGCCGCCTGTGGTTTCTGTGGGAAGCCGACTCCAGCCCTTGGTAGCTGTATGAATCATGGTTTGCTATTTCAAAGCAAAACTGGTGCCTTTTATTTCAGTCTGACTGGGGACAACATCTTCCATGACCCACATTCTCTTTTTTGAAAGTGATTATCCATGTACCTGCTTGTGGCCATCCTATCCCACCGATGCTCCAGTAATCACTTGGAGGTAACAGCATTTTTATAGTGGTTATTTGGATTTTGGAGGAGAATGTGGATGGGGAGGGACATGCTACGGCATGGTTAAGCAGCACTATTATATCAACACTATTATATCAATTTTTCTAAAAAAGAAGCAGCAACTGTTCAGTGATTTGATTGAGGAAGCATTGAGATGCTTGCATACCACCTACTCCCCAACAGGCCTAACACTGGGTCTGGAATTTAAATATTTCTTTTTGGATTGTCTTAAAAGCTTTCCTTAAATGTAAATCAATTCTCCAAGTTAAGCCATTGAACCTCATTAGCATAGATTAGTTCATCCAATTATTAAACCTGTCACTTTGGCAGTGGGCCCTGATGGAAATCCCCCAAAAGAAGATCAATTTTAATGGGGAGGATAGAGAGGTTTGGATTATTAAACATTATGCAGGAGGGCAGGTTCAAATTGGACAATAAAATGGATGGCCTAGACTTAAGCCAAGAGAGGTAGCAAGAGGGAACTGGGCCCTATAAGGCAATAGCAGAAAGGAGTAGTTAAAAGTCCAATGACTGGGACCTCATCTATTTCCCATTTTTTATCCTCAGATCAGCCTAGTTCCTGCCCCTGAGCCATTCTGTTTATCATGCCATTAAGTGCTCTAGGTAATATCCTAGCTTTCAGAGAAGGTGCTAATTTGCAAAGGTACAGGGAATTTCTTGTTCCCTATATCAATGAAATCCAGGCCCTACTCCTATTCCTAGAGTCCTTACCCAAAGGAACAAGCAAGGGATGAAAATTCTCCATATGTACATGGGCTGCAACTCTTATTAAAATAAACTTTGATATTAGCTGGCACATAATTTGTACAATTATTTCCACATCACAACTTTCCCCATTGTGGTTCCAATATATTGTGGGTCAGCTTCAGAAATTAAAGGAGAATTTTGGGAAAGATTTGCAGAAGCCACAGACTACACATGAAGTCCAGCAGATGACACAGAAAAAGTTTAGAAACTCATAAATACATAAAATACATGTATAGTATCATATAATATCAACCCAAATTTCACAATAAGGTATTGTAAATACCCCATTAAAAAAGAATTCAGACTTCTTCTCTGGTATGAAGGGAAAGCAAATTTTATGTGGATTTTCCAGATCACAGGTATGCACTCCTAACCTCTGTTATGTGGAAGAGATAACTGTGTATACGTATACATGTACATCCCAATGTAATATAATTTCCTTGAGGGTAGGATCTGCTTTTTTGTTTGTTTTTGTATTTCTAGCACCTAATAGAATGTCTTGCATGTACCTGCTTAATAAATGGCTGTAGATTTGAATTGAACTGAAAGATTCTGGGATCTACTGCTTTCAAAGGTGCAGACCACACCCAAGGGAAGTAAATGAGATATTCATCATCAATTTCTGTCCAATGCCTATCCCCCACTCTGTGCATGCATAATCATTAACTGGTCCTACACTTTTCCATTCATGCAACCAAATTTTATTAATCAAAACATGTAAATAAGACCCTCTAAAAACAGGCTACCATGCAAATTTTAGAGGCTCCACTAAGTGTCTTTCTTATTGAATTAGACAAGAGTTCCAGTCTTTCCCTCCCTGATTTTCTTTTATCAAGTGTCCAGATCTTCCCTGTCCTGGAACCACATGGGCGTGCTCAGTCTCAAGTATAGGACCATAGGCACCTGACCTACTTAGAAATGGGCCAGTTAATGACTGCCATCATGAGTGAATTTGAAAACTTTTACTCAAAACTATTATCATATAATTTGGTAACTTACTTTTAATTATGTATAATATTATTTATTATGTGTAATATTATATATAATAGGTAGGCTGTCTTATCAGAGGGTCTATATATGTTTAATCACTTTTTTAAAAGAATAACAAGTTAAATCATCTCCTATAGGTGCTTATCTTGTTGTTGAAAAGCAACTTATTGAAAAACAATTTTCTTAAGACAATCCATCCCAAAATAGAGGTTTAAAATAAAATAGAATCAATTATGGTAAGTTGACAAATTATCTTTTAAATAATGCAGTATATCTTTATGTATAATCAGCTATATTAAATTTACAAACTTATTTTATCTTGACACAGTACTAAAATTTACTCTTACTACAATGGCCCCACTGACTAATCTGGTCATATATTTCTCTCTTTTATGACTTTTTCTTCCCTTCATTCCCCTTCTCCTAATACATTTTTCATTGGTAACATATTATGAACTAGTCATACCCACCCTCGCCTTTTAGGGGACCTGTATCTTTGAATACCTAGAGAATAAGTCACAGCTATATAACACCACTAATAATGCAATAACAAAATCATATGAAACATAATAATTATAATATAATTATATAACACATATAATATAATATATATGTGGTATAATTCAATAGTATAATAACAAAAATGAACATAGGATCATAGATTATGAGTTGGAAAGGTCCTGAGGAGTCATTTAGTTTAACAACTTAATTTTACAGATCGGATAAATAAAGTCCAAGAAAAGTTAACTGCTTTATCCAGGGTCACACAAATACAAAGTAGAAGAGTTAGAATTTGAATGAAGGATCTCTGACCCTAAATCTAACACAAGGTAGCTGATGGCACAGTGGATAGAACTCTTGAGTGTGGAGTCTAGAAATCTGGCTTCAAATTCTTGCTGACTATATGGTCCCGAGCAAGTTGCTTCATTTTTGTTTATTTCATTTTCCTCAACTGTAAAATGAAGATAATAATAGCACTTATTTACTTATTTCTATATATTGTATATATATATATATATATATATATATATATATATATTTCTTATAAGCATCTAATGAGATGGTATCTGTTAAAAGGAATTATGGTGCTTGACATATAATGCTCTTATGTTTATTTCTTTCTCCTTCCAATATAACATGCTACCCCTTACATTTTAAAGGAATCATTATTATTGTTGTGTGTTTTGTGATTGCAAAATGCTTAGCATATGTGATCTGATTTAATCATCATAACTCTTAAAGGTGAGCAAAAACAATTGTTAAAGATTTTAATGATCAGGAAACCAAGGATCAGGTTGCTCATGAGTAAGTGCAAAGACCATATATATATATATAATATATATATATACATATATATACATATATATACATGTGTATATATATATATACACATATATATATTTTAAAGATTGTTTCCTATCCATCCTCTCTGAAGTTTCTGTGAGAACTAACTATAATTAGCTCTTAGAATTAACATATTCCTGACTGTAAGAATGATTTATGATTTATCTCATTTTCACGTGATTGGCCATTGTCCATGGCTAAACTGCTACATCACGCACTCTTGTAGTGAGTCCTGGACAGCTATCAGATTCCAGTTAGCCAAGTTCTCTGCTCCACTAAGGGCAGAGCAAAATTGTCATAAACCTATAGAGAAAGATCTTTAGTCATTTGAGAGTTTGGGAAAGAACAGTTCTCTAAGATCTTTAAGGGCAATATGCTGCTGAGATAGATATGCCATATTCTTAAATTAATTTGGATATGTGGTGGGGCCAATGTAGAGTGGGATCCATGATGTGTTTCTTAAGGTGTGTTCTCTACAAAACACATCAGTATTTTTCTATCCTTATTCTATCCCTATTTTCATGTGATAGGATAATACATTAGGAATAGTTTCCAACTCTAAAAAAACTGGGAAACAGGCAAACTGTCTTCCACACTTTTTTCTTTTAAATCAAATTTTATGTATCCCAGCTCCCCCTTCTCACTCCTTTGGTACTCTCTATTTTGTATTTTCTTCCCCTCTTACAGGTAATAGTACTCATTGGCTGCCAGTGAGCTACTAACCACAATGATGCTCTACAAGTATGGATATATCCTACGTAAATGGACCGAGGGCTAGCAAATTTTGGGGTGTCAGGACTCATTTAAATGCTTAAAAATTATTGGGAACTCCAGAGAGCCTTTGTTCATTTCTATTATATTTGGTACACTTTCCATTGATAGTAATCATTAAAAATTAAAACTGAAAAATTAAAAACATTTATTAATACCTTTAAAAAAGCCATAATCAATTCATTATACATTGATATAAATTACTATTGAAAAAAAATAATTTTGCAAAAAATTAGTGAGAAAAGTAATATTGTTTTATATATTTATGCAAGTTTTTAAAATATTTAGTAGCTTAATAGAAAATAACTAGCTTCTCATATCTGCTTTTGCATTCAATAAGATGTGATATGTTGTCTAAAATGATTGAAGAAAATCCAACATCATATATATATTGGGAAAATAGAATATTTTAATAGGCAAATAAGATTTTATTAATATTATTAAAATAACTTTGACCTGTCAGACTCTGTGAAAGGGGTTTGGAGTCCCAGAACATCAAAATCACTTTGAGAAACATTGATCTAGACCATTCTTATATGGATCACTGCCCATTCTGTATAGCCTCTTTCAAAATACAAATATTCTTGGGAATAATAATGTAGGGTCAAAATACATGAAAGGGTCCCTTGGAAATCATCCCAGAGATTCTTAAGTTTGGGTCTATATATTTGCTTGTATGTTTTTGTTGCTGTTTATTTTTAAACATTTTCTTCTTTTTAAATTTAAGTTCAAAATTTTCTACCTCCTTCCCAATGAGAGGGCAAGCAACATGATGTCAATTTTACCTGTATATACTAGTTTTAAAAATATTTTAATAATTCAATATAATTGCTTTCTTTTTTAGTACTATGTATTTAATATTAGTTATTTTAAAACATTATTTTGAGAAAGGGTTCACACTATTCAGATTGCCAAAAGATCCTTATTCTTGTTGTTGACTGGAATTTGTCAGTTTGAAGACTCTTTCCTTCCTCCCTTCCTACCTACCTTCCTTCCTTCCTTCCTTCCTTCCTTCCTTCCTTCCTTCCTTCCTTTCTTCCTTCAGTAATTTATCACATTTTTCCCCAGGGCAAAATAGGGACACACGTTGCCCACCTAGGTGAGAGTGAGGGTTACTTGAAAGCAAAAATACTGAAAAAGGAAAAAAAAATGGCTGAGAGGTTAAGGTAGAGAAAAACAAGGGCAAATTTGGCCTATTTAACAATTTAGCTAATACCAACACTGCCTTTTTGTAAGGGAGCCAAGAAAATACATCTTCCACTAGCGTGACAGCAGGATAATTTTGTACACAGGCAATTTGGTCCTTTTCCCTGCAATATGTGTGGAGTCTATGCCCTCTTCCAGACCTTCTTCTGGACACCAAGTGTTAGTCCCCTAGAGAGTCATCAAGATTATCACTACCACCACCACCACCATCATAATCACAATCATCTATTTCTTCACTAGGATCACATTTGCAGAGCTGCTCATCTATGTAGATTCCTGGCTTAGAAGCTGTATTTTTCCACTAGCACTGGAGCAGACTTATTTCTGGGATAAAAATTAGGGAAATATGAGTAAAGGAGAAATTTATTAGACTTGCTTTGAGCCAAGGAAATAGTGATATATTTCATCACTAGAAACTCAGTCAGTAAGCATTTATTAAGTGCCTACTGTATGCACTGTTCCAAGTATTAAAGATACAAAGACAATAAACAGTCTCTGATCTCTAATGGCTTACAGTCTAAAGAGAAGGGTGACCTGCAAACAATTAGGTACAAACAAAATATACACATGAAAAAATGGAGATAATCAACAGAGTTGGAAGGTACCAGGGAGATCTTGAAAAGGAGGGTTTTTAGATGAGA
This sequence comes from Myrmecobius fasciatus, assembly GCA_023553655.1. NCBI lineage: Eukaryota > Metazoa > Chordata > Mammalia > Dasyuromorphia > Myrmecobiidae > Myrmecobius > Myrmecobius fasciatus. Next base: position 276,068 of record JAJPUD010002284.1, read on the forward strand.
TTCAAAGGAGCCAAAAAAAAAAAAGATTTAATGGTGGTGACCAGAAAATTCTAGGCATAGGAGATAGCCAGTGAACACTCAGTCATTGAAAGATGAAGTATTTCGTCATTGGATCAATGAAAAATTTGGGGAAGAGAAGTCTTAAGAAATCAGATTAGAAAGAGAGGAAGAAACTTTGAATACCTAACAGTGCATTTTCTATTTGATCCCAGACTAGAGAAGATAAGGAGTCATGAGAGTTCATGGAATAGTGGAATGGCACTTCCTGTGCTCAGTGAGGAAGATCAGTTTGACTTTTGAGTGAAGGATTGACTGGAGTGGACAAAGACTTGTGGCAGGAAGACCAACAAGCAGATTATCGTATTAATTTAGGCTTGAGATGATGAGAGCCTGCACAATATAACCAGATCCTTGCTGCTACCTTCTGTGGACTTCTAGCTCACTCTCCCTCCTCCCCAATAAGTTCAGTACCTATCCTGAAATTTTCTCCATCCCAACTCTTACCTCTTTTGAAAAGTGTGAGTTTCAATTCCTCAAACTCCTCAACCCCTCTGACCTCCATCTTCAGTCTACTTCAATTATGCACAGCACCATTCATATCTTAGCTACTCCTCTTCCATTTCTATTCAATAGAATTTGCCTCAAGTGTCAGAATTCCTAATTCTCCCTCAGTACTATCTTGCCAGATTCTTGTCAGTATTCCTTCCTGGTACATCATTCATTTCCCACTCTCTAACCATGAGTGTCTACTAAAACCTCTTTCTCCTTCTCCTCTTCCTCCTCCTTCTCTTCCTCCTCCCTCTTCTTCCTCTTCCTCCTCCTCTTCCTCTTCTTCCTCTTCCTCATCCTCCTCCTCTTCCTCTTCCTCCTTCCTCATCATCATTATCATTTTCCTTTCTTCTTCCTTCTTCATCCTTCTCCTCCTCCTCCTTTTCTTCTTCCTTCTCCTTTTCTCTCTGTCTCTCCTTCCATCTCTCCCTTCCTCCCTCTTTCCCTCCCCCCTATTTTATAAACTTCCATGGATTTAATTCTGAATTTTACTCCGATGAAGACTATATATATATAGAGAGAGAGACAGACACACACACACAGATAAAAAGAGAGAGAGAAAGAGAGACAGAGAGAGAGAGAGAGAGAGAGAGAGAGAGAGAGAGAGAGAGAGAGA
>JAJPUD010002284.1:277242-324475 GCA_023553655.1 Myrmecobius fasciatus
GAGAGAGAGAGAGAGAGAGAGAGAGAGAGAGAGAGAGAGAGAGAGAGCGAGAGAGAGAGAGAGAGAGAAAGTTTTAATTCTTCTCTTTAATACCAATTCAGCTTTAGGAACAACTTACTAAAGCTCTCCATCTGAGTGTCCCATCTCAAACTCAACAGATCTAAAATGGAACACATTACACTACCATCTACACTCATCCAAAATTCCCATAATCTTATTTTTACATACTTTTTTCAGATCTAATTCTCCCTGTCACCACTTTGCTTTCTAACTAAATATGTCCAAGTAGCAAGATGAAAGACTTTGAGTTCATGTTACCTATGGATCTGTTGAAGGAACTAGAATATTTAGGTGAAAGAAGAAAAGACTTGGGAGAATATTATAGTTGTTTTCAAGTATGTGATGGGATATTTTAAGGGAGGGATTAGATTCTCTTCAGCCCAGTAGGCAGAAGCAGAACCAGGAACAACATTCAAAGTGTAAAGAGATAAGTTTAGGCTAGATATCAGGAAAAAATTCCTAACAATTGGAGTTGTCAAAAAGTAGACCTTGAAAAGATGAATTCTCCCTCCCTGGAGGTCTTCAAATAGAGGCTATAAGATCACTTATTAGGCTTGTCATAATAAGCAATCCTTTTGTGTTTGAGTTGTATTAGATGGTCATTGATGTCCTTCCCAATTCTCAAATTCTGTGATTATTTTGGAGGTAATTATATATCTGGCCATATTTAAGCAATTCATATATCACCATTTGACTTTAAATTTAAAGCACCTATTTCCTAGTTCTTTTAGGATGAGAACAAAGAGTTTTGTTTCTAGTATTCTGGCTCTGAGATTTATGGCATAAATTAGTACACCTTCCAAGATGCTGATATATATACATGCCATAAGAAATAAAGTACCAGGACTGATTACAAAGACACTAGCAAGAAAACAGTGAAAGATGGCTCCATAATTGTGGACCTGGTATCAGATGTTAATGGGATTCTGTCATGCTTTATAGTTATGCAATCAAACCTGACATTTAATAGAAGCAGTTACACAGAGAAAGTCTAAACAGCAATGCTATTGTTTGAACAAAGAGAAAAAATAACAAATATAATAGTAAAGAATTGGCAGAAGTTTCATGGAAACAGTCTTATATCTAGTTTACATTATTTAAAGAAGGGTGGCAGTCCGAAAAGGCAAAACATTTTACTTCAATAGAATATAATTTGTTACTTTCTTGGAGATGTCATCCATTTTAAAATTTTCCTTATGGAACTCCATATTGGAAGATTTTATGGTTCACTATTATGAGATAGGTTACCATTTTTTTGTTTCATTTTTTTTGGTTTTCACATTAGTCAACCACCCTTAAACCCTCCTTGCAACAAAGAAAGGCAATTAATTAAAATCAACTGACAGTGACCCTACTCAGTAGAATATAACACAATACAAACTTCCAGCCCTAAATCAGAAGACATGATGTACATTTCCTTATTTATTTTCATTTGATGATTTTTTCTTATTTATTTGACATGTATTTCATATTAATTTGACATGTAAAGTCATTAACTTTTATATAATTTTGATATTTTTTTTCATTTTATCTCTTTTAATTATCTATAAAAACCTTAGCTCCCTTCAAATTAGGGCCCAACTAACCCTTACTAAATTCCTGATTTTTTTCATTGTTTGCATTGTCTCTTTCACTTGAAATTACTTTGTGCAAACTTTCTATGTACTAATCTGCATTTATATCATATTTTTTTGTTGTATCTGTATATAAGAGATAATATGATGTAGTATATAACAAACTGGAATTGCAACCAGGAAGACCTTAGTTCTAGTCACATTCATGACATACACTAGGTATATGACTCTCATCAAGTCATTTGGCCTTTCAGTGTTAGACAATTCTAAGGTTGTAAATTGCAGGGAAAGTGCCAACCTGCATTGGTAAAAGTTTCCTCACTAAAGAGTTCCTAGACCCTTGAAATTATAATTCCAATCCTCATCCATATGGTCACTATTATTTGCAAAAGAATTTTCCTCCAACATACTGGTGAGTGGTTGCCTGCTTCCATTCTTATCTACTTTTTTTAATGATGTGAAATTTTTACACTGAGATCATTGAGCTGGTTGAAGTTCACTGGGGGTGTGTGTATGAAAGAAGATGATCTTAACCTACTTTCTTCTGTTTTCTACTTTCCCCAAAAGATCTTTTAAGATAATGACAACTTTTCTTATACTGAAATATTTGTTCCTTGGTTTCTGTGTTCTGCAAAGGGTTAGTCTGGTGTGGACTATATATTCTAAATATATAAGTACTATATGGGCAGATGACATATCTTGTTTATTTTTTTATGTTTGAAAGTCACTAGCATGATCCTTTGTATACAAAGTATAGTAGGTACTCAATATATGTTGAATGAATGAAGATATTTACAACTGAAGGTTTTACATGATATTGAGACTATCCAAGATCCAAAAAACAAAAAAAGGAAAATAGACCTCTTAGTGCATTTCCCTGATGAAATCTGAAAGTTGATGATAGATTCTTTTTCTATTACCTTCCCTTTCTTTATATTTGAATGGAAAATGTCATTCCCAAGAAGAAAAAAAAAGACTGTTTTAATATAGATCAAGTATAGTTCTGAAAGGGAAGAGAGTCCCCTGAGCTCTGTAAAAGAGTAAATTTTAGCTCCTAGCTAGAATTTAATTTTAAAACTTAAAAGCATGAGTTTAAAAATGAAATAATGTACAGGATTTGGTCTTGGCTTGTTCAGCTCATCTTTCCCCCATCATATCACAAAACTTACTTTGACCAAAACTTTCTTTTTACTTTCTCCAAAGATAAAATAAAGTAGAAAAAAATACTCCTGTGAGATATGTCAGGTAGTGAGGATTATTTTTACCTCTTGAGGTCCAGAGATAGAAAGGAAAACATAATTGAGGAGAGTGCCCAAGGTGTAGTAGAAACCAGTTTACTCTAACTCTCCGATTAACCTGAAACAGGAAGTCAGTGTCCTTTTCAGCAGTTAAAGGACTTGTCCGGGGTCATACTACTAAGTGTCTGAAGCTGGATTTGAGTCTTCCTGACTCCCAGTGCTCTATCCACTCAACTACATAGTCACCTCTGGATAAGTATAAGGCAATTTGATGAAAAAAGAACATTAACAACTTGGAGGATCAAAGAATAGACATTTTCTTATATTTAAGGAAAACATAATTTCCAACTGATTGGACTCATAGAAGGCTTCATGAACTGAATCTCAAAAATAAAGCTGAAAGGCACAGATTTAGAGGGGTTAAACATGAGCCATATTGTGCAAAGCAATTGAGGTAGAAAAAGAATGCTGAGTTGTGGAAAGGGTTCATTTTGCAATTTAACTTGAATATAGAGGACATGATTTCATAAGTCTGGAAAGGAAGAATGGAATTATATTTTGGAGGGCTTAACATTGCAGACTGGGTAATTCAGCTTTTATCCTAGAGGCAATTAGAAACCAATGAAAGTTTTGAGCACATGTGGAAGTGACATAAGATCTGTGTCTAAGGAATATTATTTTGGCATCTGTGTGATAGATCAACTGGAAAAGTGAGACTAAATTTAGGGAGACTTTGTATGAGGCTATTGCTGCAGTCTAGGCAAGCGGCAATGGTAATCTGAACAAAACTGGTGATCAGATGAGTGGAAAGGAGGGAACAAGAGAGACAGACAGACAGATGCAGTCAGAGACAGAAAGACAGATGTTATAAAGCTAGAATTCACAAAATTTGGAAATGGACTATTTCCAAATGTTCTAGAGGTATGTGAGAAAAAAAGATGAATTGATGGTGATACCAAGGTCCTAAACCTCAGTGACCGGAAGAATGAATATGTCCTAGGGGAAAAAAAAACTAGTGAGGTTGGAAGAAAATTGAGTTTTCAGTAAAATATAATCATACTAGGTAATCATGTTAAAATATAGTTATAAAAATAATATATAAAATATAAATATAATTAATTGGATGTGTTAATTTTGAGATTATCTAAGGAGATGCTGAGCAGATAATATAATATTATCTTTAAAGGGAAGGATTAAAATTGGATTTAAAGATCAAGGATTTATTTGTCTAAAGATAAAAGCTAAATGCATGGGAGTTAATGAAACCATCAAAGAAGAGAATATAGGGAAAGAAGAAAAGAAATAGACTTAAAAGGGATAGCAGAGGATGTGAGAGGATATGATTTCAGCTGCTGAATAAGGAGAAAAGGAAGGAAATATTCAATAATACAATTTCAAAAAGACAATACACGTTAAGGACCATGCCTAAGTGTGAAGGGGCAGGTAGATTCTCCAAAAGCCTCCACAGCTGTGAATCATAACACACTTGAAGGAATTGCAAATCAGTCTTTACTGAGCAGATGTTGCTTGTGGATTGGGAATGAAATAAATTGGAGGCAAAAGAAAAGAGGAGAGAGGTCAGAGAACACAACTGCCTCTCAATCTCCTTGTATGGCTATCATCCTCTCACATGAAGGGATCTATTCTGCTGGTCAGAATTAGATCCCCAACATTTAGCAGGTGGCTCCTGTAACAAATAAGAGACAAGCGTGGGGTACGAGATAAAGAATACAAATAGAGAGGTTAGCCTTGGCAAGGAGAAATTCTTTGAATCCTGGAAGAAAAGGATGAGTTTTTTCTCAAATAAATTTTTCCTGATTTCCCTATTTCTATCAAGAGTGCCAAAATTCTCTTCACTCAGGGTTGCTATCTTGATTTCATCATCAACTTTTCACTTACTTTCATCTCACTCATTCAATTGCTAACTCTTACTGATTCCACTGTTATGATATGTTTACATTCTCTCTCTTTCATCCATTCATATTATACATAATGGTACAAAGAATTAGATTGGAAGGGATAGTTAGCAGCCAAAATATATCTTTATTCTTCCTGGCCCTCAGTATCAGGGGTGAGTGGAGAGGAACTTGAGAGAAGAAACACTCGATCCTAGAGCAACTACCCATGAATTTAGTATTTTATTTAAGCTTTAGGAGATGGAAAGATTATGAGATGAAGTGATCAATGACAAAAGGAAGTCTATTAACAATAGCATAGGGGTTCATGAAGGCCACAATGGAAAAAAAAGGTCAGAAGAAGATTGTTATTTGAGTTAGTTACTTCAGGTTGTCCCTACAAATGATAGGAAGTGCTGGCCATGCAAATTAGTCAGAAAATACCTGAAGATTAATTTTGTCTCAGACCAGGCAAAAAATTACTCTGTGTTTGCTTCATAGTTTCATTTAAAGATGGCAGGTAAATAAAACTCAACTAGAAGATACTTTGTTTCTCCTTGGAGTTCCACATGGTTCAGTATTTCTCATGGGTCTAAGACCCTAGCAATAGCAGGTAACAGATTTAAGCTTGATTTCCCCCTAGATATAGGTGAGACAGTGTTTTACAGACTTTGGGAGGAGATATTTACACAAATTCTTTTTACCGTACCATATAGTAAATGTTTCCTCCCCCAAAACTGAGTCCTATTTTTTAGTAATACTAAAGTATGACAAAAAACAATAAAATAGGAGTTTGAACCCATACTTCTAGAAAAGACACCCCCCCACCCACACACACAAGTGCCAACAAGGACACTTTAAATCCCTGAAGGAACATGGTAGCCTTTGTCTGAAAGCCTGACTCATCATGCCAGTGGAAGTTGAGATAATTGCCTCAGTGCAAGTATCATATCTTATTTAATAATTTATTTCCCCTAGCACTTACCATAGAGCTGGGACTGCAGTAAAATGCTTTGAAGAAAGTTTGTTGAACCAGTAAAGACTGATTTGCAATTCCTTCAAGTGTGTTATGATTAATAAAATAAATTTCTTATAGCCCTTATTGTCTTAGTGAGGTAGAAATAGAAAAGGACAGGAGAGGAGAGGAAGCTTACATGTTGATGATCACTAAATATGAAGAAATTTCCTTTGGATTTAAATGAGGGAGGGCTATGCAAGGTAACCTACCAGAGCCATCTGGGTCCAGTGGACAGACATAAATCAGGATGACTACAGATGGCCTTGGATGCAGTGGGAGCCCCTGGCCTTTCTAAGCTCAGATCTTTAACAAGTTTCAGTTTGCTTGAGTAGATATTTGTTGATTGGTTGATTATCAAGTATTTTTAAGTGTTAATTGTAGTGCTGCCTTTCTTCTGTTCTCCCAACATCCTCCCCTGAATTACTATTTAGTTTTGGCTCTCTACTTCCTACAATAGTCCTGAACCCAATTTGACTGACTTCATAGGAGGATGGCTGCTTCATCTGGATGTCCACTTTTCTGTCTGTCTTTATTTCTCTCTTCTGTTTCTTTCTCTTTGATTCTGTTTCTGTCTTTGTCTCTTTCCAATTTTATATCTCTGTGTCTCTCTCTCTTTATGTCTCCCTTACTTTTTTAAAATTTCTGTTTTTCTTTGTTTCTGCCTCTCTCCCTCCCCCTCTCTTCTCTTTTCTATCTTGATATTTCTCTGCGTCTCTATGTCTTTGTCTCTCTCTTCCTCTGTCTCTCTGTCTGCCTTTGTCTGTTTCTGACTGTGTCTGTCTGTCTCTGCCATGATTTGGGCATTTTTTTTTCACATAACTTCAGAAAAACGTATTGGTCTAGTGGATCTCAAAGATGGCTTTTGAAATATAGAACAATACAAGGAAGGAAATATTTCCTCTGACTGTTCCTGTCCCTGTCTTTCTGTCTCTTATCTCTGTCTTTGTCTCTCTGTCCCTGTCCCTGTCCCTGTCTCTCTCTTTCTCTCTCCCTTTTCTGAACCATCCACCTTTAATGGAATGGTTTCAACTGATAATCTTAAGTTGTAAACCCCACAAAGACAACTGAGTGAACTAGCTAGCAGTTCTGTGGGTAACAGTGGATTGCCTCCAAAATGATTGCTTGACCAAAGCTTAGTGCCTAGTTCTTGGATTATAAAAGCAAAATTCTGACAGAAGTTTCTTAGAAAATTTGCACCCAGCCTGCAATTTTAAGGCTTCAGGAAACCACAGAAATAGATTCTTTCTCTGTATAACTGAAGTATAAAATGGAGGGTATTTTTAAGGAATGAAGAGATTTCTTTAGTGCCTTCTTTGCTTAAGGAAAGTCTATTGGTTGTCAGCAGGCACATCCCTCGGAAAAAATTGTGAAGCTGCCCTCAATCATCTTTCCCCACTATTTCCCCCATATCCTCCTTCAAAGTCCTACTGATTACAAGAATTGCCTTCTTTCTTCTCTCATTTCCCCACTTTCTCAAAAAGAATCTGCTTTTAAGACAAAAGATGGTATCAATCATTTACAACTTTGTGTGAATAAAATCATTATTATCTTAGAGAATTTTGCATTATAGATGATAGTTCAAATTGTGAACTAGAAGACATTGTTCCCTTTTAAGGGAATTTCTGATCTTATCTAGCAGGTGGGGAACTGCTTTAAAAGGCAGAAGGGTCTTACTAGTGTTTTTAAAATCTTGCATGTGCCACCTACTAGACAAGTTAACCTTAACCCTTAGCTGTGAATGAGTCAGTTGACAAGAATTTATGAAGTGTTATATACCAGGCTCTATTCTAAGCCTGGGAATATGTATAAAGGTAAATATACGACCCCTGCTCTCAAGGAGCTCACATTCAAAGAAGGGAGACAACACAAAACCAAATATGTATCTACAAGATATATAGAGTAGACATAAGATGATCTCAGAGGGAAGGCATTAAGAGTTAGGAAAAGAGGTGAATGGAAAAGGCTTCTTGTAGAAGGAAGGATTGCATCTATGCCTCTTATAGAAGGAAGGATTTGATCTTTCTTTCTTTTTCTTTCTCTCTTTCTTCCTTCCTTCCTTCCTTCCTTCCTTCCTTCCTTCCTTCCTTCCTTCCTTTCTTTCTTTCTTTCCAGATATGATGAACAATAGTATAACTTTTCAAGTTAAATCTAAAATTCATAATTAAAAAGTCTGATTTTAATTGTCTAAACTCAACTAATATAAAAAATGGTCTAAAATACTGGAATTTTCCTTTAGGATTGACAATACTTCCTAAGGGTGGCTAAATTTCATTGTGAATAGAGTACTGAACCTGTATTCAATCAGAATGATCTTTCTTAGTTAAAATCTAATCTCAGAAACCTACTATCTGTATGAACCTGGCCAAGTCATTTAACTGTTTGAGTTTCCTCATCTGTACAATGGGCTGAAGAAGAAAATGGCCAATCACTCATATCTTTGCCAAGAGAATACCCAAGTAAAATAATTGAACAACAACAAAAATCTTTCCTACCAAATAGATTTGTCATCTATTCCTAGCAGCTGTGTACAATTCCTTGGTGTACACTGAGTGCTTGAGACAATCAAAGCATAAAGACAAAGCCAAAAGACATGATCTTAGATTTTGCAGCTCAGGGACTGCAATTGGAAGAGAACCAAAATGAGCAAAGAACAAATTTATTAGTGACAGCCCGACCTTGTTTATGCTGCCCCGACTAAGCAGATCTCCTCTTTGTCAGGGTCACTCGACTATACAAATAGCAGGAATTCTCCAACCTTTTTACCCTCTATTAACAGATTGAGGACAGCCTGTGTTTAAGGATCTTAAACCTCAAGTCTGTAAACTTTTTTTAAAAACTATTTTGATAAGTGTATTTCAATATACCTTATTTTCTTAGTAATCTTATGTATTTTAAAACATTATTCTGAGAATTTATCTTTCACCTTTGCCAGTCAGCCAGTGGGGTCTATATCATAAAAAAAAACATTGAGTTCCTGGGTAAATAGACACCACTGATCAAGAACTATATATCCAAGGAGATAAGGAGAAATAGTAACAACAACAATATTTATATTTATTTATATTTATATAAAACTTAAAAATTTACAAAGTACTTTGCACATATTTATCTTATCCTCCCAATAACCCTAAGAAGAAAGTTCCTATTTTTACCCCCATTTTGTAGATGAGGAAACAGGCAAGTAAAGATTAAGTGACTTACTTGCCCAGTATCACGGAGTTGGAAGTGTATGAGGTCACATTTGAATTCATGTCTTGCTGAAGCCCAAGTTCAAGATTCTATCCATGTTACCCTAAAAATGACAAAGTTGACACAAGATCATAGAATTTAGACCTTAGGAGTCACATAGACCAGAAGTGTTAATTTCAAAGCCTACAAGGCTCTGCAATACAGCCTAACCAGATTAAAACGTAATGAGAAAATATGTAACAAAATAAAAAATACTAAAAAATAGATAATTGTAATATGTGGTTTTGTAAGTCAATATGCATTTCAATTTGACATGATTGGCAAGACCGCCTAAATCATTTCACAGATGAGAATGATATATCTCCAAAAGTTAAATGATTTTCCAGTATTAAATAGAAGTCCCAGTATTCAAACCCAGATTATCTAATTCTAAATCAGACACTCTTTCTGCCATATCATGCTAAGCAAGCACATTCCGGAAAATTGGTCATCTGCTCTGTACTTAAATAACTTTACTGAGGGGAAACCCACTAACTACTACCTTCTGAGGCATTCCACTTATGGCCAGATGGAATTGTTAAGAAGTTTTCCTTGTTTCAAGATTAAATTTGCTTCTTTTGCCACTTCTATCCATTTTTCCTAGTTCTTCCTTTTTGAACTTGGTAGAATAAAAATCCAATATAAGGATCTTTCAAGTAATTGAAAGGAAACCTATAACCCATAGAGATCAAAGGGAAAGATCCATAAAAATATTTATATCAGTAATTAAGATCCAGAAATCAGGTAGTTGCCCATCAGTTGTGGAAAGGCTGAAAATATTATTGTATGTAGCTCAGCATAGCAAATATGATGCTGAACACTGGGATTGGCAACGCCTAGGTTTAAATCCAACCTAAGATACTAATTGTATGACCTTGGGGAAGTATCCTCAGCTCAATGTTCTCATCTGAAAAAAACTGAAGTACATAGACTCAACAACCACTAAAGTTTCTTTGTGCTTTAAATCTATAATCACTTGATTATTTATTGTTGTTGTCCTTTAAGAAATGGAAAGGATACACAGAAACATAGGAAAACTCATATGAACTGACAGTGAAATGTGAGGGTTAGGAGAAAAATTTAAACACTGAACTCAATAATGAAAAGGAAAACAGCTTTAAAAGACTTGGAAACTCTGGTGAAATGATGCTGATAAGTCATAATTCCAGAAGACTGATGATGATGCTTCTCACCTCCTGTCAGAGAAGTAATGGACTAGAATTGCAGCAAGAGACATGTATTTTCAGATGTGGCTGATGTGTGCATTAATTTTGCTTAATTTTTTTTTAACAAAAGAGGGTTTTTAATTGGGGACAGTGGGTGAAGGAAGAAGTATCCAGAGGGTGAGTGATGGATGCAAAAAAAAGGGAAGAAAAAGAAAGAGAACATCAATAAAACAATAAAAAATATACAGAAGAGAACAAAAAAGTTCAGAAGGGAACACAGATGAATAGGGTGGTGTTGATATTATCTTGTTAAATTTAATATGCACTTTTAAAAACAATTTGAACACAATAGTGATTTATAGTCTTCTATTCAATCCTTCTTTTGGTTTATCTTTGTTGAAGTTTAAATTTATAACATTAAAAAAGAGAAAATTTAAAAACAAAAGAAGTGATCTATTATTCTCACCTCATTTCTATTTTTCATCAAGGTAAACATCACCACTTTCAACACCAGATCCTCATTAGGTATATTCTAAGCATATCTCTTCTTACCAAGCCCAGTGATGATTTGAGATTTGCTTTCCTTGCATTGGGATTTCTAGTTCATCTTACTTGTTAGGCATTCTTCTGGTGGTAGTACAACTAAAAGCTATAGGTTTTTTTTATCATTAGTGGTCCTTTTCCTTGATTTTGCCTCCTCTGAAATTGTTCTTTCTAAATTATAGTTTAGTACAATCTTCTTTCTTCCTCTTCTAATTAAAGCTCCCTTTAGTAGATTTGTAAATTAACATACACAAACATTCTTATCAATCTTTGTCAAATAAGCTAATTATTTGACCTGGAGCCTTGGAATAGTTTCCCAAGTTAAATGAAAAGATAGCAAGAGATTATCTAAATATCTCTGGAGAATTTGTCACCCAGTCCAGATGAATTACATTCTCAGATGCTGAAAGGACTGACAACATCGTTAAGCCCTTGGCAGTAATCTTTGAAAGATGATAGAAACTGAAAATTAGAAAAAAAAATAAATGTTGACTTTTATTTTTAAAGGCAGGTGTGTGGAATCTACAATTTATATATATACATATATATATATATGACCTTAACCTTCATTTTTCACAAAATTCTGGAGCATTTGTTTAAATGGATAGTTGGTGAACATGCAGTAAAGGAAATGGGGATAGCAAAAGACCAGCATAAATCCATCAAGCAGAGGTCAAAGGTGACATTATTTCCTTTTTCATAGGGTTACTAAATTAATATGGGCACCTAATTGGCACAGTAGATAGAGAGTTAGACCTGGAGTCAGGAAGACATATTCTTGAGTTCAAATCTGGCCTTGGACATTAATTAGCTGTGTGACCCCGGCCAGTCATTTAGCCCTGTTTGCCTTAGTTTCCTCATCTGTAAAATGAGCTAGAAAAGGAAATGGGAAACCACTTCAATATCTCTGCCAAGAAACCCCCAAATAGGGCCAGAAAGAGTCAGAGATGAATGAAAAAATAAAACAACAATTAAAGTTATAATTCATAGGTCTAATATACACAAGTGTATATATATAGTATACATTTATATGTGTATGTAAAATACATCTATATGCACACACATATATACACATATTTATATATGAAAACATATATGTACATATTATATACACATGTATATTTATCTCAAACCTGAACTATATGTATATACACACATGTATTTGTGTCTATATATATATATACATATACACAGATTTTTTTCTTTTAAATTTATATTTATGCCTTTTAGTTTTACATTGCATTAATTTCTGAATGTGCCCTTAACTTTATCCAGGGATTCTCCCCTTGTAACAAAGATGGGGGGAACCAGCTCAGCAAGACCAATCAAAACACTGTGTCTTTCAGATCTATAAAGCAAATGGAATACTCCCAACCCATAGGCCCCCAACCTCTCTAATGGAAAGAATGAGTTGAATTTTCTCATCTTGTCTTTAGGTGTGAGCTTACTTATTGTAAGCAGTCAGTACTCTATTTTATTTTATTGTTATTTCTTATTCTATCATGTATATAGTCTTCCTTCACTGTTTACTTCCTTTTTCTAAATTCTTCCTAGTCATTGTTTCTTATGTCATAGTAACATTTTCCATTAAATTCATGTGCTATGATTTGTTTATTTCCCCCATCTTTGCTATCACAAAAAGAGCTACTATGAATATTTTGTCGTATACTTGAAGGACACAGGAAATTTTCAGAAGAAGGGTGTTATGTGAGAAGACGATTGGAAATCAGAGCACGTAGCCTCACATACAAGTTCTGCCATGTGTTTGCTGTGTGAACTTGGGCAAATCACCTCGTTCCCTCCTCTTAATGAAGAGATGAGAGGAGAGGAATTCTAAAACTTTAGAAATTGTCAGTTCAAATCTATGGTCTTAAGGGTCTATGAAACGCAGACTGAACAAAGGAACTCTCTCTCAAAGCCACATAGTCACATGTGCCTAAACCCAGAAGGTAGAATTACCTTATTTGTTCTTATGTGTTGTATAACAGACACAGGATGAACCCCTGGGCAACCGAATGGTGCAAGATCCAATCATTGAGTCTATTCCAAATTACTCAGATTCATATCATAGTGCTGCCTTAAGTTATTTGGTTAAGTTTCTACCTGGATCAAGCCTGTGATTTGCCATTCAGGCAGCCCTTTTTGCAAATTCTAAAACTTCCATCTGTCATTGCAGAGCATAGTTCCCCACATTTATCTTTTTCTCTTATTTAAGTAAAATTATTTTGCTGCTGCATTGTGGATCTTGCTATTATGATGTTCTCATTATCTCTAAAACTGGACATGACACAATCAAAATCATCAGACCTTTGTTTTTGTGTTTAACCTCCTTGGGGCATGTGCCTAGTTGTGGGATCTCTGGATCCAAGGGCAGTTAGATACTTCTTTAGCATAATTCTGAATTGCTTTCCAGAATGTTTAAATTAATTCATATTGTCATCAACAGCATTTGTTTTTGCCTGTTTTCCTGTAATACCTCCAATATTGACTATTTTCGTCTTTTGTCATTTTTGCCAATTTGCTGGGTGTGAGATTTTTCAGTGAACATGAGGAAGTAAAAAAGGGAGTGAGGAGTGAAAAAAGTTTGCGGAAGGAAATTTGATATACTGAAAAACAAAGTCAGCCTTTGCTGGAAAATTGCATATTCATGAGAAAAGATGTCTCTTTAATCTGTCCAATGATTTTCACAGCTTATGAAAAACCAAACCAAACCTCTGGACAGGGCTTTTGCCATGCACATCCAACCACAAGACATCATGTGTCAAAAAACTTTCTAACAAATAGAATGGGCTCCCTCAGGAGGTCATGAATAATCCATCACTAGAGTCTTCAAGGCTAGTTTGAATGACGACTTAAGGATATTTTAATTGCTATTTTTCAGGTAGCTAAGAGCTGCACTAAATTAACGCTAAGATCCCTTCCTTTTCTGAAAATCTATAAATGAAGTAATGCTTTTTTTAAAAAAAATGATCAAGATGTATACCTTTATGCTATTGTCAATGTTGTCTTTTGACAAATCCTAAGATAAAAAAGATTTTCTATTGTAAAGACATTATTATCCAGACTTTTTGCATTTCAATTAGTATTTTCTTTATGTACTATGTTTATATGATACTGATTCTGTCATATAGAAAAACATTATAGCTAGATGGGACTTTGAAGTCATTTTGCATAATCCTCTCCTCTTTTCATGGAAAAAGATACTAAGGCCATGGGAGTGAGAGAAGGAGTAAGTTATTTCATTAAGGTCATATAAGTAGTAAGTAGCTACAATCCATGTTCTGTTTTATATAACATTTTAAGTTATATACAATGCATAATGTTTAATATTGATGAATTTTTATAATTTATAGTGTTACTAAGAACAATTTAGTTTATTAATTTGTCTCTCAATAATGTTTTCATTTTTTTGCCTTACCTAAAGCCATGACCATAATTCCTCTTTTATTTGTATTTTTATTTAGTTGAAACAGAATACATTTTGTTTGGCCTCTTACTTTGAATCTATGTGTGTCCCTATGCTTTAGATGTTTCTTGTGGGCAGCAAATTGTTGGTTTGTATTTTTAGAAATCCACTGAGTCCTTGCTCCCCCCCCACATTTTAAGACATAAAAAACCCTCATAAATAAATATAGGAAGGCAGAAATCTTAACCACATTCTTTGCTGATTGTAGCATAATAAAATAATCATCAATAAAAGAAATACAAACAAAAGATAAAAACTTAAATGGAGACTAACATAAGAGAGAATGGCACTAGTGATATGGCAAGTAAAAATTTATGAAATGCAGCTAAAGTAGTCTACAGAAGCAGTTTTATTTTGCTAAAAACTTATATTGACAAAAGAGGAAAATATAGGACTAATGAAGTGAGCAGGTACTTTAACAAACTAGAAAACTAACAAATTAATTCACTCAAATAAGTACAAAAGAAGATATTTCAAAAATAAAATAAACCATTTAAAATTAAAATTGAACAAATAAAGAAATAAATAACTTGATTTTAAAAGAGAAATAAAATGGGTGTATAATGTAATTTTTCAAAAAGAGAAAAAAATTATCAACATAAAAATAAAAAAAAGAAATCATAACTAATGAAAGGAAAACAAAGGCAAATGGAATTATGAAAATATAAATAAAATGTATGAATATCTAGGAAAATATAAAATACTCCAAATTAACAATACAGAGAAGAGTTCACCTAAACAACCTATTCTCAATAAGAGATATTGAGCAAACCAGAAAAGAACTACTGGGTTAGGTTGGAGCAGGAACCCTGAGGACCAGAGAGAAACAATTTAAGAACAAATAATCCCCATGCCACATAAACCCTTTTAAAAAACAAAGAAAGAAAATACTTTACCAAAGTCCTTCTGAAAAACAAGAATGATATTGATACTGAAAAGGGAAGCGAAAACATTAGAGCAATGTCATAAATGAACACCAATGCAAAAGTGTTAGATAAAATGCTGACAAAAGAATTTCAATAACATTTATACAATTAGTTCTTATGACCAAGATTGACATATGCCCCAAACACCAAAACTTATTCAACAGTAATAATAAAAAATTAGGGCACTAAAGTATATTAATAATAAAATAATGAAAACATAGTTTACCCATAGGTACAGGGAATATTGTGATCAAAATAGCACATATTTATATTAAAGTAATTAAAACAATAATTAAAGGTATTTTTCTTTAAGCATTTCTTTAAAAATTCTAAAATCAAAAAATAGTGTTATATTTACGAAGAAACACTGGAATCACTTCCCACAGGTCCAACAGTAAAGCAAGGATTCCTAGTGTCACCATAATTATTTGACATAGTACTAAAAATGTTATCTAAAGCAAGAAAAATAAATTAGGAAATTAATCATTGGTAACAAACAAGCACAATCATTTCTATTTACATATCACATAATATTGGTTTACTTGGAAAACTCTAGAGGCTTGCATACACACATGCAACATAGATAATAAAAAAGCTTTAGCTATACTAAATAAATCCACAAAATCATTATTTTTTCATATTACTAATTTTGACATTTTGATAACAGTGATCTCATTAATTTGGGTTCTCCCTATAATGGTACAGTTTACAATTTTTTTCATACTGTCTTACATTATTTACATTTGTAGAATTTCATTAAAAAGGAACTACATGCTCCATTTGGAATTGGAATTGAATATCCTCTATCACACATGATATTTATAATCAGAGATTCACCAAATAATAGCTATTTTTGTTGTTTCATCTTTCAAGGAAGCTTGTAGGATTTATTTGTACTCATGATAACAAGGATGTCTTTGATTGTTATGCTAAAAAAGTGACCAAAAATGCCCCTATCCTTGATCCAAAGATTCCACTGCTAAGATGCCATATACATTAAAATAACCATAGCAGTATTTTGTGTCATAGAAAATGACTAGAAATAAAATATTTGTCCATTATTTGGGAAATGGGTAAAGAAATTATGCATATGAATGTAATGAATTATTATTGCATCATAAGCTTATGAATATGGAGAAATTAGACTAGGAAGAATAGAACTGTTGAACAGTGAAGTAAGAAAATGAGGAAAACTATCCACAATGACTATCCCAATATAGAGAGAAAGAACAAAAATTGAAGCTCAGTGCTGTATAATTCTAACAGCTAAGATTGGCCTAAGAGAATAGTTGAGAAAATTTACTTTTCTCTTTCCTTTTCAAAAGTGAGGGACTATAGACATAGAATACTGAATACACTCAGTAAATGCATAGATTGATTTTATTGACCTGCTTTTTTTCCTCTTTCTCTTTTATTCTTTGTTTTAAGAGATAGTTTGCTAGGAAGGGGAAGGATATATTTGGAAATGAAGGTAACAAAATTAAAAGACAACAACAAACATTTTAAAATAAACGAAGAAACAAAAATGTATTTGATGTATGTAAACTATTCTAATCAGATTTTATGAAACTGGGAATATCAGTATTTAGATTGATTATTACTGATTCTTTCTAGATTGCCTTTTTAAAGAAATAAAGAAGGGTTGGTGTCATCCCTACTTTAGGTATTTCGAACAGTGATACTCATAAAGCAAATTAATTCTATTCTACTGATAATGTGATTGTTGTAGCAATTCCACTTTGGAAGAATAATTACATTAAGTTGATTATTCTTTTTCTAAGTGTTTATCCACTTTTGGAATTTTTGTGGCAAATGCACTTTTTTCTGGAAATCTACTTGTAATTACTGAAAACTTAAATTTTCTTGGTCAATTTTTTTTCTTGGGATTCTTTTTTCTTGTATTTTTTCATTGTCTTAAAAATGTTTTTTCTTACCCCTCTTCACCCCCATTTAGTCATATTTTCAATTTCAGAACCTCAATTAGAACTCTGTGTTAAGATTAGATTCTCTTCCTTCTAACTTCTTGGATGGGATTTTTAGGTCCACATTCTGACACCCACTGAAATGCGATAGTAGGAATTGGCCAAATCCAGGATAAATCCTGCCAAGGTTGAAGTTCAGATGGTACTGCTCTGTGACTGACATTGATGAAATGGTTGGATTATATCTACTCTTTAGTAGTTCCTGGCTATAGAAGCTGTCTTGGACCTTGTAAGAACTGCCTCCTTCCTTAACTCTGGCCTGAGATCGAGAGCTGTACCCAGTACTGGGTCAGGCCCTGTCCATGGTTGCATTCCACATCAGTCATTAGCTTTAGTCTGATTCCTGGAATAGCTCCATCAGGGAGATGAGACTTCAGTTTATGAAGGTAGAAATTGTCCTGATCAGGTAGTGAGAACGCTCTATGACCAAAAATTGTCATTTTCAGATGTGTGGACAAGACCATCTTCAGTATCCTAATGCCTTCTTGTCATCTGACCTTCTGCTATTCCATTTCTTCCCAATTGGAACAGCACCTCTTGCCCCCATTTGCTAGGAGAGTTAAGATGTTGATTGAGCTAAGATTTTGCTGAGCTAAGATGTTGATTGGTAAGCTAAGTTCACCAAAAATCAAGCTAAGTCTTGCCTGGTGAGTAAGAAGGCTCCAACTCAAATAATTCACTATATCTAGCCAGCCCTGGGTAAGCAAACCAGACCATGCTCCACATTCCAACCACTTGTCCACTTTGCCATTTTTCTACCTATCACATTGCCACATGTACCCCCTCTACTCAAGATCTGGGCTTAATGATTAAATTAATACTACTATACTCCTATTGTTTTTACAAAGATCCATTGTCTATCCTATTCTTATAACTACCCAGACAATTCTTTCTCTATGACTACCATATATAAGCTATCTCTACCAGTAGGATGTAAGCTTCTTGGGGGAAAGAATGGTTTAATTCTTGCTTTTTTATATCCAGTTTCCTAGTGAGGTTGAGCCAGCTTGAGTGATGACTCAATAAACCCCAACAGATTGGCTTCATACCACCTCCTAGGCCCCCAACTTCCAATCATGAAGCCACTAGGTTTTTCCCCTGTACTCTGAGTCCCTGGCAAGCAGGTTCCTGTCAGACTCTTGATTCCTGAGGGCACGGGGGTCTGACGTCTAGTTATTTTGTTCTCTGCCCATCTCTTGGCATCCTGCAATTCAGATCTTGCAACTTTATACACTGACCTCAAGGGGAGATCCACAGCTTCATGCCTTTTCTCCCTGGCTAATCCTATACTGGTCCAATAAAACCAGAATGTAGGAGGTTGATGGTACAATATTTTCCTTCATCTTTGTTTTATTTTAATCTTCCTCCTCATTATTCATGAGGTATTTTTATAGGAAAGTTGGGCTTGGCTGGAGTCTTTCACTTTATCATCCAGAAGCCTACGTAAGACAAATTCAAAGAAATAGAGGAAAATTCACATGAAGTGATAAAGAGTAAAGAAAGTAGATTCTAAGGAATAACATGGATGCTGATGAAAACTATGCAATTGCAAACAACATTAAATAGCAATGCAGCTCAGACTATATATGAGAAGCAGTATGAATTAATAGATGTACTGGACCTGAACCTTGAGTTAGAATTGTGTCCCAGACACTTATAAGCTGACCTTGCAATTGACCATTGGCCAAATACTTAACCTCTTTGAATATGTGAATTTCCCCACCTCAGTGTTTTGTAAAATGGGAATAATTATTCCTATAGTATTCATTCATTTCAAAGGATTGTTCTGAGGCTCAAATGAAATGAGATATTTAAATCATTTTGCAGTCTTTAAATTTGCATATAAATGCAAAGATGAAAAATTATAACCTGATAAATTTTATGATTCATGGTATTTGAAGCTGTAAGAAACCTTAACAAGATTCCAGTCCCATCATTTTCCCCCCAAAAGTAAACTGAATACCAAAATTGCTATGTGATAGAAAGAATGTTCATTTAGATATAGACATGTCATACAGGGAATAAGTGGCCAACCCAGAACTGGAACTCAGACCATCTGATTCCCAATTAAGTATACTTTTCCCTGTACCAAACTGCCTCTAGGGAAGAAATGTGAGGATCTGACCCATTAAGATGAACTCATAAAAACTAGTTCAGACTGGTGTGGCCATGTGGCTGATTGTAATAAAAGTTTCAGTTGTTTTTTTTAGTTAAGCTAAAGTCCGGCCAGTAGTTTCTTTTTTTTTCTTTAAACAAACAACAGAGTCTATAATTGGGAAGCTGCATAGGAGAAACAGCTGTCAGAGAAGTGAATATGTACAATTTCTATGGGCTTGCTTTCAAAGGCAACATTTCATTCCCCTTGCTCGCCTTCTTGAGTGAAGAATGTGGAAGTTGGGAAACATTGAAGAGATGGGTAGTGTTGTAGATATGGTAACTTTAAGAAGTCTTTCAAAGCTCTCAGAAATCTCAGGCCAGTGGTGGAGAAAGTATTCTATAACACCAATCAATCAGTCAGTCGTTTGATCTTAGCCATAACTGACCTTACCCTTTATCCAATTTTTGATTACATTTTTATTATAACCTTCAATATTGGTTACTTAATGATTGAATTTGTGGCTCAAGAGCTGAGAAAGCTAATACTGACATTTTTAATAGGGAAAACAAGCATCTATAAGAAAAAAGTCCAAGAATTTTGAGCAAAGTTTCCAGACTCCAAATGCTGAAAGCATTTGGAACATTCAATTAAATAATTTTTTTCAAGGTCCACAAGTGTCAACTTTACCACAAAATTGAATGTCATATTCTTCATTCAAACCATTATAATATATAATCTTAAAAGTCACTAAACATTAAAATCATCTTAGAGAATAAATGAAAATATAAGAAGGAGGGACTCAGTGCTATATGTAAGTGGTATTGGGCAACAAGAGATGTTTGCAAAACTCCAAATAAGCACCATATGGTTCTATAGCTTATTCCCTGACTGGCCTCTGAGATTGCTCTGCTGTTGGCCTGCTGACAGCAACTTGTTGGGTTTTTTTTAAAATAAACTTTACAGTGAGCCATTAGTTTTCAAGCTAAGTCCATAACCTGTTAAGTAAAACACTTAGGAAATGTGTCTGCATGACCCCATGACTTCAACTTACTCTGGAGTTGTAAGCGCTTCTATTTCTGTCACTGTCATGTAGAAAGACTGTAAAGCTATTTAGCAAGATGACACAGAATGTTGAAGGTCCCCATTTCTCTCCTTCTCATCAGGGTGTGGTGCACATGGGTTAGACAGATTTGCCAAGTAAAATGGCTACTCAGGCCAGTAGCATTGCTTCCAGCTACATCTTGAAATGATTAAATGCTCTTTCTCCTGATGAAGACTATTTTTATCTGGAGCCAAAGGATGACTTTGATTATGGAACTTGATTGGATCATTAGTGAAACCATGGCATGAAAGGTGAGGATTAGAAAACATTCATACTAATGTGCCTTACGCATTTGCAGTGTGATGTCAGGAAATGACTGGTCAAGTTCACTGAATCAGATAGGCGCCTTCCTGTCCAGAGAGGATGATGCTCCTTACAGTAATTAAAATTTAAAAGCCAAAGATGTAGAGGGAAAGTAAGAGTCGTACTTTGTAAACTATGGACAATTCATACAGAGCACAACCTGCACACTTAATTTCAGATGGATGGAAATTCTAAGACTGAGAATGGGATCCTTAATGGGATTAATAGACAATTAATAATGCTCCATCCAAATTGTGAGGAAGGCATGTTAGAATACCAGATGGTGGCCATAACTCGGTGAGTTATGAGACAAAAGAGAGAGTAGATCCAAGAGATCATTTCAGTTTGAAGGTGATTGGAAAAAGTGGGTACAAATTCTGAAACTTGTAACAAGAACATGTCCAATTGTCTTAGAAAGGGATTTTTTTAGATAAGTATCTTAATGTAAGAAGAATTAAATTTTTGCCTACTCAAAATAAATTCTGGTCTGGGCAAAATATACAAACTTAGATACCAATGTGAATGAACTCCAGATATTCTTTGTAAAGCAGAAGATTAAAGAGCATTCTGTTCATCATTTTCCATAGAACAATTATATTTCATCATAAACATATATCACAGTTTATTGAGCCATTCCCCAATTGATAGGTATTTCCTCAAATTCCGTTTTTTCCCTTGAGAAGAGAGCTTATGTGAATGTTTTGTACATATAAGTCATTTTCCTTTTTTTTTTTAAAGAATCTCTTTTAGTATTCATGCCAATTAATGGTGTCGTTTGGTCAAAGGATATGCATGAATTTGGGCACAGATCATATCTTTTGATCATTTATTAATTGGGAATGAGTTATTTTTTATAAATTTGACTCAGTTCCCTGTATGTCTGAGAAATAAGGCCTTATTAGAGAAGCTTGCTTGGAAATTCTTTTTACAAGTACTATTGCTAACTCTAATTTTTTCCATTTATTCTGTTTCCTTTTATACTGTCCCTCCTCAAAAATGTTTTGGTACTGACCACTTCCTCCTCCAACATGCTCTCTCTCTTATCACTCTCCCATTCCATATCCCATTGAGATCTTAGATTTTAGAACTACAAAGGATCTTAGAAATTTTGAGACCATTTTACAGATGAAGAAACAGAGGCACAGAGCGATTAAGTGACTTGTTCAACATCAAAAAACTAATAAGTATCTTAGATGAAATGTGAATTAGGAGTCAGTCTTTCTCATGCCAAGTCCACCATGCTATCCATGACACAATGGTGCCTCTCATGTTTATGAATATGTATATATATATATATATGTATGCATATATTATGTATTTATAGGTATTATGATATAGGTATAGATTTTCCATGGAATTTCACATGGAGAAGAGGAAAGATGAGTGAGTTATTTTGCATATCAATTATATTATTTTCTTCTACATCAAGATGAGCTGGTAATAGTCTATGAAAAAATTCTCCTACTCTAAAGAAAGGCTTAGTTTAAAAAAAAATTCTGGTCAATCTTAAAGTACAAGGCTTGGCATTTGAATCACATCTCTACAACTTACTAATTCTGTATATGAACAACTCATTTAAGCCTTGTAAACTTCTATTTATTTACTTATCTATAAAATTGGAATGGTTATATTTTTCCTATATTATACTATATTAAAGAAATGCTTATTTTATTCCATAAATTTAAAAAAAGAACAAAAGATGCAACTTCATGTGTTCAACTCTTGCTTCAGATACTTCATATCCCTTTGGAATTACAGATTCAATTATATTCCATTTGAGAGATACTTATTAAATTCTCACTCTTGAAAGTCACTACACTAGGGATACAAACACAAAAATAAAAAGCTCCTGACCTCAGGGAAACTTAAATTCTATTGGACAGATATAATATATGCTTGAGTAAGTAAACACAATTTATATATGAAGTAGTTATATAAAAACAAAGAGCTAGTAACTGAGGGAAATGCTAGGAATTAGCATTTGAGCTGTGCTTTGAAGGAGATTAGGGATTGTACAAGATGGAAATGAGGAAGTACATTCCAGAGAATACTTCTGCAAAGGAACCTGAGATAGAACATTGTGTATGGGGTGCAGCAGAAAGCCAATTAAGCAGAACTTAAGAGTATGTGAAAGTTGCTAATGCAAGAGAAAACTGAAAAGATAGGTGGGAATCAGATTGTGGGAGTCTTTAAATGCCATGCATTTTAACCTAGAGGCAATCGAGAACATTGCAGATTTTTTAATTGGTCGACATGATCAGATCTAAGTTTTATGAATATCAATTTGGCAGCTATGTGGGAGATGATATTGGAAAAAGGGAGAAGATGGAGGCAAGGAAATTAATTAAGAGACTATTGTAACAGTATATGAGAGCACAAGAGCTACAAAGAAAGGGACAGCCTTATTCCAAATGGTCAGATATTGTAGAGATAGGATCAATACAAACTTGGTAACTGATTGATGATGAGAGTTTAGAAAGAAAGAAGAATTTGGATGATTTCAAGATTGCCTTGGGCCATGTCCTGGGCCATTATAAGAATAATGACATCATCTGAAGAAATGAGTTTATTTTGATAAAGCCCTCTATAAATTTAGACTATTAGTATTACATGGGAACTGGATGGCAGAATGGGGAGTGTGCTGGGCCTAGAATCCAGAAGGCTTATCTTTCTGAGTTCAAATCTGACCACAGACACATATTAGCTGTATGATCCTGGCAAAATCACTTAAACCTGTTTGCTTCAGTGTCCTCATCTATTAAATAAAATGGAGAAGGAAATGGCAAACCACTCCAGTATCTTTGCCAAGAAAACCCTAAATGAGGTCAAAAAGAGTCAGATGTGACTGAAAAAAAAAAAAGAACAATACCAAAATTACTATTACAGTATTTTTCTTGGGCTAATATTGTAGCTACATTATAATTATATCACTTTATAGCACAGAATTCTACTGAGGGATACTAATCTTTAAATTATATGACTGAAGTTCAATTTTTTTTTTTTGCTTAGGCAATTAGGGTTAAGTGACTTGCCCAGGGTCACACAGCTAGGGAATGTTAAGTGTCTGAGACCAGATTTGAACTCAGGTACTCCTGACTTCAGGGCTGGTGCTCTATCCACTGCGCCACCTAGTTGCCCCTGAAGTTCAATTTTTAAGAAACATATTTATTTCATAATAGTAGCTATGCCAATGTTTAATTTCCAGTAGGGAGTTCATAAAAGTATTGGTAGGAAAAACATTAGTTTTCAACATTGTTGATTTAATGTATTATTTTTTTACAAATTCCTCTTCCCTTTTCACTAGAATGAATGTTAGCCAAATATAAAATAATCTGGCTAAAATCATTATCATAGAGATCTTAAACTTTAGTGATAGTGTATATACTCTATGACTATACACTATATCCAGGTAAAGTGTTTATTTTTTATTATTTCCTTGGCTCCAAAAGAAGTAATAATAGATACCATGTATAGAAGAGTCTTACCTTCATTTCCAAATCATTTTTGGAATTTTATTCAATTAGGTAATTTCCAAGCTATAGTCATTGCCTTCAGAACCATTAGCTGATATAGCAACTGAATAATTCTTGGAGTATCTATGTTCTGACTTTAGCATATCCCAGGGGATATTATAGACACAAAAAGATCTAGCCCAGCTACCAACCTTTCCCAAGAGTATTGCCAAAAGAAGACATGCTTTATGCATTATACTCTTGCATAATGCATTTTCATGGTGGCATTATGAAAGGTATTTCCCTTTTCTTTCCCTTTGCATATTAGAAATGGACTTCCCTCCACAGAGAAACCTATATCTAATTTCCAAACATAAACCAGTAATTAAGTTTCATTAAAAATGCTGAATGAATCATATCTAAGATGGAATTTTTATTGATTTAAAATGGAAAAATTGAAATAATATCCATCTATTTATTCTCACTCAGTTAAGAATTCTGCATTGTGTCAGATTCACTTTCTATTGTTGAATATTAGATGTTTTTCAGTAATACTTCAATTAGGAATTTGGGCCTACTGTGCAACATAGTTTTCTACTTTTATTTTTTGGGTTCTTGTCTTCTACACTTAATCAAATCTGTGTATAAGATAAAGCAATTTTTAAAAGGTTTTTCAAAAAATCATTTCAGATATTTGTTAAATTTTATTTAATGAGATTGTTACTTCAAGAGAAAAGAAATTAAAATGTTTTCTCAGTCAATAGGTAAGACATGTATCTTGGTTCTGTCATGCAACAGAAATTTTATCTCTGAAAAATAGTGTGTTTAGAGATGATAGGAAAATGTCTGATTGATATCATGCATTGGTAACTGAAAGTACACTTGAATTCATTCATTCATTGAACACACAGTTGACTCCTCACTCTTCAGGGACCAAATCTCTCTTGCTGAGAGTGTGATGTAAAGAGTCATTCAGTAGTTTTCCCCTTATCCAAGAGTGCAGTGAGTCCTCCTTTAATTTCTCCCAGAAGTTCACAACTCAGGAAGTCAGGAAACCACAGCAGACAAACGCTCCTAAGTTTTTGGCTGAGCATGTACATAACATTAGGAACCCCTCCCTCTGAGTACACTCTGTACCCATAATAGAATGATAGGCATGTTGAATAGCTCCAAAATGCACTTCCAATACCAACACATGGGTTTGTGTGAAAGCACTGCATTATTATCCTTGGACTAAGTGAAGTAAAGTTTTTTCTTTGAATTCTGTTTGTGAAAATAAAGAATAGTATGAGATGCTATAGAATTGAAAAGAAAAAAAGGTGCTAGTTAGCAAATGGTTTTGTAACAACCTGGTAGATGGTTCTCCTCTGCTTCTCAACAAGGAAAGGAAATCATAACTAGAATTAGATGCCTGGGATACACTCAGGGTCTTGCCTGATTGAATGAATGAAATTAAACTAGACTAGCCATATTGGTTCCCTGTGGCTCTTTGGGATAGATTGCAAGTGGTAGAATTGTTATTTTAGAGAAATCTTCTGTCTGTACCCATTGTTCCCATGACATACGAGGACTTCTTAAATTGGAGCTGTCCAATACAAACACCACTTGGCAAATGAAGTGACTTATATAGCACACTGAAGGTCCCTACTGTTTCATTGCTTTGTGTATAAAACAATGTCTTTAAATAAATGTACAATAATGTGGTTCCTCATTGGTTGGAGGGAAAGTTTCTGTCCTTGTCATTCTCTTCAATCCCATATTCTAATATAGTTCTAATCCCATATAACCAACTCTCTATTGGACTTTTTAGACTGGATGTTCCATGGGCATCTCAAACTCAGTAGCTCAAAACCAAACTCATCTTTTACTCCAACTCTCTCCTTTTCTAAACATTTTTTTTTTGCTTTTTGCTGAGGCAATTGGGGTTAAGTGACTTGCCCATGGTCACACAGCTAGGGAATATTAAGTGTCTGAGACCAGATTTGAACTCAGGTCTTCCTGACTTCAGGGCTGGTGCCCTATCCACTGCACCACCTAGCTGCCCCCTTTTCTAAATATTTTAATTACTCTTGAAGACACCATCATTTTCCTAAATACTCAAGTTCACAACCTCAGTAGTGCTCTCATGTCCTCACTTCCACTCCCCCCATTTATTAAATCCATTGGCAAATCTATGTTCACAGCATTTCTTCTATATGTCCCTTTTCTCTATTTACACAGCTGCAAAATTAGGTGAAGCCCTCATCACTTCTCACCTGGATGATTAGAAAAGCCTCATGTTGGTTGTTGATGTGTTTTGTCTTTACATTATATATACACATATATATATATGTATATATGTGTGTGTGCATATATATGCATATGTGTTTACATATTGCTTTCACTTCTTGAGAAGTCTTCTGAATCAAAGGAAAACAATGAAGTACAATATGTTGACCACATCTAAAAATGTATGCAAAATTTCTCATCTGTAACATCCCAAACATTTATTAAAAAACATTAACAGAAGCTTGTTTTCTCTCCTTTCCATACCCTACCACACTGGGGGGGGGGAAAGCAAATTTAGCATAAGAAATATGTATAGACAAGCAAAAAAAAGTCCTTCAATGATTGTATACTAATATATATATATACACATATATTTATAATATGTGTTTATACATGTATATGTGATATATACACTGATATATACTAATATACATACTTACAAATGTATATGTGTATACATACATACGTGTATATGTTCCTTTTGTACCCTAAACCCATCAACTTTTGCAATGTATAGCATCACTGATTTACTAATCATATAAGCTCATTGTGTTTATTATATTTCTTATAGCTTTCAAAGTAGTTATTTTTTAGCATTCTTGTATAAATTACAGTACAAATTGTTCTGGTTCTGGTTCCAATTGAATTCATCCATTTATAAAGGTCCTCAATATTTTTGTAATATTGAAAATATAGTTTAAGACATTCTTCTGGTTTTCCTTATTTTACTGTGTCAGTCCATATAAGTCTTTGTCTTTTAAAAAAAATCATCTATTTCCTCATTTCTTACAACACAGTAATATTTCATCATGGTTATATACCAACAGCTTATTCAGTCATTCTTCAATTGTTGGACGTCTTCTTAATTTCCATAATTTTTACTACCAAATAGAGTTGCTCTAAATATTTTTGTATAACAAGGGCCCTTTTTTCTTTCTTGGTTCTCTTAGATGGGGATGGCAGTAGCATAGCTAGATCAAGGGTAATTTTTGTGTGAATAATTCAAATTTTCCCTCCCAAATGATTGTACCAATTCACAGGTCTACCAACAGCATATTCAATATAAGTGTCTTCTCATAACTTTTCTAACAGTCATATTTTCCTATTTTGTCATTTTTCTACTCTGAAAAGTATGAGATAGGATTTCAGAATTTCTTTAATATGAGCTTCTCTAATTGGAAAAGATTTAAAACTTTTTTGCATATGACAATATCAAAGTATAAGACAGATCAGTAATTATTAAAAACAATTTTGTACTGGTTAAAAAACAAAACAATTGTCAGTAGAACAGATTAGGTATCTAATATATAGAAGCAAATGCATTTAGCAGTTCAGTATTTGATAAACACAAGGACTTTAGCTACTGAGACAGGCATTCATTATTTGATAAGAAAAACTTTTTGGAAAATTGAACAGCAATCTGGAAGAAATTAATTTTAGATCAACGCCTCACATCTTATATGTCTTTAGATAAATATATAACCTAAATATAAAAGTTCACATCATAAACATATTAGAGATACGTGTAAAAATTATCTATCATGGCCAATGGATAAGAGAAAAATTCATGACCAAACAAGAGAGA
Organism: Myrmecobius fasciatus; assembly: GCA_023553655.1. Classification (NCBI taxonomy): domain Eukaryota; kingdom Metazoa; phylum Chordata; class Mammalia; order Dasyuromorphia; family Myrmecobiidae; genus Myrmecobius; species Myrmecobius fasciatus. Next base: position 305,147 of record JAJPUD010002284.1, read on the forward strand.
GACTCATAGAAGATAAAATAGATAATTTTGATTATACTAAATTAAAAAGATTCTGTCCAAACAAACTTAATCAAGTTAAAATTAAAAGGGGAATAATTAACTGAGAAAATATTTGCAGTAAATTTTTCTGCTAAAGATCTCATTTCCAGGATATATAAAGTATCGATTCAAATTTCTAAGAAAAAGAATTATTCTCCACCTGATACATAGTTTAAAACTACACAAGAGCAATCAACTTGACCTTGCCTTGTCTTCCCCAACCTTCCCACTCAACTTTATCTAGCTGATAGCTGCCAAAAAGATTTTTCAGAGCTATAGGTCTGAGCATTTCTCAATAAACTCCAATGGCTCCTTATTTTTTTTCATTATTTAAGTGCTTTATGTCCTCTTTACTAACTTTCCAATCTTTTTATATTTTACATCCCTCCACAAACTCTACAATGGAGCTTTACTGGCTTATTTTCTATGCCTTACAAAGGATATTCCATATCCCATCTTTATGTTTTTGTATTGGCTGTCTCCTTTGCCTGAAATTCTCTTGCTTTAATCTCCATTTAGAATCCCTAGCTTCCTTCAAGATTTAGCTCAATGCCACTTTCTTTAAAAGATCTTTCATTTCCTACCAAAGACTTCCACATTAAGTGTACTTTATCTAACTTGTATTTTGTATGTTATATTTATATAATTACTTACATATTTTTCCCCTACTAGAATGTAAGCTCCTTGAGAGCAGAGAATTTTTGTCTCTTTTTGTATCCCTACTAGTGGCAGAACACAATGTCTGGCACTTTAAATTTATATTAGAAACCTTACATTACTTTAAGTGCTCAATAAATGCTTGCTGATTGATTGATTAATCAGTGGAGTTTCCATATACAGTTTTTTTTTTATATCAAAGACATCTTAAGTGCAGATCAAAATAAAACAAAAGCATGCAAAGCACTATCATAGGGGACAGATTATATAATCACATAATGAAAAACAATATTTTACCAAGAGAGATCATAACACTTTATCGGATAATGATCCAAGATAATTTGAGGAGGGAAAAAAAAACAGATTGGAATTAGGAAAGTCACTATAGGTGGTGGCACCTAAGTTGAGATTTAAAATAAGTGAAGTATTCTAAGAACAGGCAGAATTGGAATGCTGGGTTCATATAATAGGAAATAGGCCATTTAGCCCATAACAGAAAGTACATGAAGGTAAATAAGACTGAATATAAAGACCTGTAAATTGAATGTGAATGATTTAGTTTTTAGCTGAAAGAAGTAGAGAGAGAAGACTTGGTGGGTAATAATTATTTAAATATTAGAAGGCATATTATGTGGAAAAGAAATTAGCCTTATTTTGAGTGACTTCTTAGGATGAAAATAGGATTAATGGAAAGGAATTACAAGGCCAACTTCAGCTTATTCTAAGGAGAAACTAACTAATAACCAGAGAAGTTCTTGCAAATAAATTATGAGACAGTGAATGTCATCATTGGAAGAGACTCCCAGAGACTGGATGAATGTCTATCAAGTATTTTAGAGGGACTTCCTACCTTGAATAGGAGAAGTAAAAAAAAAAAAAAAAAAAAAAAAAACAAAGAAGAAGCAGGTACATAAAAATACCAAAGTATTAGGTAAATGCCAGGTGTTAGGAGAGCCATTTGAAAAGTGACGAATTCACAACAGGCATTTATCAATTGTCACAAATGGTGCCATTTATTGATATGAAAAGGCTAATGGGCTAAATCAAAATGATTAATCAGTGTCATTTGGGTGAAATGACTTTTTAAAAGTTCAGAAGAAGGGCAAGATCTAAGGAGGTAGGGGGAAATTTAAGGGAAAGTTAGGGTGGGTCCTAGTTGAGGACAAACTTATGTCTATGTGAGCAGCTACACATTAAGGCAGGAAAGTTGAGTACACTAATAAGACAGTCTGAGGAATTCAGCCTACCTTTGTGTATGACAATAGAAATAGCATCGATCAATTAGAGTTTTGACAATGGAGGCAGAATGGATTGATTTAAGTTCCTGCACATCATTAATAATCAAAACTCAATAGTGTTTTTGTGTGGAGCTCTTTTATGTCTGTTGTATAGTGTTTCTAATTCTATATCCTATGATCCACTTAAAAACTACTAAAGTGTCATAATTCAGGGTCCACGGGCAAACAAATATCTAGTTTTCAAGGAATCAGGAGATAATTGGGTTCTACTTCCAAATCTACTTCTAATTTATGCTATGATCTTGAGTGTGTTACTTTAGATTCCATGAACTTCTATTTCATGATCTATTTATTTGTTTTGTTTTGTTTGTGAGCAAGATGATTTGCAATTTAATCAATATGGGGAAATTGCTAGAGTAGAAGCTCCCTTCATTGCTGATTAGCAACTCATCTGAAATTATCTGTTAAATGGGCACAATAATATATGCAACACTTTAATTCTGTAAATCAATACCCAGTTTTCAACATGTGAGAACTGAATTCTTGTGTTCAGGGGAAAAGATATGATATTATGATGATTTACAGTACCATTGATTATGAATTTAGCACTAGAAGGAACCTTAGAAGTTTAGTCTCTCGTTTCCCAGACAAGGAAACTGAAGTCTAGAGAGAATAAATGATTTGCCTAAAGACACACAGAGATGGAATTCAGACCTGGCTCTCAGACTTCAAATTCAGGACTCTTTCCACCAAACCCTAATGTCTCAATTACAGAACTCTCTAAAATTTACAAAACACTTTTCTCAGGTAACACTGTGAGGTAAAGCAGTGAGGATATTGCTGTGTTTATTTATGAGATTCTCTGGAAAAGAAGAAAAATAATATCTTCCTTCCTGTTATACTGATTTAGGACCTCACAGAGTATCTGAGGCATAATAGGTACTTAGTAAGTGCTTATAGTTATGCTTGATTAATTAGCAAGTTATCCACTTTGGAAGAGGATGACCTCCAAGGGACTGCATTCCTAGTTCAAATGAGGATTTGAAAAGCTGAAAGAATTATAATAATTAAGCGTAAAGAAGAGCAGAGTAAGAGCTGACATATTTGTCTTCAGAACATCAAGAGTTATTACAAAGATGGTAACTAACTGTTCTCTAGATCCCTTGTGGGAAAAAAACTGAGAAAAATCCCAACCATAAAGACATTAGCAAAAAATACTGAGAATGGTAATTGATTACTCTTCCCTGGAGATATTCAAAATTAGGATAATGTTTCAAGATGGGTTTCATTCAATTCTCTGGGAAAGAGATGACGAAAGGAATCTTTTTAAGTCTCTCAGGCTCTACACATACATACTGGCAGCACACTTCATTTTGCTCCAAGCATTGCAATCCATGCAAAGAATGAAGCAATAGTGTTTGTCTATTCGATACAAGGAAAAGGAGTGGATCCCACATGTATAGAGAGCCCCATTTATGATAAGGACTGTCATTATGTGGCTCAAAGAGAGGCAAAATAGACATCTCTAGGCTCTTCTTCCTCATTTTTTTTAAATGAGTAAAAAAGCAAAAAGACCATAGACAATTTTTATGAAGAAAGAAGAACAGACCTCAAACCCTGAGAATCCTAAAGGCAAATCAGCTCCAGATGAAGCCCCAAAGAATGATATGGATTGGTCCCCATTTTACAAGGCTCTTTTGGAAGAATTCAAAGAGAGTTAGAAGAAAAACGGGAAAAGGAAATGAGATATTTGCAAGAGAGCATGGAAAAAGAAAAATAGAAATTGTCTGAAGACAACTTAAATAGACTTGATGAAATAGAAAAGCATATAAGTCCTTAAAAATAGATATGGAAAAAGAACTAATTCATTGAAAAACAAAATTTGTGAAATAGAAAAAAATCAATGAACAAAACACTTCTTTTAAAAGTTCAATTGGCCAAATGCAAAAGAAGATTTAAAAAAACTGAATAAAATATTCCTCTAAAAATTAGAATTGAACAAATGGAAGTGAATGACAATGAGATTTCAAGAATCAGTCAAAAACCAAAAAAAAAAAAGAAAAAAATAGAAGAAGATGTAAAATACTTATTGGAAAAACAACTGACCTGGAAAACAGATCTAGGAGATACCGCCTAAGAATTATTGGACTTCCTGAAAACCATGATAAAACAAAGAGCCTAGGCATCATCTTTCAGGAAATCATCAAGGAAAACTGCCCAGATGTCCTAGAACCAGAGTGTAAAATAGCCTTTGAAAGAATTCACCAACCATCTCCTGACAAAGACCCCAAAATGTAAACTCTAAGGAATGTCATAGCTAAATTTCTGAATTATCTGATCAAGGACAAAATGTTGCATGCAATCAAAAGGAAATAATTCAAATATTGAGGAGCCACAATCAGAATTACCCAGGACCTGACTGCTTCCACTGTAAAGGATCGAAAGGCATGGAATCTGATATTCTGAAAAGTAAAGGAACTGGGATTGCAGCCAAGAATCAACTATCCAGCAAAACTGAGCATCATCTTTCAGGAGAAAAGATGGACATTGAATGAAATAGTTGAATTTCAACAATTTCTGATGAAAAGACCAGAGCTGAATAGAAAATTTGATGTTGAAATACAGAACTCAAGAGAAGCATAAAATGGTAAAAAGGAAAGAAAAATTAACTTTCTCTTAAAAGTTAAAAAGCTTATATTCCTATATGGGAAGATGATAAGTTTAACTCTTGAGATCCGTATCTCTGTTATGGGTATAATTAGAGAGTGCAGGTATAATTTGATTTTATTGTGATGATATAAAAAAGAAACTAGAGAAAGAAAGGTGTTTCTAGTGGAAGAAGAGGAAAATGGAGTTAAATGGAGTAAATTACAACTCATAAAGAGACAAAAAAAGACCTATTGCAATTGAGGAAAAGAGGAGAGGGGGATGAGCACTGTGTGAATCTTGCTCTCATCAGATTTGGCTCAAAGAGCCAAACACATTTAACATCACAGAGAAGCTTGTCTCAGCCTATAGGGAAGTAGGAGGGGAAGAGGGGAAAGGAAGGGGAAAGGCTAATAGAAAGGAGAACAGAAGTAGAAGAGGAAAAGTATAAAAAAGAGGGAGGGGCTGCAAAAAAGAGAAGGCTGTTTGATGGAGGGGGTGGTTAGAAGCAAAATACTGGGGGAAAGGGAAAGGCAGAAAGAGAAGAGAAAAGTATAACGGGGAGTAAACAAGATGGGAGATACAGAGTTAGTAATTTTAACTGCAAATATGAATGGGATGAACTCTCCCATAAAACAGAAATGGATAGCAGACTGGATTAAAAGCCAGAATCCTACAATATGTTGTTTACAAGAAAAACATTTAAAGCACAGTGATACATACAGAGTAAAGTTAAAAGGCTGGAGCAGAATGTATCATGCTTCAGGATCTCAGAACAAGTAAAAGCAAAAATAGATCTAATTAAAAGAGATAAGGAAAGAAACTACGTCCCACTTAAAGATAATGAAGTAATATCAATACTAAACATATATGCACCAAGTGGAATAGCATTCACATTATTAGAGGAGAATTTTTAAAAGCCGCAAGAAGAATGAGACAGCAAAACTATACTAGTGGGGGATCTCAACCTTGCTCTTTGAGAACTAGATAAATCAAGCCACAAAAAAAAAAAGAGTGAAGTTAAGAAGGTAAATCGAATCCTAGAAAAGTTAGGGATGATACACATTTGGAGAAAATTGAATGGAAGCAAAAAGAATTATACTTTTTTTCTTGGCAGTACAGAGACACAAAAATTGACCATATATTAGGGCATAAAAACCTCAAAATCAAAGGTAGAAAGGCAGAAATAGTAAATTCATTTTTTCCAGATCATGATGCAATAAAAACTACATCCAATAAAAGGCCAAAGGAAAATAGACCAAAAATTGATTGAAAACTAAATAATTTAATCCTAAAGAAAAAAAAAAGAGTGGATGAAACAACAAATCATAGACACAATCAATAATTTCATCCAAGAGAATGACAATAAAGTGACAACATACCACAATTTGTGGGATGCAACCAAAACAGTTATTAGGGGACATGTTATATCTCTAGATGCTTACTTGCATGAAATAGAGAAAATCTATGAATTGGGCTTGCAACTAAAAATGCTAGAAAAAGAACAAATTAAATCCCCCAATTAAATGCCAAATTTGAAATCCTGAAAAAAGGGGGAGATTAATAAAATTGAAAGTAAGAAAAGTGTTGAATTAATAAATAAAACTAAGAGTTGGTTTTGTGGAAAAACAACAAAAGAGATAAACCTTTAGTTAATTTGATTAGAAAAAGCAAAGAAGAGAATCAAATTGTTGGTCTCAAAAATGAAAAGAGAGAATTTTCCATCAATGAAGAAGAAATTAGAACAATAATTAGGATTATTTTGCCCAACTATATAGCAATAAATTTGTTAATCTAAGTGAAATGGAGGAATACCTACAAAAATATAAATTGCCCAGATTAACAGAAGAGGAAATAAATTACTTAAATAGTTTCATTTTAGAAAAAGAAATAGAACAAGCTATTAATCAACTTAATTCCAATACTATGCAAATTATTTGAAAAAAATAGGGAAAGGAATCTTATCAAATTCCTTTTATGACACAGATATAGTACAGATACCTAAACAAGGTAGGGTAAAAAAAAAAGAGGGGGATTATGGAACAATTTCCCTAATGAATATTGATGCAAAAATCTTAAATGAAATATTTGCAAAGAGATTTCAGAAAGTCATCCCCAGGATAATACACCATGACCAAGTTGGAATGCAGGGATGGTTCAATATTAGGAAAACTATTAGCATAATTGACTGTATCAATAACCAAACTAACAAAAATCATATGATTATCTCAATAGATGCAGAAAAAGCATTTAATAAAACTCAACACCCATTTCTATTAAAGACACTAGAGAGTATAGGAATAAATGGAGTTTTGCTAAAAATGATCAGTAGCATCTGTTTAAAACCATCAGCAAGCATCATATGTAATGGAGACAAACTAGAACCATTCCCAATAAGATCAGGAGTGAAACAAGGCTGCCCACTGTCACCATTATTATTTAATATTGTCTTAGAAATGTTAGCTTTGGCAATAAGAGAAGAAAAAGAGATAAAAGGAATCAGAGTAGGTAATGAAGAAACCAAATTATCATTCTTTGCAGATGACATGATGGTATACTTAGAGAACCCTAGAGACTCAACTAAAAAACTATTAGAAACAGTTCACAACATTAACAAAGTTGCAGGATACAAAATAAATCCACATAAATTATCAGCATTTTTATATATTACCAACAAAGTTCAGCAGCAAGAGATACAAAGAGAAATTCCACACAAAATAAATGTCGATAATATAAATTATTTGGGAGTCTATCTGCCAAGACAAAGTCAGGAACTATATGAACACAGCTACAAAACACATTCCACACAAATAAAGTCAGATCTAATCAATTGGGAAAATATCAAGTGCTCATGGGTAGTCCAAGAGAATATTACAAAAATGACACTACTTATCAATATACTTATTAAATTAATCTACTATTGAGTGTCATACCAATCAAACTCCCAAGAAATTATTTTACAGATCTAGAAACAATAATTACAAAGTTCATCTGGAAGAATAAAAGGTCAAGAATTTCAAGGGAATTAATGAAAAAAAATGCAAATGAAGGTGGTTTAGCTGTGCCAAACCTAAAAGCATATTATAAAGTCGTGGTCATCGAAACCATTTGGTACTGGTTAAGAAATAGAGTAATTGATTAGTAGAAAGGCAAAAATCACAAGACAAAATAGTGAATGACTACAGTAATCTAATATTTGACAAATCCAAAGACTCCAGTTTTGGTTTTTTTTTTTTTTTAATTTTTATTTTATTTGCATAACATATGTGTGGGTAATTCTTCAACAATAACCCTTACATAGCTTTCCGTTACAAATTTTTCCCCCCAACTCCCCACCCCTCCCCTAGATGGCAGGATATCCACTACATGTTAATTATGTTAAAATATTGGCAAATCGAATATATGTATACATATTTCCAAACTTATCATTGGTGTGCAAGAAAAATCTTATCTACACAAACGATATATCAGATAAAGGAAACACAATGTAAGCAAACATCAATCAAGGAGTATGAGAATGTTATGTTGTGGTCCACATTTCACATCCCTCTCTCTGGGTGTATATGGCTTTCTTCAGTGAACAATTGGAGGTGGTTTGAAACATTTCATTGTTGAAGAGAGCCATGTCCATCAGAACTGATCGTCATATAGTACTGTTGTTGCCGTGTATAATGATCTCCTGGTTCTGCTCATTTCACTCAGCATCAGTTCATGTAAGTCTCTCCAGGCCTCTCTGAAATCATCTTGCTGGTCATTTCTTACAGAACAATAATATTCCATAGTATTCATATACCATAATTTATTCAGCCATTCTCCAATTGATGGGCATCTTTTCAATTTCCAGTTTCTTGCCACTACAAAAAGGGCTCCACAAACATTTTTGCACATGTGCAGCCCTTTCCCTCCTTTAAAATCTCTTTGGGATATAGGCCCAGTAGAAACACTGCTGGGTCAAAGGGTATGCACTGTTTGATAACTTTTTGAGCATAGCTCCAAATTGTTCTCCAGAATGGCTGTATCCGTTCACAGCTCCACCAACAATGCAACAGTGTCCCAACCCTCCCACATCCCCTCCAACATTCATCATTAACTTTTCCTATCATTTTAGCCAATCTGACAGGTGTGAAGTGGTATCTCAGGGTTGTCTTGATTTGCATTTCTCTGATCAATAGTGATTTGGAGCACCTTTTCATATGACTATAAATAGTTTTAATTTCATCCTCTGAAAATTGTCTGTTCATATCCTTTGACCATTTATTGATTGGAGAATGGCTTGAATTTTTATAAATATGAGACAATTCTCTATATATTTTAGAGATGAGACCTTTATCAGAACCCTTAAATGTAAAGATGATTTCCCAATTTATTGCTTCCCTCCTAATCTTGTCTGCATTGATTTTGTTTGTACAAAAACTTTTTAACTTAATATAGTCAAAGTTATCTATCTGGTTTTCAATTAAAAGTTCCAGTTCTTCTTTGGACATAAATTTATTCCATCTCCACAGGTCTGAGAGGTAAACTATATTATGTTCCTCTAACTTGTTTACAAAATCACTCTTTATATCCAGATCATGAACCCATTTAGATCTTATCTTGGTATGTGGTGTTAGATGTGGGTCAAGCCCTAATTTCTTCCACACTAGTTTCCAGTTTTCCCAGCAGTTTTTGTCAAATAGTGAATACTTATCCCAAAAGCTGGGGTCTTTGGGTTTATCAAAAACCAAATTGCTATAGTTATTGCCTAGTTTGTCTTGTGATTCTATCCTATTCCACTGATCGACTACTCTATTTCTTAGCCAGTACCAAATGGTTTTGATGACCGCTGCTTTATAATATAGTTCTAGATCTGGTACAGCAAGACTCCAGTTTTTGTGATAAGAACTCACTATTTGACAAAAACTGCTGAGAAAATTGGAAACTAGTATAGCAGAAACTAGGCATTGACCCACATCTAACACTGTACACCAAGATAAAATGGAAATGGCTTCATGATGTAGACATATAGAGTGGTATTATAAACAAATTAAACAAATGTAGGATAGTTTGCCTCACAGATATGAAGAAGGAAGGAATTTGTGACCAAAGAAGAACTAGAGATCATTATTGATCACAAAATAGATAATTTTGATCATATTGCATTAAAAAGTTTTTGTACAAACAAAACTATTGCAGAAAAAATTAGAAGGGAAGCGTTAAACTTGGAAAACATTTTTACATTCAAGGGTTCTGATAAAGCCCTAATTTCTAAAATATATAGAGAATTGACTCAAATTTATAAAAATTCAAGCCATTCTCCAAATGATAAACGGTCAAAGGATATGAACAAATAATTTTCAGATAAAAAAGTTGAAACCATTTCTAGTCACATGAGAAGGTGACTAGATCACTACTGACCAAAAAAATGAAAATTAAAACAACTTTGAGGTACTCTATACACCTTGTAGATTATCTAAAATAACAGGAAAAGATAATGATGAATGTTGGAAGGAATGTGGGAAAACTGGGACCCTGATACATTGTTAGTGGAGTTGTGAACTGATCCAACCATTCTGGAGAGCAATTTGAAACTATGCCCAAAGACCTATCAAACTGTGCATTCCTTTTGACCCAGCAGTGTTTCTACTGGGCTTATATCCCAAAGAAATCATGAAGGAGGGAAAGGGACCCACATGTGCAAAAATGTTTGTGGCAGCCCTTTTTTGTAGTGACTAGAAACTGGAAACTGAATGGATGCCCATCAGTTTTGGAGTATGGCTGAATAAATCATGGTATATGAATGTCATGGAATATTATTGTTCTGTAAGAAACTACCAGCAGGTTGATTTCAGAGAGGCCTGGAGAGACTTGCAATGAAGTGATGCTGAGTGAAATCAGCAGAACCAGGAGATCATTGTATATGACAACAAGACCATATGATGATTAATTCTGATGGACATGGCTCTCTTCAACAATGAGGTGATTCAAGCCAGTTCCAATGATCTTGTGATAGAGAGCCATCTACACCCAGAAAGAGGACTGTGGGAACCAAGTGTGGAACACAACAGAGCATTTTCACTCTTAAAGCAAACTTTGTTGTTTGTTTGCATTTTATTTTCTTTCTCATTTTTTTTCCTTTTTGATCTGATTCTTCTTGTGCAACAAGATAATTGTATATATATGCATGCATATATTAGATTTAACATATATATTTTATTATACTTAACATATATTAGATTACTTGCCATCTAGGGAAGGGAGTGGGATGAAGGGGAGGAAAAATTGGAACACAATGTTTGCAAGGATCAGTGCTGAAAACATCCAATAATTAAAATAAAAAGCCCTAATAAATAAAATTAAAAAATGAAATAAAACAAATGCATCACTTTTGGTGTCCATGTCTGGTTCATAAAGTCTTTGTACAACTACTGTTAACAGAGATTGGTAGATCTTCTTGTCTTTTCAAATGTTTACCTTTAGCAATCTAAAGTCTTGTTGAAAGCTACCATCTTCCGTCTTGAATCTGAAAGTCAACTCAGCCTTAGAAGCAAACTTGAAATCTGACCAAAGTGACTTTGAGAGCTGAAGGTCTGTATCTTGCCAACTCGTCCCCTTATCTTCAACCTTATTTAGCCCATCTGATAAGATGGTTTACTGGAGTATAGCCATAGTGCATGCTGCAGCTTCATGGAGCCACAGGTGAGAATTAGGTGCCAAGTAGACACCAAAAGTGAATGGATATTCATGTAACTGATTTTTTTTAAACCTGAAAAGGTTTGGCAGCTTTCACACCAGAGCTGCTAGTTCTCCTTGAACACACTATGAGCCTTTGGATTCCTTCTAGTTTCAGCTCAAATCTCATCTTCTTTAAGAGATCTTTCCCTACCTTACCCCTCCATTCCTCTTCCAACACTAACTCCCTGCATAGCTGGTGAATGCTTTTTCTCTGAATATACCTCCTATTTACATTGTGTATATGAGTACATATATAGATATAGATATAGATAATCTTGTAGTTTTTTCTCCATTAGAATGTAACTCTTTGAGAACAGAGAAATTATTTTTTGCCTTTTTTAAAAAAAATATTCCTAGCACTTAGCAAAGTGTCTGGTATATAGTAAGTGCTTAATAAATGCTTGTTGACTAAGAGAGAAAGAGAGACAGACAGACAGACACAGAAGAGAAGTATATGTGACAGTATTATGATCATGCTAAAGAGCAACATCTGAAAGGAAACAAAAACACAATTCCAATGTTTATTGTGAGGATCTTTGTGTTTTAATACTATTCATATGCCAAACAATTTTATTTATCTTTTAAAAGTAAAGTAATAAAAGTTGGGAGGCCACTGAGAAAAGTGTCTAATGCTCTAAACTTACTAACAACTACAGTTGTTTCCTTCTTTGCTTTTTGTTTTTTGACCAAAGATTCCTTTGATATTTCTGTAAAACAAATATTTTGTAGTTCAAAGAATTTATGTTTTAGAGTTTTTATAGTCTAATTCATTAGGAACTCTAAGTTATGATGGACTAAGTACAACCATATGAATTTTTAAAAAGTGTAAATATTAAGTCCTGCATTTAAGGTTTTAAAAAATCAGTAATCAGTAACAAAATAGAATATGGGAGGGGAAAAGATATGACTAGACAGCAGTTCAAGTGAAAAAGCCTTCAGAGTTTTATTTCACTATGAACTCAATATGAATCAGCAATGTGAAGTGAGTGCTAAAAAATAGCTAAAATGAACTTTGTTTGCATAAGAGGGCTCCTAAACTAAATGAGAAAGAATCCTTTGGATTAATAATCTGCCACAAATTTTTCAAGTCTACTTCTGTCATCTTATCTGGAGGATTGAGCTATATGGAAAAAAAAAAGTAGTAGAAAAGACAGAGTAAGTAAAGAATGAAAGATACTTCCTTTTGAGGAAGGGACCTAATTTTTCTCTGAAGGTTAGTGTGCTCTAGATTCAGATTAAGGGAGGCAAAAATCTCATTGTGCTCTCTTCTGGACATGTACTTGCTATATTAGGTTCAATTCAGGGCACTGCATTTTAAGAGGAATATACATTAGTAAGAAATTATCTAGGTGAGGTAACCAGGACGGTGAGAGGACTAAATTATATCCTGTTAGAAATGAGTAGGGGCAGCTAGGTAGCGCAGTGGATAGAGCACCAGCCCTGAAGTCAGGAGGACCTGAGTTCAAATCTGGTCTCAGACATTTAACATTCCCTAGCTGTGTGACCCTGGGCAAGTCACTTAACCTCAATTGCCTTAGCAAAAAAAAAAAAGAAATGAGTAGAGGAACTTGGAATATTTAGCCTAAAAAATGAAGAGACTTGAAATTAAGGCTGGGGAGAACAGAAATCCAAATCTTTGAAGGGATGTAATGGAGAAGAGTGATTCAACTTTTTCAGTGTCTCTTGAGAGATCAGAATAAGGATCAAATGTGTGGAAAATGGATGTAAACAGATTTCTGTTCAGTATAATAATTTGAACTATCTTAAAATGGAATGATTGTCTTGTAAAATTAAAAGTTCCCATTCACTAGAAATGCTTAAGCAGAAATTTGTTGGGAAAAAAATATCTCTTCTGAGTTTTCATTAAATAAGTTGCTGCAACTAAATAAATCTACCACAATGGAGAAATTATAGAGGCAAAAAAACCTACCTTTTATTATGCATAATCATAGATTCAGGAGGCCAGAAAAACAGTCCTGAACAAGGATTAGGATTCTATTGAAGCTTTTTATACACAAATTTACATTAGAGAGACAAAGCATTTATATATATATATATATATATATGTGTGTGTGTGTGTATATATATATACATATATATACACATAAATGCATATGTATATATATATATATATGGCAATCTAGTACATCCTCTTAAGCCATAAAAGTTGAATAAACTTAAATAGAATCATAATCTCATACATCCCCTAAGGAAACAAATCTAGTTAAACAGAATCTATAGGTAAATAAAATCAGATTAGAGATTAAACTTCATTTAGAGACCTCCAGAAAGGCTCATTTTCATGAGTTCAAATCTGACCTTTAACACCTACTAGCTATGGGACCCTTGCCAAATCATTTAACTCCCTCCTTCCTTTAGACTACTGACCTCCCTGACTTCCTTTAAGTTCCAACTAAAATCCCATCTTTGAGGAAGCTTTCTGCAATCCCTCTTCATTTCAGTGTCTTCTCTCTTTTGATTATTTCCTATTTACTCTGTACTTAGTTGTATATACACTGTATATACCATTCCAGGTCTTGAATCTTACAGTAACTTGGCTCACCCAAACTCCCTTTTTCTGTTTTTAATAGCAAAGAAATACTTGTTAACATGTGATTAGAAATCTAGAGACTGAAGCAAAATGTAAGACTACTATACAATGAATCAAAGGCTTACCTTTGTTCTTAGAACAGGAAAAGCAGATCACAATAGAGACTAAAGGCATTTTGGAGAAAGGTACTTGAGGACATTGATATGATAAATTTACTCTGCTAAGTATCTCAACCATTTATATCTCTAAGTAACCAAGATTAGGACTTAATCATTTACATCTGAGTAAATCTTATTTGTCAGAGAAAAGTATGGGAACTTCAAAGAGTGTACTTTGTGTCAAGTCTGTAAGCATTTGAGGTATATATATTTGTCTCTCAGATCAATCAACTTTGAAGAGTTCATAATCTAAACTCTCTCCACCTGTCCCCTGAATTTCCATGTCCTTCATTCACTATAGGAGCTGGACTCCAACACATACTATCTTCTCTCTTTAGACTATATGCTCCTTGAGGACAGGAACTATCTTTGATCTTTTTTGTATCCTCAGTGCTCAGCACAGGGCCTTGCACAAAGTAGGTATTTGTTGTTCAGTCATTTCCCTTGTCTTATTTTTCATGACCCCATTTGGAGTGTTTTTGGCAAACATATTCCAGTGGATTGCCCTTTTTTTCTCCAGTTCATTTTACAAGGGAGTAACTGAGGCAAACAGGATTAAACTGACTTGCCCAGAGTCACACAGTATCTAAGGCCAGATTTGAACTCAGGAAATGAGTCTTTTTGGCCATCATGCTCAATATTCTACCCACTGTACCACCTAAACCTTTCCTTCTGGTACAGACTATGTATGTGACTGTGGAGAAATCATTCAAACTCTGAACAACTCAAGTAACTTTCTAAAGTGATAAGTAACAGAAGAAGAGCTCTGGCTTTGGAATTAGATGCCCGAGGCTCAAATTTGTGCTCTTCTGCTTACCTTCTATATGACTTTGGTCAAATCAATTAACTTTTCTGGACCTCAGTTTCTTTTTTAAATAATTAATTTATTTGAAATTTAAATAGAAAATAGAAAAAGAAAAAAAATGTGATTTGTATAGCAGAACATAAGAGAGGGATTCAAACTATAAAGAAATAAATTTCCATCTCAAGAAAGCCTACATAATAAATCCTAAACATTGTGTTCAAAACTGTCCATCTTTTCTTTGATTTCTTCTAGGTTTTCTTTTGTTCTCTGCTATGCATATTTTACTTTACTTTTTCTCTCTTCCTCTCCTTCCCTTCTCCAAGAGGCTACAATTAAGCACTAATATATATTTGTAGATAGATAAACATAGACATACATATATATATATACCTATATACATAGATATACATAGATATTTATAATTATGTACATATACTTTCATATACATCTATGTTGTATTATATTTTGCTTGTTTGTCCTGTTTCTGGGGGCCTCAATTTCCATGTGTATAAAATAAACGTGTAAGGCACAATACTGGTTCTCCTATTCAAGGTTTGCTCAAGGACCTTCAGTAGAGTTTGGAGTTGCCCCAGTAGGTGCTTAATAAATATTTATTGAATGAACGAATGAATTTCCACTTTCACTGGCAAGTTGGGTCCAAGAGCAAGGCTAGTTTGAGACCCTGGAGTTCTATTCCCAACTTCCAAGATTATTGACAAGTTGAGTTCTCAGAGCAAGGCTGCATCTTATCCTTAGGATTCTAGGTATACTCCTGAGTGGTCGGAGTATCTTCCCTTTGCTTTTTTCTTGAACCTCCATTCTAGTGTGTTCACTAGTTAGTGTGTCCTTTATGTTACTGATTAATATAGTGATTTATGTGCCAATACCACTCAACTAATTAACAACTTATAAAAATATTTTATGTGGGTTAAAAAGATCTTTATTTTTTATACATCTTTACATCTTTATTAAAGATACAGTTATCCCTTGGGGGCAGCTAGGTGGCGCAGTGGATAGAGCACCAGCCCTGAAGTCAGAAGGACCTGGGTTCAAATCTGGTCTCGGACACTTAACATTCCCTAGCTGTGTGACCCTGGGCAGGTCACTTAACCTCAATTGCCTCAGCAAAAAGCAAAAAAAAAAAAAAAAAAAAAAAAAAGATACAGTTATCCCTTCCATATCAACTTTCCCCATTGTGGTTGTGATATATTGTGGGTAAACATAAGAAATTAAATAGAACTTTTTGGGAGTTCTGTAGAAGCCACAAAGAACACATGAAGGCCTACAGATAACTCAGAAAATTGTGGAAACTCAGAAATGCATAAAATACACATATAGTATTATATAATATAAATGTTTTAAAAAATATTTTAATATAATAATTCAGATTTCTGCTCTAGTACAAAGGGAGGGCTAAAAATGTTTATGCAGATTTTCCACATCATTGGGGCACTATGCCTCTAACCCCACTGGCATGAGAGGGATAACTTTATACATTAAGAACACAAGTACAAAATAGTGACCCCCCCAGGAACATTGATCCATACCATCTCATTAGATGGGAAGATTAAAATAAACTCAAAGTGGCTGCTACAAAGAATCCCCTCCACTAAGCTTACTTCCAAATGTGGCATGAAGTCATGTCCTTGTTTGCATAAGCTAGCATATAGCTGCTAGAATGAGCCCTAAGCATCACTCACTCATCATGGTTTTATCGATGGCAGACTGACATAGACTGACATCCCTGGACTTTTTAAAGATCATCAACTAATGAGGATCATGATTCATTATTTCCAGGCAACCAGTGCAATCCTTGATCATGTTCTTCCATAATTCCTTGTCAGGATGTTAAGCCAAAGTGCTAGAAGCCTTCCACAAGTATCCTTACCAATGGAGCACAAAAATCTATGAATATCCTTTCCCATGTCACCAACTTACATTTTTTTTATATTTGCATGTCTTAGATGATACCATAACACAGGAAGAATTAAAGGTGGATGACTACATACACATCTTCAAAGAGATCAAAGAATGAATATTATAGACTATTATAGAGGAAAAAAATGGTAACTAAAGAGATGTCTTCCTACTGGAAAATGCCTGAACAAATTATAGTGTATGAACATAATGGCATAGTATTGCATTATAAGAAATGACCAAGTGGATAGTTTCTGAGACAACTGGGAAGACCTCTATGAATTCATGCAGATTAGGGAGCAGAATCACAATTTACACAATCAGAAAATTTTGAAGAAAATGAATTTTTAAATACTTTATAGGTGATCAATGCAATAACCAATTATTATTCTAGGGGACTAAAGATGAATGAAGAATGAGACATATGTTTATTGGACATGGCAAATTTGCTTCACTTGACTATATTAAATCTGTTTTTTCCTTTTTTTTGCTTTCTTAAGTGGGAATGGTAATTAATGCTAATTAATAAGAAAAATTGGATGAGATTGTAAGATTTTACCAAAAAAAATCAAAAGGAAAATATTTTTTCTTTGATTTTAAAATCACATTGTCAGAAAAACTGAAAATCATCAAGGTATAGAGGTGATCTTGGTTTCTCAAAGATTATTATAATAGTACCCAAGCTTTATTCATCTTCTACCAAGCTGGAAAGACTCCAAGTACAGTTTGACAGTAGAACATATATATGTCATCAAGAACCGGCTTAGAGACTTATCACCAAAAGCCTACTGGTGATAAATTGTTTCATCTGCAGTAACTTATTAGCACAGTCCAAGTCAAAGAAATGGTCCAGATGCCATATTCATCATGCATGTCAAAGGTAGAATTTCTAGTCTATTGTGCTATCACCTGTATGAAAAGTATTATTTAGTTAATGAAGATATCAAGTTAAATTTCACAAATATAAAAGGCAGGTGATGTGATTCCTCTCTCTGAAACAATATTGTCTATCTCCGGTGGAAGGGATAGTATTGATGGGGTAGAAGCAATTTATATTGCCTCTTCTCTCAAACCCACTCCATTACTTTTATTTATATCATATCATATCATATCATATCATATCATATCATATATCATATTATATTATATGGCTTCCTTGGAGCCTGGGGGAATCATTCAATTCCCCTAACAATGGGGTATACAACAGGGCTCTGTCCTGGGCCTTCTTCTTTTCCTATATACCATTTTATTTGGTGATCTCCTCATCTCCTATTGATTCAATTATCATCTCAGTGATAATGATCTCCACAGTTATTTATCTATCCTAACCTTTTTTGCTGACCCCTGGTCTCACATCTCAAAATGCCTATTCTATACATCAATCTCAAAGAAATTTTAAATTCCAGATCCAAAACTTCACCTCATTACCATAGCCCATAACATCCACCTCTTTCTAACTTCTTTAATATTGGTGAGGTTGCCACTATGCTCCCAATCACCCAGGATCCCAACTCACCCAACTCCTCACTTTTTCTCATGCCCACATATCTAATTTGTTGCAAAAGTCTGCTGATTTTACCTTTATGCATATGTCCCCTTCATAAATAATGTCCTTCAGACGTTACCATCATTCTGGTACACATTCCCATCATTTCACACTTGGATTATTGAAATAGCTTATTGGCTTGTCTCCCTACCAGAAGTTTCTCCCCACCACCAGTCCATCCTCCAATCAGCTATTAAAGTGATCTTCCTAAATTTCAGATATAACTATGTCATTCCCCCAATTAATAAATTCCAGTAGCTCTCTATCACCTCCAAGATCAAATGTAGAACCTTTTTCTTGGCATTCAAAGCTCTTAATGACTTCCTGCCCTTGATCTTTTCAATCATTTTGCATTTTACACCCCCCCTTGCCCCCACCACAATCCAGGGACACTAACTTCCTTGCTCATCCTTGAGCAAGACAGTACATCTTTTGACTCTGGGCATTTTCACTGGCTGTAATCCATGTCTGGAATGCTTCATTCAAATACCAGCTAAAATCCTACACTTTACAGGAAGACTTTCCTAATTCCCCTTAATCCGAGTGACTTTCTTCTGTTGATTATTTTCAGTTTAAACTGTATAGAGTTTATTTTTAGACAATTGTTTGTATATTATCTCCCCCATTAGACTGTGAGTTCCTTCAGGGAAGGGATATCTTTTGCCTGTCTTTGTATCCCCAGAGTTTAGCACAGTGCCTGACACATAATACGTACTTTAAAAATGTTTCTTGCTTGATTGCCTGATCCACTGAAACATCGAGGATGACTTTCTTTTTTTTTTCTTTTTTTTTTCTTTTTTTTCTTTTTTTAAGTTTATTTGCATAACATATGTGTGGGTAATTCTTCAACAATAACCCTTACATAGCTTTCCGTTACAAATTTTTCCCCCAACTCCCCACCCCTCCCCTAGATGGCAGGATATCCACTACATGTTAATTATGTTAAAATATTGGTAAATCAAATATATGTGTACATATTTCCAAACTTGTCATTGTTGTGCAAGAAAAATCTTGTCTACACAAACGATATATCAGATAAAGGAAACACAATGTAAGCAAAC
>JAJPUD010002284.1:324875-335471 GCA_023553655.1 Myrmecobius fasciatus
GTGATTTGGAGCACCTTTTCATATGACTATAAATAGTTTTAATTTCAAGGATGACTTTCTTTTGGAGGCATTGTGATATAGTGGTTGGAGTTCTGGTCTTGGAATCAGGAAGGCCAAGCTTAGAATCCAATATCATACTCTTCCTGACTTTGTGACTCTAGGTAAGTTATTTAAGCTTCAGTTTCCTCATCAGTAAAATGGAAGTGATTCAGGATCTACCTCAAAGGGCTGTGAAGATTTAAGTTCTCTATAAATATAAGCTATTATAATGACTCTAGAAATGTTCTATTCTTTTAATTTTTCTTATTTTGACCTGAAGAAAATCTTAACCTTGCTAGCTTTTAACAGAAGACTTTTGTTCTATCAGACCTGTGAGAGAACCTCTCCTCCAACCTCCATCTCAGTAGAAGATAGAATTCCCCCCCCCCCAACATCAAGGTCTTTGATGTAAAGACAGAGCTCCTAAAAGATTCTCCTTTTTTGGAAACTTTGGCAGCTACCCAATGAACCAGCCAACATAAATACAGCCTCCAGATAAATTAACTAGGTACCATAGTGGATGGTGCCAGTATTGGAGGTTGTTGAATCTCACCTTAGTCACTAGCTTACACATACCTTCCAGAGTCGTTGGGAGAATAACACAAGATTTGTTGTTATTCTTGAAGAAGACCAATGACATCACAAATTAATATCTTGATTTGCATGTGAATTGGATTTAAATGACACAGAGTTGCACAAAGTTGTGCAAATCTTCACTATTTCTACCTGAATCATTGAAGTCCAGAGGTAAAACAAACATCAAGATAATTGGCAATGGCCCTGGATGCAGGGTGAGTGACCAAACTCTAAAGTGTTCCATAGAACTCATTCTTCAGCTGTCTTCATGGCTATTGGAACAAATTATCCTCATCCATCTATTCCATGGGGGAATTCTTCACATGCTTGGAGGGACATCCCAGTAACTCACCAACAGATTTGAGACTTGTTGGTTATTTACCTGGTGTAGTTAGCAGGGAATGACCACTGCACATGCTATAGCTTCTTGGAGCCACAGATGAGAGTCGGGTGACAGGTGAGTATCACAGATTGATGAGCAGTCCTGAAAAGTGTTTAGCAAGTTCTCACATTAGAGGTGCTAGATCTCCCTGAATACCTTATATTCCCTAATACAAATCAACTTTGTTTAACATAAGATTTAAAGATGTAAACATTTGTTGTTCAGCTGTTTTTTTTTTTTGTCCTATACTTTGTGATTCCCCATTTGGAGTTTTCTTAGCAAAGATACAGGAGGAATTTGTCATTTCCTTCTCCAGCTCATTTTGCAGATGAGGAAACTGAGGCAAATAGGATTTACATGACTTGCCCTGCTATTAAGTTTCTGAGGCTGAATTTGAACTCAAGAATATGAGTCTTCCTGACCTCAGGCCCAGCACTCTAACTACTTTACCACTTAGTTGCACCATATAAATATTAATTATCATCATTGGAGACTGCTAGGTAGTATAGGAGTCAAAAAGACCTGAGTTCAAATTTTGCTGTGAGCACTTAATACCATGTGACCCTGGGAAAAATCCTTCACCTCTGTTTGCCTCGATTTTTTCAACAAAAATTGTAATAATAATAACACCCAGCTTTCTCATCTGTAAAATGTGGGTGACACTAGATGGCAGCTACCTTGAAGGATTGTAAGAATTCAGTGAGATGACAAATATAAAGCAATTTGCAAATAAGTAAAGTCCTATTTGAATATCAGTTGTTGCTAAGATAATGCTCATCATTATTATAGTGTAACCATCTAGGGAAGGAGATAATGAGGTTGGTGTTTCAGGGGAGACTTTTTACTATCCTTAAAAAACACACCACTTAAATGTGGCCTATTCTACCTAACCCTGGACTGGCCTGGAAAAGAAAGTATCAGTTATTCCTCAAGGTAACAAGGAACCAAGAAATCTTTCAGCTTTGTGCAACATCAAAGAGTACAAAACAGTAAGAACATAATGGACAGCAACAGAGAAATAAGGGATCTGTGCCATGATTCTCTGCTAATTAATGACAATAGAACCTGTCCTGGTGAAATTAAGGTTGGCTAGAACTGTTAGGAAATTTCTTTCTCAGTCCTTAAAATTTTCCTGCCTGGATGGAAGATGGCCAGCTTCTGCAATCATGTTTCACTTATGATCTGTTGAAAGCTATTTTTGACCTTTCTTAAAGCTTAAAAAGAAACCATTTCATCTGTTGACTTCATCACTTAGTAACTTTTGAAAGCAGAAAGCTTTGGTATAAAAAGCAGGGGAGAAAGGCAGCGGTTTTCCCTCCCAACCTTTGAAATCATAATGTCATATTAATTGAGCCTGAGTTTCTTAGCTACTCTTTATTGGAACATTTTGGGGAACTTTATTAAGCCAGATATTTACAGAAAAGCAGTGTTTTCTCTCTTTGGGGGAACACATTTACTTTCTGCATCATATCCAGAACTTTTTCTTTCCTTTCCAGGAAGACGAGATTAATTTATTCCTATATTTTCCCAATCTATGTGTGTGTATGTATATGTATGTATATTTATATAGTTTTTCTTTTAACATCTTCCATTGATGAAACAATGCATTGCACATTCTTCACAGAATTAGAGGACCATGGATAGAAAATCTTTGGAGTTCTTCTACTCCAACCTTTTTTATAGATAAAGAAACTGTTTATAATTACGCAGATACTAAGTCATAGAGCCAGGATTCAAATAAAGATTCTCATATGCAAAATTCAGAAATATTTCTATTAGATCATATGTCAATACTTTAAGGATTTGTTATTTTATCCGAGTGGGCATTTACTCCACACGATGCACATTTTTTGTTGCTCAAAGTTCTTAAGTCTTATAATTTTTTTTGTTACAATTTTCTTGTTATTTTGATATTACCCTTGTCTCTTCATTTCACTTTGCATCAGTTTATACAAATCTTCCCAGATTTTTCTGAAACCATTCCTTTATTATTTCTTATAGCACAATAGTATTACCATCACCTTCATATGCTATAACTTGTATAGTTAGTTATTCTCCAATTAGTAGGCAGTCCCTTAGTTTCCAACTTTTTACCACTACAAAAAGAATTGCTATAAATATCTATGTGTACATGGAACATTTTCCTCTTTCTTTAAATTCTCTTTGGTATATAAACCTAGTTCTGCTGTAACTTATCCAAGTGATCAAATCAATATTTTGTCCCTTCAGAATCAGGCAAATTTGGAGAAGAAAAAAAGGACAATAGTTAAATGAAGACAACCTTTCTGAAATACAGCCTTAACATTCCTCATGATTTTTCAAATTTTTGTTTAGTAGCCATCACATTATAATCACTAGATTTTTATTTTGGATTTAAGGTTTTGTCAGTTTGGAGAATTTGGGGGATGTCCTTCTTCCAAATCAAATTGTAATTCATCATAACTCAGTATGTAAGTCTGGGAATCTTATAAAAATCTTAAAGAATTATCTGAGGTACAAAGAAGTAAAATGACTTGTCCAGCATCATATAACTAGCAAGAGTTAAAAGTCTGGTGTGAATGATACCAGCACTTTATCCATTAGACAGCATTATTTTTAAAGTTAGTAATTAAATGCATAATTGGAAGAGAGTAGGAAATGAGAGATTTTTTGAGGAGGTAGGGAAAAGCAACAACAACAGCAACAACAACAAACAACACTAGAGTTTTCCTCCTCTTTATCAAGAACAAATTGAATGATGCAATGGAATGTGCTGGTTCTGAAATCAACAAGATCTGATTTCAAACTGGCCTTAAATATATTCTAGCTATATGACTGTCAGCAAGCCACTTGACTTCCATCTGCCTCAGATTCCTCATCTATAAAATGGGTATAAAAATATTACCTACTTCTTATAATTATTATGAAAGTCAAATGAGATGGTATTTGTAAAAGTGCTTAGCAAAGCACCTGGAAGTGGGTAAGTAGTTAATAAAAATGCTTATTTCATTCTGTATTCCAAGAGAAAGTGAATCTGATAAGTTTAACAACAAATATAGCTAGGTTGCCTTCATGGAGCAGCATCATTGGTTCAAAGCAAAAGCTAAAACAGAAACAAAAAATATTGCTTTAGTCAATTCTGAAGATCAGTACCATGTGGATGAGAGACTGAAAGCAAAGAGTGAATTGGGTGTAGCTGTTAAGACTTCCCACAGGCCACAGAATCCATTGTCAGAATTATTGACTGGCAGCCAAAGAATAAGTCATGCTAATCTCATGGGAAGAAGTGTCAGAAGGACTGGTTAACAAAGTGTTCCTCTGGAGTAGATTTGGGTTGGTTATTTGGGGCTCCATGGGACAATTCAGCTTGTAGATTGTTTTTTAATTTTGTTTTTAGTTACCAAACTATACAGAAGATCCTCAAGCAAACTGCAGATTTCTCCTGAATAGTAGAACTAGCATGGTGCCTTACATAGTTATTTTATAGACATGGAGAATGAGAACTAACCTGACCAAAGTCACATAGAAGGTAAAGAGAAGAACTGGGATTTGACTCTGGGTCATCTAATGCAAAGCCAGTGCTCTTCTTCTGTTCCTTGTCACCTTAGAGATTTATTTGAGCTCTTCCTGTGCTCACAAAGCTAATCTGTGTCAAAGAGAGAGTGTTAGGTGGTATAGTGGCTAGAGCACCTGGCCTAAGTTCAAATGTGACTTCAGACACTTATTAGCTAGGTGACCCTGGGCAAGTCACTTAATCCTATTTATCTCAGTTTGTCCATCTGTCCAATGAACTGAAGAAAGAAATGGCAAATCACTCCAGTGTCTCTGCCAAGAAAACCCCAAGTAGGATCAAATACAGCTGAAGATAATTGAATAATAAATCAAAGGGAGAACTTGCACCCATTTCTCACTGTCTCTAAGTCTAGTCCTCTTTATACTATAACATAGGACCTCTTATAGACACTTAATAAGTGATTGTCAAATTCATTGGAATCCATTTTATCTTTTTCATAAAATGATATTCAGGAGGAAAGCCAGACCTTTGGTACTGACAGCTAAAATATAGAATAAGCCAAAAAAATATGTCCGTAATTATTGCTAAGTAGCAAATGCTACTCCTTCAGCAGAAAGCATCCATGGCAATTGGTAGGTTCTTTCTTATATGTTCACTCACAAAAGACTTCCCTAAAAGGGACCCACATGTGCAAAAATGTTTGTGGCAGCCCTTTTTGTAGTGGCAAGAAACTGGAAATTGAAAGGATGCCCATCAATTGGAGAATGGCTGAATAAATTATGGTATATGAATGTTATGGAATATTATTGTTCTGTAAGAAACGACCAACAGGACGATTTCAGAGAGGCCTGGAGAGACTTGCATGAACTGATGCTGAATGAAATCAGCAGAACCAGGAGAACATTATACACAGCAACAAGACTGTACGATGATCAATTCTGATGAACATGGTTCTCTTCAACAATGATGTGATTCAAATCAGTTCCTATTGTTCAGTGATGAAGATAGTCATATACATCCAGAGAGAGGCCTGTGGGAACTGAGAGTGAACCACCACACAGCATTTTAACACTTTCTGTGAATATTTCCATGCATTTTGTTTTCCTTTTTAGGTTGTTTTTTCTTCTTCTCTTTCTAGATCTGATGTTTCTTGTGCAGTAAGATAACTGTATAGATATGTATACATGTATTGTATTTGTGATATAATTTATCCTATTTAGCATGTATTAGATTACCTGTCATCTAGGGGTGGGGGTGGGGGGAAGGAGGGGAAAAGCTTGGGAAAAAAAAGTTTTTGCAAAGGTCAATGTAGAAAAATCACTCATATGTTTTGTAAATAAAAAGCTTTATTAAAAAAAAAGACTTCCCTACTCTTCCCCCTCCAATTTTTAATATATTTTGCCTTAACTGACACTTTGAATAGTTTCGGATAAAGATGAGACTTATGATTTCACCTTCCAGTTAAGGAACTTCCCTCTGCCAATGTATGCTGTCACCTTCTCTTCAAAATGCTTCATTTATTTTTAATGCATTCTCTCTTCAGTATTTCTTAAGGAAAGTGAAATTCCCTTAAGTTGTTGTG
This sequence comes from Myrmecobius fasciatus, assembly GCA_023553655.1. Classification (NCBI taxonomy): domain Eukaryota; kingdom Metazoa; phylum Chordata; class Mammalia; order Dasyuromorphia; family Myrmecobiidae; genus Myrmecobius; species Myrmecobius fasciatus. The sequence goes on from JAJPUD010002284.1 coordinate 330,948, forward strand.
TCATCCTGGAAATAAATAATATGTGACTAAATCTTGGCATTTCTACAGAATAGAGTGCTGAGCATTCTATTGCTTCATACTGTATGAGTTTAAGCGTTTCTATCGTCAGACAATTTTTTTTAAATCACACAAAAATGTGATCTTGCAAGCTGTAGATTGTTTTATACCTAGTTTCCCAACATCTTCATAACATAGAACATTTGTCTTGTCTTCTTGGAATCTTCTTGTAACATTTTAGTTTGGTATAAAAGATAAAGGTCTTTTAGCTCACCTTTCTAATTAGTCAGCCATCCCTTTCAGGAACTAAAGAACAAAGGGGCTGAAGAAACTTGAAAGCCTTTTTTTTTAATAAAGCTTTTTATTTACAAAACATATGAGTGATTTTTCTACATTGACCTTTGCAAAAACTTTTTTTCCCAAGCTTTTCCCCTCCTTCCCCCCACCCCCCACCCCTAGATGATAGGTAATCTAATACATGCTAAATAGGATAAATTATATCACAAATACAATGCATGTATACATATCTATACAGTTATCTTACTGCACAAGAAACATCAGATCTAGAAAGAGAAGAAGAAAAAACAACCTAAGAAGGAAAACAAAATGCATGGAAATATTCACAGAAAGCGTTAAAATGCTGTGTTGTGGTTCACACTCAGTTCCCACAGGCCTCTCTCTGGATGTATATGACTATCTTTATCACTGAACAACTGGTTTGAATCACATCATTGTTGAAGAGAGTCATGTCCATCAAAACTGATCATCGTATAGTCTTGTTGCTGTGTATAATGTTCTCCTGGTTCTGCTGATTTCACTCAGCATCAGTTCATGCAAGTCTCTCCAGGCCTCTCTGAAATCGTCCTGCTGGTCATTTCTTTTTTTTTTTTTAAAGCTTTTTATTTGTATAACATATGTATGGGTAGTTCCCCAACATTGATCTTTACAAAGCTTTCCATTACAAATTTTACCCCCAGTCCCCTCCCCTCCCCTAGATGGCAGGAAGTCCACTACATGCTAATAATGTTGAAATGCTTGAGAAGTTATGCAAGAAAAATCCTATCTATAAGAAAAAAAAAGAATCAGAGAAAGGCAACACAATGCAAACAAATGTCAGTAGAGATCATGAAAATGTTATGTTGTGGTCCATAATTCATTTCCCTCTCTCTGGGTGTATATGGTTTTCTTCAGTGAACAATTGGAACTGGTTTGAGACAATTCTTTGTTGCAGAGAGCTATGTCCATCAGAATTGATCATCATGTAATACTGTTGTTGCTGTGTATGATGATCTCCTGGTTCTGCTCGTTTCACTCAGCATCAGTTCATGCAAGTCTCTCCAGGCCTCTCTGAAATCGTCCTGCTGGTCGTTTCTTACAGAGCAATAATATTCCATAACATTCATGTACCATAATTTATTCAGCCACTCTCCAATTGATGGGCATCCATTCAGTTTCCAGTTTCTAGCCACCACAAAAAGGGCCGCCACAAACATTCTTGCACATGTGGGTCCCTTTCCCTCCTCTAAGATCTCTTTGGGATATAGGCCCAGTAGAAACACTGCTGGGTCAAAGGGTATGCACAGTTTGACAACTTTTTGGGCATAGTTCCAAGTTGCTCTCCAGAATGGTTGGATCCGTTCACAGTTCCACCAACAATGTATCAGTGTCCCAGTTTTCCCACATCCCCTCCAACATTCATCGTTATCTTTTCCTGTCATTTTAGCCAATCTGACAGGTGTGTAGTGGTATCTCAGAGTTGTCTTAATTTGCATTTCTCTGATCAATAGTGATTTGGAGTAACTTTTCATATGACTAGAGATGGTTTTAATTTCATCATCTGAAAATTGTCTGTTCATATCCCTTGACCACTTATCTATTGAAGAGTGGCTTGAATTCTTATATATGTGAGACAATTCTCTATAAATTTTAGAAATGAGGCCTTTATCAGAACCATTAAATGTAAAGATGATTTCCCAATTTGATGCTTCCCTCCTAATCTTGTCTGCATTTGTTTTGTTTGTACAGAAACTTTTTAACTTAAAATAATCAAAATTATCCATCTGGTGTTCAATTAGGAGTTCCAGGTCTTCTTTGGACATAAATTTATTCCCTCTCCACAGGTCTGAGAGATAAATTATATTACGTTCCTCTAACTTGCTTACAAAGTCCCTCTTTATATCTAGATCATGAACCCATTTAGATCTTATCTTGGTATGTGGTGTTAGGTATGGGTCAAGCCCTAATTTCTTCCACACTAGTTTCCAATTTTCCTGCTGGTCATTTCTTACAGAACAATAATATTCCATAACATTCATATACCATAATTTATTCAGCCATTCGCCAATTGATGGGCATCCTTTCAATTTCCAGTTTCTTGCCACTACAAAAAGGGCTGCTACAAACATTTTTGCACATGTGGGGCCCTTTCCCTCCTTTAAAATCTCTTTGGGATATAGGCCCAATAGAAACACTGACTTGAAAGCCTTTAGAAAGAAATCTAGAAGGGATAGGATCATTTTCTCGAGCCTAATCTACTCCCTTCCTTCTTCTCTCACCCCTACTGCATTAAAGGAAAACACTTGGAAATTGACCAATAATTGAAACCCCAGAAGATCAATACCACAGCTAGCCTGAAGCTTTAACTTTTACCGAAAAATCTATATCTTAATCAACTGATCTATATTTTTCTAACTAGTTTTGTTCCTGATGCCATCAATATGTACTGTTCTCAAAAGGTAAGGGTAGCACTCAAACCATTCTACAGCATTTTAGTCTTAATGTTGCAATTAGGAGACTACTGGAGTGATGCATCCTGAGAATCAGGTTCAGATAGGGTAAGGAAACTTAGTCAAAGTCCAAGAGTCATCTCTACTTTAGAGGCAGTTAGGTAACAGAGTAGGGCTTGCAGTCAAGAAGACTTGAATTCAAATCTGGCCTTAAACACTTATTTGATGGGTATCCTGACAAATCACTTATATGTCTGATTCAGTTTCCTCCACTGTAAAGTTAGGGATAATAATACCTACCTCCCAAAATAGTTGTGAGGATAAAAGGAGATATTTATAAAGTACTTAGCACACTGTTTGGTGCATAATAAGAGCTAAATGCTAGCTATTATTATTATTATTATTACCATTATCACAAAATGCCAAGCTAGTTAGAACTAGGTTCATTGCAAAAGTTGGAATAATCATTTCTTTCAAGCTCTCTGCTAAGAAGGAACTACCTGGAGGGAAAGAAAAGGACCTAGTTCTGACTTCAACCTTGATCTTCATTCCTACTGGTCCCCTTTGACCAGAAGAGGACCTTCATGGCTCTGAAGGATCTCAAGCATCATGGAACTCCCTCCTCCTCTCTTTCCATCCATAATCACACCCTCAGAACAACTTCCACAGCTGGAAGTTCCAGCTGTGTCTGCATCAGGAACTGAATACAAAGTTCACCATGATTAAATGGAGCATCTTGAACATACCTTGAATGGGAGAAAATAACTTCAAGGAATCAGATTGCCATATGTGCTCTCTAAATTTGATCCCGCTTTCCCCTGGATTCTGTATGTCCTTATGGGAGAAAGTCACAGTCCTTTGAGAGCATGATCTTCCTGTATGTACTACCTTAAAAAGTGTCCCTTTCTAAAAGTTACATAAGGCTGAATAATCTTGGAGGGAAATATTCTAGTTGAGAGTCAAGACAGTGGCATTAGAGAATGTCTCTCCCTCCCCCCCCAAATCCTAAAATATTGAGAGGAGGCTAGAGCAAAGTTCAAGATACACTTAACTCTTCAGTGAGAATGAGAATTGGACTAAGGATCCTTAGATCCTTGGGTTGGATTTATTTGAAACTGAATTTGAACTCATGTCTTCCTGACTCAGGCCCAGCACGCGATCTATTGAGTCATTGACTGTCTTGGGCTACAAGAGGAAAATTGGAAATGACTCCTTGTTGGGTCAAGGAGAGAATTTGATATTAGTTCATAGCTAAGTTTAAAACAATTATTCCCAAGTACCCTTTTTATCTTCTCTCCATTGTATGATCAACATCTCTGTGGCAAACATTCAGAATGCAAGAAAAATAAATTTATGTTTATATGGAGACAAAACTCCTATAAAAGTATAAACGGAAAATAAACAAGATTTAAAGAGAGTAGGTTTTTCCAAAGATAGGAGTGCCAGATGGCCAGCCAGCAATGAAGCATAGAAAGAAAATAGGGAGGGGATAACTTTATTATATTCTATAGCATAATGAGCAGGTACATCCAGGCAAACTGCAAAATGTGTATAAGCTGATCACTCCTTAAGTGATCTAGATAGATCCCCAACTGATCGTGATTATTTTGAGTTCAATATAGCAGAGCCTTTCGTTGCTCCATCAATTCATTCTCGTCCTTTTTTACCCCACAGTGGATACAGTGCCAGCCCTGAAGTCAGAAGGACTTGAGTTTAAATGCAGCTTCAGACACTTAATACTTTCTAGTTGTGTAACTCTGGGCAAGTCACTTAACCTCAATTGCCTTAGCAAAAAAAAAAA
>JAJPUD010002285.1:0-26181 GCA_023553655.1 Myrmecobius fasciatus
CGCATATATGTTTAGTATTGATATTGCTTCGTTATGTATGGTACCCTTTAGGAAGATATAATTTCCTTCTTTGTCTCTTTTAATTAAGTCTATCTTTGCTTTTACTTGGTCTGAGATCAGGATTGCTACCCCTGCTTTTTTTGTTCACCTGAAGCATAATAGATTCTGCTCCAGCCTTTTACCTTCACCCTGTATGTATCTCTATGTTTTAGATGTGTTTCTTGTATACAACATATTGTTGGATTCTGGTTTTTAATCCAGTCTGCTATCTACTTCTGCTTTAAGGGAGAGTTCATTTCATTCACATTCACAGGTAAAATAACTAATTCTGTATTTCCTGCCATCTTATTTACCCTAGCTTATGGTTTTCTCTTTCTTATCCCCTTTCCCTCCTCCCTATTTTGCTTTTGATAACCACTTCCCTCAAACAATCCTTCCCCTTTAGAGCCCCACCCATCCCTTTTTCCCCCCTTTCCCTCCTGTTTTCTTATAAGTACGTCTATTATTCCCTCAGAGCCAAATCTGATGAGATGGAGATGAACCCAATTCTCATTCCCCTCCCTTTTTTCCCCTCAATCATTATAGGTTTTCTTTGCCTCTACATGTGATGTAATTTCCCTTATTTTACCTCCTTTTCCTCTTCTTCCAGGGTTATCCCTTTTCTACCTCTAATTTCTTTTTCAGTTTATCATATCATAACAATCATAAAATCACAGTAATCATATCATAATCATAATGTAATAATAGATTCATAAAACCAACCCTCATTTTATAAGTATCTATAACATAAATATAGTTCTCAAGAGATTTTGGTTTTTTTTTTTCTTGTTACCTTTTTATGTTTCTTTTGTGTTCTGTGTTTGTAGATCAAATTTTTTGTTCAGTTCTGGTCTTTTCAGTAGAAATAGGTGAAATTCTCCTATATCATTGAATGACCATCTTCTTCCCTGGAAGATAATGCTCATTCTAGCTGGGTAACTTATTCTTGGCTGTAATCCAAGATCTTTTGCCCTTCGGAATATCTGATTCCAGGCCCTTCGATCCTTCAAAGTAGAAGCTGCTAGGTCCTGTGTGATCCTAATTGTGGTTCCCCGATATTTAAATTGTTTCTTTCTGGCTTCTCGTAATATCTTTTCCTTGGTATGATAGTTCTGGAATTTAGCCACGATATTTCTGGGGGACTTAATCTTTGGGTTTCTTTCAGGAGGTAATCGGTGGATTGTTTCAAGGAGTATTTTGCCTTCTGGGTCCAAAATATCAGGGCAGTTTTCTTTTATGATTTCCTGGAAGATAGTGTCTAGGTTCTTTTTTTCATCATGGCTTTCAGGAAGCCCTATAATCCTTAGATTGTCTCTCCTAGATCTATTTTCCAGGTCAGTTGTTTTTCCTAGGAGATATTTCATGTTTTTCTCTATCTTTTCATTTTTTTGTTTTTGTTTGACTGATTCTTGAAGTCTTGATGAGTCATTCATTTCCAATTGTTCGATTCTAATTTTAAATGTCTTATTTTCTTCAGTTACTGTTTTTAGTTCCTTTTGCAATTGACCAATTACGTTTTTTTGTTCATTGCATTCTTTTTCCATTTTTTCTATTTTATTTTGCAGTGATCTCATTTCGTTTCCCCATGTTTCTTCTAACTCTCTTTTAAGATTTTTTTATGCAATCTTCAAAGAAAGCCTTGTGACATGGAGACCAGTTTATGTCTCTCTTTGGGGCTTTTTCTGTAGTCGCTTTACCTTTAGGGGCCTCAGGATTTGAGGTCTGTTCTTCCCTCTCTCCATAAAAGTTGTCTATGGTGAGAGCTCTTTTTGGTTTTTTATTTATTGTTTTTAAAGGTGTGAGGTCTGTTTAAGGCAAAGGTGGGACAGCTGCTTTAATTTGCCCTGGGGCAGTTCTGCTGATTGAGTTATTTCAGGAACTGGGCAGTTCTGCTGATTGAATTATGTCAGGTGCTGGGCAGTTCTGCTTTAGTTCACTCTGGGGCAGTTCTGCTGATTGAATTATTTCTGGTGCTGATCAGTCCTGCTGATTGATTGATTGATCGTCCTAGGGTGCTGTGTAATGGCAGCTAGGTCCGATGCTCATCAGGGGTTCAGTGATTCACAATTTGCTCCCCACAAAAGGCAGATCCTCCAAACCACCTGCCCACAATCAGGACAGATTGTTCCAAGAGGCCCGCAGAAGACTCCCAGGTGTGTGAAAGACTCAATGCTCTGACTCCTGCTCCAGCTCCCTGCCCCGGTCTCCCTGTGCTGCAGTCTGGGTTCAGCAGACCACCCCCTGCCCAATTAAAACAGACCTGTTTTGAAGTTCTTCCAGAGTATCTTCTTCTAGAATTGTGTTGTCCTCCAGATATTGTGGATTTTTTTTGCTTCAAAATCAGTCTAGAGGATTCATATGTTATTGGTTTGAGGGAAGGTTAGAGGAGGTTACAGAGACTCCTGTCTGATCTCCGCCACCATGGCTCCACCCCCAGAAGCCATCTTTGTGTTTCAAAGGAAATAGTAATAATAATAATAATATAGCTAGCATTTATATAGTGCTATAAGTTTTGAAAAATGCTTTACGAATATTATCTCATGTGATCCTCACAATAACTCTGGGAGGTAGGTAATGTTATTAAGCCCATTTTACACATGAGGAAACTGAGAAAGACAGAAATTAAGTGACTTGCTGAGGAACATACAACTAGTAAGTGTCTGAGGCAGGATTTGATTCATCTTTCTAACTCCAGGTTCAGCACTCTATCCTCTGCACCAAACCAATCCAATAAACACTTATTAACCACCTACAATATGCCGGGCTCTGTGCTAAGCACTGGGGATGCAATTAATAAAAAGAGTCAGTCCCTGCCCCCAAGGAGTTTACAATCTAAAGGGGGAGACAAACACAAGGAACAGGAAAGCAAAGGAAAGGAGGTTACAGGGAATACATGAGGAATCTCGTTCTGTGGATTTAAAATCAGGCAAGGCAGCAGATACAAAGTGAAGTGATCTGAGAGTACAGTTTCTGTATTCTTTGTTATCATAGTTCAGTTGTGTGTGTGTGATCCCATTTGGGATTTTCTTGGCAAAGATAATGGAGTAATTTGCATTTCCCTCTCTAGTTTCTTTTACAAATGAGGAAACTGAGGCAAAAAGGTTTACATGACTTGTGAAGGGTTACGCAATTGTAAGTCTCTGAGGCCACATTTGAACTCAGGAAGATAAATCTCACTGGCTTTAAGGCAGGTGCCCTACCCACTGAGCCACCTACCTAGCTGTTCCCTCTATAAAGGAAGGCCTTGGTAGAGATTTAGTGCCTCTCCAGCTTTCCAATTAGAGAATTAGAGGGGTAAAGGAGAGCTGAAGGGTCAATCAAGGTCATGAGGGAGGAAGAATATTTTATTGTCTTCTCCAGGACCTTTAGAGGTAATTCCCCTTCTCCAATTATTCATCTCTTTAAGTGATCTTTTGATTTGTATACTTGTAGTCATTATATGTACTATTTTGGTTTTGCATATTAACATATCAGTTTATATAAATCTTAAAGTTTTTCTAAATTTTCAAATTTGTCATTTCTTACTAACAATAACATTCTGTTATATTCATCTGTTTTTTAAACAACCATTTCTTAGAAAATTTACTTTAAAAGTGCTAAAAAGGAAAAGATTTGAAAGAGAACCATTTCTCTTTTCTTTAATTGAATATGTTCCTTTTTTGAATTCCTGCTGTTGTATTCCTATTAGCTTTAGTTTTCAGACATATTCTGGCTATTTCTTCCCAATTTCTAATGGTTGGAAAATAAAGATGAAAAATCCTTTCCTTTCTCTATCCTGCCCCATCAATACCCTTCCAAAATGAAAAGTGAGAAAAAATTTTAAGCCCTCATCAGATAAACCCTTAATAATTAAACCATCGTTCATGTTGAATTTGTGGTCATTTACTATGTAGAATTTCTGTTTGAATAAACGTACAAAATAGTTTCTCCAACACTTCTCATAGCCTTATTTTTTGAGGAAAGAGAATGGAATTTAAAGTGATTTTTTTAAACTTAAGGATTTTCATAATTGAATTTTAACAAAAAGATAAACAAGGCAGATCTCCATGCAAGTTAACCTTTATTAGCAGAGCATGCTAATCTGTCAATAAATGGGCCAATGGTTTGCTACCATTAGTGCCAAAAACCCTGAACAAGGGGACAATTTCTTTTATATAGGTATTGAGAAGTATAGAACAAAGAACACAGCAAGGTAGATGTCATCGTGGGATTAAGAGCAACATGATTAGTTATAGAGCTGAGGCACAGGGAATACTAAAGGAATAATAGCAGTGATCTGACTCTTCTCATGAGATTAAAAAGGTGCTCTTTCTTTGAGTCTGCATAGGAAATAGTGATCCAGTTTTTGCACAACAAACTATACATCCTTGAAAGATGGCTTGGTGAAATAAAGATATCAGACACAAACTCTCTTGCTTTTTCACACTAGCAAAATTCCTTGAGCAGAAGAGCTAGATTTTTAAACTTAACCCATTACAGGACAGCAGGACTCTGAACTGAGTTTAGAAATAAAGACATGACTTAATTGGTTATAAGACAAAATCAAAAGTTACAGGACAAAATTAATTATTAGTAAATAGAATCAATAATAAAATGATAAAGGATTAATTTTAATCTTAGGTTGCAAGAAGTTTTAGGTATGATGGTACAAAGAACAATCAGATATTTTTTAACATGCTAATGCTTTATTGCTAAACATTCTCTCTCTCTCTCTCTCTCTCTCTCTCTCTCTCTCTCTCTCTCTCTCTCTCTCTCTCTCTGTTTCCCCCTCACCTTGGCTCCCTTTAGTCTAAGGATTGCTAATGCAGACAACACAGAAATATAAGTGGAAAAAATCCTAATGGGAACTTAAAAAGAATAAAACTGCTAACATTGCACAGTATCAGCTGGAACATAAATAAAAGATACCTGCCAATCCAACTAATGTAACATAATATAACCAACAAGTTTAAAAATGTTATTACATTTCTGTGCACTCACAGATTTTTTTAGAGGTCATCAGTTGCCTCCTAGACATCACAAGTGTGTCTGTCTCATCAACATTTCATATCCAACATATCCCAAAATGAATTCATTATTCAGCCCTCTAAATCTGCTTCTTCTCCAGATATCCCTATTTCTGTAGCAAACACCACACTCTTCTCAAACATCCAGACTTATAATGTTGAAGTTGCTTCAATTGTAGGAAAGAAGGGGATAGATATGAGATATGTTGCAGAGGTAGGGTTGATAAGACATGAAAACTGCTTAGATACAAGAATGGAGGAAGGGGGGGATATCAAAGATGACTTTCACATTTACAAATCTAAGTTCCTGGATGTAATGATGTAAATTGCCCACAATGTCTACTTTGCAGAGAATAAAGACCATTGTTTTGTGATGTAAGTTATTTGGAATATTATTGATCAAATAGTTACCTTTCTTTGCTGACATTGATTATAGCCTTGGTTATCAAAGTACAGAAGAAAGTTTTATTGAATAGATCAGGGCATCCATTTGGGAATGGCTGAATACATCCGGCATATGAATGTAATGGAATATTATTGTTCTATAAGAAATAATGAGCAGGCTAATTTTAGAAAAACCTGGAAATACTTACATAAACTGCTGCTAAGGGAAATGAATAGAACCAAGAGAACCTTGTACACAGCAACAACAAGATTATGTGATGATCAATTGTGATGTACTTGGCTCTTTTCAACAATGAGGAGATTCAAGGCGATTCCAGTAGATGTGTTGGAAAGAGCCTTCTGTATCCAGAAAGATGAATGGAGACTGAATGTGGATCAAAGCATAATATTTTCACTTTTGTTGTTGTTTTTTTGTTTGTTTTTCTTTTTAATGTTTTTTTCTTTGGATCTGATTTTTCTTTTTTTTCTTTTCTTTTTTTTTGCTGAGGCAATTGGGGTTAAGTGACTTGCCCAGGGTCACACAGCTAGGGAATGTTAAGTGTCTGAGACCAGATTTGAACTCAGATCCTCCTGACTTCAGGGCTGGTGCTCTAACCACTGCGCCACCTAGCTGCCCCTGGATTTGATTTTTCTTACGCATCGTGATGAATATAGAAATATGTTTAGAAGAATTGCACATGTTTTAATCTCTATTGGATTGCTTGCTGTTTAGCAGAGAGAGTGGGGGAAAGGAAGGGAAAAAATTTGGAGCACAAGTTTTGCAAAGGTGAATGTTGAAAACTACCTTTGCATGTATTTGGAAAAAAAATAAAAAGCTATTATTAAAAAAGAAAGTGTTTCATTGGAATAAATAGATATTTCTTTTTTTGGCTGAGGCAATTGGGGTTAAGTGACTTGCCTAGAATCACACAGCTAGGAAGTGTTAATACCTAGATATTTAAATTAAATTCTCAATACTGGCTCACAAACTGATTATTGATAGTGATTCAAATTTTGCTGAGTCTTTTGAAAGGAAAAGAAATTAGGGAATCAGATGAGAAATCTTGTGATATTATAGTATGACTTTAGTAATCTGTTTTTAATAAGTGGCTTTCTCTGTTTATGTGTTTTCTTGTATGAATATGGGGGGATGCTTGGTATGTTGGGGTCTTGGGATCAGAGAACTGGTTTGGTGGTAATAATCCTATGTTACTACATTCAACACTGTTTTATAGTACTGCTTCATTCTTCCCAATACTTTTTGAGCTATTTCCTATTTTCTTAGGTACATCTATGTCAGTCTGAGAAATCCAGACATTAATAGCAGTTAGATGCTTCTTGGGACTCATTGTACTTTTCTAAGAGTACTAGACAACTGTTGTACAATGGTCATAAATTCTTGGTCTTGAGAGGAGTCTTAAAAGTCATAAGCTTGGGGCAGCTAGATTGCACAGTGGATAGAGCACCAGTCGTAAAATCAGGAGAACCTGAGTTAAAATCTGGCCTCAAACATAATACTTCCTAGCTGTGTGACCCTGGGCAAGTCACTTAACCCCAATTGCTTTGCAACAACAACAAAAAAACAAACAAACAAAAATCATAAGCTTAGCTCATTTCCCCCTTCTGAAGCCAGATTTTTCCAGAGTAAATATTAATTATCCCTTTCTACAATGTGACTTCCTTCATCATAATTTTGATTTATCATATGTCAGCATAAGAAATTAAATGGGAATTTTAGGGGAGTTTTTCAGAAGTCTCTAATGACAAGTGAAGGCCAGCAGAAGACATAAAAAAGTTTAGAAACTCAGAAATGCAGAAAATATATGTATAATATTGTATAGTATCAGCACATTTTATCTTTTAATACCATATTCATTCAGACTTCTCTCGCACTAAGGGAGGACCAGAAGATTTTATGTGAATTTTCCAGATCACCAGAGCACTATACTCCTAACCCTGGCAAAGTGGAAGGGTTAATTATACTACTTTTTTCTCATTCCAAAAACTTACTTAATCTTTGTTATATAGAAGCGATACTCAAGAAATTTATTGGGCAATGTAATTTATGTTTTGTTTATTAGCCCTTATATAGCAACAGATTGTTCTCAGTTGCTATTCAGCAGAATGATTCTATTATATTCCTTACTTTTCCTAACTATTTAGCTCAAATTATCAGTGACAACTCAAGAAACACCTCTAGGGATGACACAGATTCCACTTGGGCCTTCTCTGATAAGAAAAAAATTCAGTGAGATATTTAATATTGTCTGTGGTGGTTTTTATCTATTGAGGCAACTATACTAGATCTATTAATACATTTAAAATATAAATATAAAAATTAGTAAATTAGAAAAGTTTGATTGCTAACTGAAAAAAAGAGTTGTTATTAGGGAAATGCTATAAATGTTACGTTCTTCCTTTGCAGGCATCTTTACAACCATTAGAAATCTAGCTTTATTTATATCAATTTAATACAATTATAATAAAACAACTAGGCAATACAGTAGATAGAGCATTGGGCTTGGAATCATGAAAACTTATCTTCCTAAGTTCAAATCTGACCTCAGATACTTTCTAGCTATGTGACCCTTGGCAAGTCACTTAACCCTACTTGCCTCAGTTACCTCATCTGTAAAAGGCAAGAAAATGTCAAACCATGCTAGTGTTTTTTGCCAAAAAACTTCAGGTGGAGTCATGAAGAGTCAGACATGACTGAAAAGACTGAACAACAATAACAGCAGTAGCTGATATCTCATTCCCTAATTATATAATAGTGAACAATGAGTTTCAAAATAGTTAAATGATTTGCTTGCATCCATATAACTCATAAGAGTGAGAGATGGGATTTGAACTCATGTCTCACCACACCCAAGGACCTGGCTTTGAATCTCACTTCATCTGCTTTTGTTTGACCTCAACCTCTCTTGGGCATATGTTTCCAATGAATTTTAATTGAATGATCTCTGTGATCACTTCCATATTGAATCCTCAGGAAGGTATTGGAACTGGCTCCAACCATTGCAAAATAATTAAAATTTCAGAGTGAACATTTACACTGCAAAAAAGCTCGGCTTACTTTATTGCCTTCTTGATTGTCTAGATTTAAGAAAATATTAATAATAATAATAGGAAGAATATGTAAATAAATAATAAAAATGTCTCTAAATTTTTTTTGGTGATGAGAGTGGGGGTTGTTGGGGTTGTTACCCATTTAATGGCACACCCCTGTTTTGCTCTATATAAAGCAAGAGTATAAATTGGAGATCTGGTGACTAGAGGATAACAACAACAAAAATAGATGCTGATATTTATATAGTACTTTAAAGTTTGCAGAGTGCTTTACATCCATTATTTCAATTGAGTCTCACAGTACCCCTGCTTATGATCCTATAGTTCCTCTATTCAGTATGGATGAGATGGTAATTGTAAACAAAGGAAAAAATATTCTTTTAATATCTTGCTTCTGTTTAGATGAGTGAATTTAAAAGATGGTTAATAAGAAATTGAAATCCAAGGTATAAGAAGAAACATGTTTAGATTTTTCCTTTCTGGTGGACTAGGAAAAAAATATGTGCAACTGATGTTTTCTCAGTTTCAGTCTACCAAATGGAACTTTCAGGGAGCATGATGACATCAATAGTGTCAGAGGAGAGATTGAAATCCAGATATTCCTGACTTTTTAATAGGTTTTTCTGCTTCTCAGTTCCCATTTTAGCTATTCTGCTTTAGCTCTCATTCTAGTCTTATTCCTCATTTTGTTGTTGATAACACTGTTCTCAGAAATAATGTCATTTAGGGGCACAGTGGATAGAGTACCCAACTTGAGTTCAGGAGGACCTGAATTCAAATGTGAGTCAGACACTTAACAGTTCCTAGCTGTATGAACCTGGGCAAGTCACTTAACCCCAATTACCATGCAAAAAAAAAAGAAAGAAAGAAAAGAAAAGAAAGAAAAAGAAAGAGAAAAGAATAAAAAAATGAAGGAAAAGAAAAGAAAAGAAAAATAATACCATTTAGCTCCTAACACAAACTAGTAATGGTTTCTATCAGAGGACTAGTTGTCACTGGTCCATATGGGAAGATTTTCCAAATATATTTAGAGCTCAAAAATGCACCTCTGTAATTAGTAAGCCTTCATAGTCTGCCCTATCCCAGGCTTACAGCTAGAAGTGCTATAGGAATGTTTAATTTGTAATCTTAGACACATAGCCTTTGGTCAGTGTATCTTCCACTCATATTAGCTTTTCTTGCTAAATCTGATAATTTTCTCCCTTTTCTCAAGATAGTGGAGCGAGACAATTCAAATTATTTGGGGCTGTTTCCAAAACCTCCGAAAAGGAAGGCAGTTCTGCTTTCTCACACCTTTCCTTAGAGTGATACTCTAACTCCAGTTTTCCTTGATAACATTTTATAAGTGATATAAGAATTAAATTTGGAAGTTATGCTGACTCCTGCATAGAAAGACAGAACATTACCTCTGTAATCAGAAGGTAATACTTCTTATCACATAAAGAATTGGATTCAGTGAGTAGCATTGTCACAAATAAAATTTTTTGTAAAAAAAAAAGTTCATTTCCAGAGAACAGTTTAAACATGATATTTTGGGCTCAATTCCTACTTCATAGGATTGTTAAGAGGAAAGAATTTTGTAAACCTGAAAATGTTTTTAAAATGTGAATCGTTGAATGTTAAATGATACCTAATTCTACAATTTAACTTCATTGACAGATTAAAAAACAAAATAATCCCCTCACATTTGTCTGAAAGAAGAAACATGTAAGTTGATTTTTATATATACAAAGGAGAAGTCTCTTAAAAGTTCATATATAGAAGGGGATCATTCATATAAATATGCAGTTTACTGCATAAATAGGATAAACTGAGTGAAGAACTCTCATAAGAATGTGGCCTCAATATACGCCCTAATTGTGACTTGAGACTTTGCAATAATAACAAATTGAGCTATAACTAAAAGCTGTAGTTGTTTGATTAATCTAGATAAACAAACATTTCCCTATTGTCTTTAATCCTCCCCCTCCACACACCTTTTCATTAGCATTTAAGTACTTAATATTGAAGAGTGTGTTATTCTTTGTTTCTAGGATACATATTTAGTCTCTGGGTAAATTAGAACTCCCCAGCCAATGATGGTGGGGGTTTCTGTGTTAGAGTCTATATAATCTTGTGTTTTGCAATTTGTACTTTGCACTCCTATATTGATACCTTGTCTGTTGGGAGTTGCCCTTTTTATGAGATTGGAATAAATCATTTTTTGCTTTTTACCTTGAGAGTCCCTGATTTTAATTTGGGTTGGAGTTATAGATGTCTCATACAGTGTTGGGGGCTCATTCTAGGATATTTCCTGTTCATGAGGGATCTCTCCCATATCGAATCACTGCCCTCTGGAGAGGTCTTCCTTGGACTAGTCTTGGGAACCCCTACTCCAGTTGGGTAAATTGCCAAAGAGAGACACTCAGGGAAAGCAAAAATGGAAGTGAGCTAGCAAAGATAGAGGATTATCAGCTCAGGAGATAAGCCAGCTAAGAAAAGTTTAAAATCAGGTAAGTTGTGCACAACCCAGGTAGGGCAAGAAACTAGTGAAGGAGTAAGAAGTTAAAGTCTGTAGGAGAACTTTCCCTTTGCCAAGAGCTGGTGAGTTATATGAATGACTGGGATTGGGATTGGTAGCCTTTAAGTGATTCAAATCTGTAAAAGGCTCCAATTTTTCTTTGATATTGCGAAATTCTAAGTGGTGCTCCCATTTTTCTTTGGTAAAGTCAGGGAGTCCCTCTACCAAAAATGACAAGATACTCTGAACCAAGACACAATCTAAGGTAGCTGGCTTGAAAAACCTATCTAATGTGCCCGTTAGGAAGAATTGAGATGAAATACCATAATGGATAGGTTTTGTTTGGGCAGGTGCCCCACTCCGAGTTTGTCTATCAGCTAACTTGAGTTTCTTAAAGCCTTACTTGCATATTCCCCTCCCTTGTAGATGGACTTGAAAGGGAGTTTTCTGCCTCCTTGAATTTTGGGGCTGTGTATGTTTAAATTGAAATTCTGATTCTGAAATTGTAGGAGGTAATTACTATTAACAAGTGAGGGCTAAAATTGTGAATCTGTTTATTCTGGTATAAGATTATAGAAATTTGTATCCATTGATATTGAAGTATTGCTACTAAAAGTTTAAATCTGTATTTGATTTGATTTTAAGTTTAAAAAATTTGGGGGGTGGTTATTGAAAGAAAGTTCTCTGGTAACTTTTATCTAAAGATGTCATGTGTTTGTATCTCTTAATTAGATGAAATATATTTAAGCTACTATGTTGCTTTCTAAATTGCACATTGGGCAAGTTGTAAAAATTGTATAAGCTATGCTGTAACATTTTGTCAGCTCGGCTGGATATGTGGTATAAATTTTGTGAAATTTGGCCTAAAGTTTTTAGATATTACTTATATTCTAAATATCAAGGTTTGACTTGCTTTCTCCCTTTAACAAAGAAATAAAAGCAAGAAAATTGGACATACAGGAATATGTGTGATTACAAAATAAATTGTAGTTGAAAAAAGTGTTATACGTCTAAAGATAAATAAGAAGGTATAGAGGAGGTGTTGCTGACTCCAGAATATTCAAGTTAGGTTTTACTGAAATGGTACCAGTGGGGAAAACTGAGATATTTACTAATTATAGTGGACTATTTGATAGGATGAGTGGAAGTTTTCCTCTGAACTCTGCTGCCTTAAGAAGGGTTAGTGAAATAACATTGGATTGGTAGAAACTAATGATTCTGATGAAAGAAGATATTTTACTTCTAAGGTTTTATAAGAAATAATGGGGAGGGATTGCAAATTGTGTGGTGAGTGGTGAGTGGCAATTCCATACATCTGGGCATCTGCTCCCATCAGGGAAAATGGAAAGAATGAATCAGATTCTTAAGAAATGGGTTACTAAAATTGATGTTAGATATCAAATTGCCTTGGACCAGATGTTTGCCTATTGCTTTATTTAAGAATTAGAACTGATTTCAGATTGATCTGGAATTTTCCCCATATGATATTTGTTTATTTTATTTTAGAGGAGAAAGGGAAAGACCCTCTTTTGAAACAAAGGATAAGTTTTAAAGGAATTATGTACTGGCAGTGTCCTCATCCCTTTCAGCCCTTAGGAAGCAAGGACTGTTGACCCAGCAACACTTTTGGAATTTGCACTTCCAGGAGAGTGGGTGCTTATTAAATCTTGGAAGACGTAGAATGGGAAGAACTTTACCTGATGTTACAGATGACAGACTGCAGTTTGGAGGCTGAGAACACCAGGGTTAAAGGACCTGTGGAAGAACCTCAAGAATGGATTGTTAAGGACAATTTATAACCTCTAAAATTGACTTTGCACCAGGGCAATTAGGAATGTTTTTTGTCCTTAGAAGAATTTTAATAATATTGGTGCTGTACCCGTTATTTGTATTTCCAGGAATATTTATAGGGAGTCCTCAATTGGAAAAAGTTGAATTAACATTTTTGGGGGTGAAGAAATTATTAATGTTAATTCTGATAGGGTCCTTTAATGTGAAATTAGAACAGTATATTCTATATTCTATATGAGTTATAATTGATTGTATTGAGTCATCTTACCCATTGTTTAGGGAGATTTTGAGAACAGTAATCTATGTCTTTGTAAAATTCTTCTATTTAGATATGAAGATAATCTGTGAATTTTCTAGGATGAATCTCTTACTGTTATCAATGTAAGGTCATAGTCAATACCTATTTAGGATATATGATCCTTGAGTAAATTCACCTGAAGCTTTGATTAATGAAACTTGCTATTTGAGATAAGATCTCTTGGGACTGAAACTTACATTATTTGGAGTTTTGAATTCAGGTATGATTGTCTGATGGATCATCAAGCCAGTAATCCACCATCTTAGAGTAATACCCATCAAGCTATACACATTCCTCTACAAAGAATGTGATCCTTATTTGTTAAAGGTGGAGATTAGTATCTGGGCAAGAGTTGGAAGGACAACCATGATCTCCACTTAAGGTGGGATCCTTCTGACTCAGTTTCCCAGTATGTTCCTTTGAATAAGAATCCATCTGATTATTCCTGAGTCTGGGTATAAAATGGAATTTTTATTGCATACAGTTACCTAAAAATTACCTAAAAATCAAACTGAACAAAGGATGCTTTATCTTGTCATGTGTATGTTCTCAAACTGAAGTCTGAAGGAGCAGTTTTTGATTATAATCATGTTACTGCTTTTTCCTCTCATAGCAAATTTCTATAATAAGGGCAAGTAGTTAGTAGAAGCTATGAGCGTAATTCAAGTATATAAGATCTTGCAGCTTCCTATCTGAAAATATGTGGTCATTATATCCTAAATAAGTAGGTAAGTGAGTATTTGGCCTAGTCATCTATATGTTGCTAGATGCATATGTTTCTTTTCTTTTAGCATTTCTGTTGCTGCTAACTTTCCTCGTAGGCTTTTTTATTTACAAAGAGTTACCTACTCTAATTATTAGGGACACAAATGGTTGGAGTGATAAATGTCCTCAAGGGGACATGTCCCCAACAGGAGGAGTTGGGGATACAGAACCCCAATCTGAATGCTGAATAGGCTCATTAAACTCCAGGTCATGGTTGAAATAATTATTAATCAAACAAAGGCAGGTAATTTTTAGGTAACCATATGCAATACTAACCAGGCCACTTAGACTAGAGAAACAGTATTCCAGCATAGATTGGTATTAGGTTACTTGTTGGCTGAAAAAGGTGGAGTTTGTGGGAAGTTAAATCTATCCACTTGCTATGTGAAAATTGATGAGAATGGATAAATAGTGAAGAAAATTGCCAAAGACATCAGAAAATTGGCTCATGTCCCATTCCAGACCTCATCACTCACCATTTAATACCTCTTGGTGCTCTTGATCTGGAGGCAACTGGTAGAAACAGATTCTTTGGGTCCTGCTAATAACTTTTTTTAAAGTTTTTTTTCTTTTTTTCCCTTTTTTAAAATTAAAGCTTTTTATTTGCAAAACATATGCATGGGTAATTTTTCAACATTGACCCTTGCAAAACTTTTGGTTCCAAATTTTTCTTTCCTTCTCCCCCCCCCCCACATCCTTCCCCTAGATACCTGGTAATAATTTTAAGTGGAGTCATACTAGTCCCTGTCTGCTTCCCCTGTGTGAGACAACTTATACAGTATCCACAGTGATCTAGTATACTACATACAAGGGTAGTACAGACATCACTGGTCAGGGTGGTAAAGACTGAACAACCTGGGGTGGGGGTGGGGTCCAGTTAGACTTGGAGTATTAAAAGGATGAGGATGGACCCCAGGAAATAAAAAGGACAAACCAGGTCCAGAGGGATTAAAGACTGAGAATGAAATGATTGAGGAAATGTATTAACAATAGTGTTAGAGGTCTTCAAAGGGTAATAAATAGAGAGGAAAGATTGAATGAGATAAACTGAGTGAATGTGGCCTTTACCTATGCTCTTATTGTGACTTGAGATTTTGCAATAACAAGTTGAGCTATAACTAAAAGCTGCAGGTGTTTTATTATCCTAGATAAACATTTCCTTCTCTGTCCTCCCTCCTCTCCCCAACACCTTTTCATTACCTAATATGGTAAAGAATGTGTTGTTCTTTGTTTTTGGGATACATAGTCTCTGGGTATATTAGAACTTCCCAGCCAAAGGGGAAAAAAGTCAAAAGGGGGTGGGGCTTTTGTTAGGGTCTACATAATTTTGTGTTTTGCAGGTTTGCACTTTGTACTCCTCTATTGACATCTTGTCTGTTGGGAGTTACCCTTTCTCATGAGATCATAATAAAACCTTTTTTGCTTTTTAACTTGAGAGTCTCTTATTTTAATTTGGGTGAGGGTCACTGTCCCATACATCGTATGATGACCCCCAAAAAGGTCAACTGTACTAATGATATTTAGATATTAATATTGGGTCTTTTTTTGGACAGACTTTGTAGTTTTGGTAATTATAAAGTGATTTAAACAAGACATTTAGACTATTGTTGTATAGTATATTTCTAATTCTGTTTTCAAATTTTTTTGGTCTTTGCAAGTAAAGTGTCCTTCATTGAAAATTTTGAGGAAGAAGACTATATTGAAAAAAGGTAAATATATCAGAAGTTATGGTGACTCAGTAACCTATTGTTTCCAGCTCTGCTTATTAGTGTTGGGGGAGAAACTAGGTGGAAGAAGACACCAAGCCTGCAGCTTTTGAATTTTGTCACTCCCACCTGCAAATTATCACATTCTTCAGCTCTTTGGGGAAGAACTGAGATGCAAGGTTTTAACCTCTTTTGCTGAAATGAATTTATCTACATTGTCTGAAAGTTAAAACAAAAACTGTCCCTACCTTGAAGTTATTGCTGATCTTTAGTGATCAGCCAGTCTATGGTCAACATGTTGCCAACTTAACATAGATATGATAAACTCCTTTAAATTCTCTTTAAATTCATGTACTTTGCCTCATTAATTAGGATAAAAAGACCAAATGAATTTTCTTTTAAACAAGTAGGTTATAAAGAATGGAGTAAGGTTCTATAAGTGAATCTTATGGTGAAGCCACTATTAGAAAACAGAAGATAGTTGGGTACACATCGTAATCCATGTCTCACTGAGGAGGCTGAGCCTGGTGGCTGACTCAAATAACTGAGTCTTGAGCTCTTGTAAGGGCTAAAGTATATTGAGTACTAAGAAATAAAATAAAATTACTGCAGATAATTTTTTAAAAAAATATATTGGGTGAATGCACCAAATTTGGCATCCCTAGGAGTCCCTAGGAGTGTGGGGGGACCACCAGGCTGCTTAAAAAGGGGTCAACTGGCCCAAGTTACAAATAGGTCAAAGCAATGATGATCAGCAGTGGGATAAGATCCACGAGTAACTTGTACTTCCATCCTGGGTAAAATAGGGAGACCCCACCTCAAAGAAGAAAAAAAATGAGGTGTTCCAGAATTGCTTTTTAATGAGTTCTCTTAAGTGAATTTTTGTATTTTTCATTTAGCTGATTCAGCTTTTCTAAGGTGTTCTCTTCACTAGATGATTATGCCTCTTGGCCTATTCTGTTTTTTAATGTATTATTTTCTTCAGTGTTTTTTGTTAGTGTTTGTTTCATTTACCAATCTTTTTTATGTTTTTGAATCTTTTAATTTCATGATTTTTAAAATTAACTCTCATTTCTTTTTCTAAGAGTGGGGGTAGAGGGAGGTTACTTAATCAGTCTTCTAGTGAGAAAGGATTAGAGAAGGGAAAAATGGAATTAGAGATATCAAGAAATGTGCTATCAACATTGTCCAAGATAAAGGTAATGAGTGGTGATTTTGTGAGAAAAGAGAATAGCCATCTTCACCATGACCTGTAATTCTTTCACTCCTTACCATTTTCCCAACCTGTCTCTCCTGACTAGGGATTTGTTTTCACAATCTCTCCTTTCTGCTCTTTAATAGTTAACTTCAATCCCTTTCTATCTCATTCTATTGCTCTTTATGCTTTGCCAAAAGTTAGCCTTAGATTCTCCTTACCATCTGCATTCCTTTACTCCTATTCAGAGTCAGAAGAAGTCACACATCTATGCTACTAGATCCACAAGAAATTCATGTGATCTAGCCCAAACTGTCCTGATATTCTAGAATCAAAGGGCAAAATAGGAATGGCAACAATCTACCAATCACATCCTAAAAGAGATTCCAAAATGTAAACTCCTAAAAATATAGCCAAATTTCAGAGCTGCCAGGTCAAAGAGAAGATATTGTAAATAGCCAAAAGGAAATAATTTAAGTATTGTAGAGTCATAGGCAGGATAACACAACATTTGACAGCTTCTACATTAAAGGAGGGCTTGCAATATGATATTCTAGAGGGCAAAAGAGCTCCCTCAAATCCTTTCCTTGTTGTTTCTCTTTCTTCTCCTCCATGGTGACTCACAAAAAAGATGGCTTTTCTCCTTGCCAAGGCTAACCCTTCTACATACACAAATGATCCCATTATCTCCTATCTTCCCCCAACTGATTGCTTCCATTTTCATCTCCATTTTCTCATATCTCTGCTTCCCTAATAATTACAAACATTCCCATATCTTCTGCATCCTTAAATAACTTTCAATTGGTTCATCTATCCATAATAGTTATTATCTTGTATCTCTCTCATCCTTGAGAAGGCTATCTACAGTGGATGCATCTACTTTAATTTTTTTAATTTTTAATTTTTCCTACACCAGTTTTATTTAAAACACAAATACATCTTTCTCTGTAATGACTAATGGTTCAAATGATGCTGAACATGAATGGTTTAGACACATTAATCATTGAAGTTCATTATATAGTTTACAAATAAAATCATAAAAAATGTAAAGAATAAAATGGTTATTTACAAAAGTTATATGAGATCTCTATGTAGATCTCAAGAATGAAAGGGGGAGAGGGAGAAGGCAATTATCTACTTTCATTTTTTAAAATTCTCTACAGTTTTTCAACTTCATTTATCTGAAATAGCTCTTTCCAAAGTCATCAATGAATTCTTAGTTGCCAAATTTAAACACTTTATTTGTCAATTCTCTTCACTTCTCTGTAGCCTTTGATACTGTTGAATACACCCTCCTCTTTCACATTCCTTTCTCTCTAGCTTTTCAGAACACTACCTTCTCCTGCTTTTCCTCCTATTTAACTCACTGCTCCTTTTCAGAACCCTTTACTGGATCTTCATCCATGGTAGTTCATTAAATCTCTTTCTTCTTTTTCCACTATTTCACCTGATAATCTTATTAACTCTCATGGATTCAATAATCATCTTCTATGCTAATGATTTTCAAATCTATTTATCCATCCCAAACTTGTATGTTGACCTGTACTCTTAAAACTCCAACTGTCTATTAGAAAGCTCAAATTAGATATCCAATATGTATCTTAAATGTATCATTTTCAAAAATGAACTCATTATCCTTCCAAATTTTTCTCTTTTCCTCACTTCCCTATCACTGCTGAGGATACCACCATCTTCTTAATCATTCAGGCTCACAACATAGCTGTCATCATCAATTCTTCTCTCCCACTTCCCATATACAATGTGATGTCCTGTCAGTTTTATCTTTGTAACATATTTCCTATGGACTCCCTTTTCTTGTCTTATACCCAAGACACATAAGGAACTGAAGCAATTTATGTCAAAAATGCTATTTCCCAATAAATAAATGGTCAAAGGTTATGAACAATTACAAAGAAACACAAGACATCATCAACTATATGAAAAAGTGACTATATGACTAATAATTAACTACATGAAAAAGTGTCTAAAAATGACCAAATGATTAATAATAATTAAAGAAATGCAAATTAAAGCAACTCAAGTTTTACTTCACATTTCTCAAGTTGGCAAAGATGACAAAAGAAGAAAATGACAAATGTTGAGAGGCTACAAGAAAAAACCATAAGTATTCTGTCGATAAAACTATGAATTGGTTTAGCAATTCTGGAAAACAATTTGAGACTGTGCCCAAAAGTTACTAAACTGTGAAGGATCTTTGACCCAGCTGTACCAGAACCATGCTTATACCCCCAAAGAGATTACATATCCAAAAAAAAATATTTACAGAAGCTCTTTTTGTGGTGGCAAAGAACTGGAAAATAAGGAGGTAACCACCAATTGGGTAATGGTCTAACAAATTTCTCTATTTTTGTATAATGGAATATTACTGTGTCATAAGAAATATCCTTTCCTCTATCTGTTTCCCATTTTTCAATACAAAGAGTTGGATCTTTTTTTATATAAAACTTTTTTATTTTAAACTTAAATACAAGATGGGGGGTGGTGGTGAAACCTTTGCCACGTACATAGCTGACCATACAATAGGATTCAATATAAAACAATAAATTACCATGTCAAGAAAACCTGTATAATGTTACACATTGTTTTCAAAGCTTTTCTTTGCTTCCTAGGTGTTTGTCTTTTGTTTTTTTGCTGTGTACTTTTTACATTTATTTTTTCTTCTCCCTCCCCCCAATACCCTAAAAGTGGCTGCAGTTAAGTATGGATATTATAAATATGTATATTTATATACATATATACATATGTATATTTATATACACACATACATTCTCACATATATGAGGCTGTCCTATGCTTATTTCCTGCTATCATCTTTTTCCTCTAAAAGTAGGCATTATTTTCCTTCATAAGTTTAAGTCTTTCTCTTCAACAATGAAATGCTTCAAACCAGTTCCAATTGTTCGGTGAAGAGAGCCATATACACCCAGAGAGAGGGATGTGAAATGTGGACCACAACATAACATTTTCATGTTCTCTATTGAGGTTTTCTTGCATTGTGTTTCCTTTATCGGATTATTCTTTCTTGTAGATACGATTTCTCCTGCACAAAAAAAATGATGCAATAACTATACATATATTCGATTTCTTTAGTATTCTAACATAATTATCATGTAGTGGATATCCTGCCATCTAGGGGAGGGGTGGAGAGTAGGGGGGAAAATTTGTAACAGAAAGCTTTGTAAGGGTTAATGTTTAGGAATTACCCATACATATATTTTGCAAATAAAAAGTATTAATAAAATAAAAAAAGAAAAAAATAAGTTTAAGTCTTTCCATGTTTTTCTATATCAACAATATTCCAACCCAATTACATCCTATCTGAGAGATTGTCTATAAAAATTTCCCTCCCCCTATTCTTGGATTCTTCTTCTATTCTTGGCTACATAGCTTTTACTAATATAAGAAAGTTTTAATATAAAATAATTGAAATTAATTTTTATACCTCAATAAAGCTGTCACCTCATAATATAGTTTATGATGGATGCAATACTGCTTATTTTACTTTTATTTACATCTTTTTGCCTTGATTTCTTTAAAGTTCCTGATCTTTTGTTCTTCCAAATGAACTTTATTATTTTCTCTGACTTAGGAAAATAATTTTTAGTAATTTAATTGAGATGACATTGAATAAATAGATTGGTTAGGTAAAAACTGTCATTTAAAAGAATTATATTGGGTTTACCTTTCCCTGAATGGTAAATATTACTTAAAATAGTTAGATCTGAGTTCATTTGTATAAAACATGTTTTATGTTTCTGTTTATATAGTTTCTTTGTTTTTGGCAGATATTTGGTTAGGTATTTTATACTGGCTAGGTATTTTAAATAGTCTAAAACAATACTGAATGATATTGCTGACATAATGTAGTTTCTCTATTTTTCACTTTTGATTAAATTTATTTTAACTTTAACTTTGATAATTTGTCTGCTTTTTTACATAATAAATTCTATTCCTGCCCTTTATTTTATCTTATATGTGTCTATTTCTCTTTTTTATGATGTTTCCTGAGAGCAGCATGTAGTTGAATTCAAAATTTTAATCTGCTATCCATTTCTATTTTATGGGTAACTTTGTCCTATTCTCATTCTAATCTACATTAAGCTATATTTGTATGAGATAATTTCTCCTTATCTCTCCCTACAGTTTTATTATTTTAAAATCACTTTAACATACTCAGCTCAGCCCACACCTTTCTTTCAAACTACCCAAATAATGATGACAATTACAAGAGTACTGATATTTTCACATATACAAAGTAAACAACTTGACCTTAATGTGTCCCTTCTAATTGTTCTTTAATGTTTGTCTTATATTTTTCTTGAATATTATATGTTGAATTTTCCTTAAATTCTGGGAATTTTGTCACAAAAATCTGTAAATCTTTGAGTTTGTTAAATACCTATTTTTTTTTCCTTCAGGATTGTGCTTAATTTTGGGGGGTAAGTTACCCTTGGTTATAACTCCAGCTTTTTTGCTCTACAAAATATAATATTCCAAGACCTATAGACCTTTACCATAGTAATTGTTAGGTCTTAGGTAAATTTTCCTCTGGGGATCTCTTTCAGGTAGTGAATGACAGATTTTTTTTTCTATTCCTAGTTTGCTTTCCTGTTCTAGAACTAGAATTTTCCTTGATAATTTCTTATAATATTGAATCAAAAAAATTTTTAGTATAATTTTCAGGTAGTCTAATTATTCTTCTGTTATTTCTCCTCAATCTGTTCTCCAGATTGGTTGCTTTTCAGATGAAATGTTTCATTTTTTCTTCTATTTTTTTCATTCTTTTGATTTTGTTTTGTTATTTCTTGGTGTTTTAGAATGTTATTAGCTTCCCCTTGCCCAATTCTAGTTTTCAAGGAAGTAGTTTATTCCTTAAGCTTTTGAAGTTAGTTGACTTTCTTTTCATAACTTTCTTGATTTTCTTGGATTGCTCTTATTTTTTTCTAATTTTTCCTTGATCTTTCTTAATTGAGTTTTAAAGTCCATTTTTTGTTTTACTATTTTTTTATTAAAACTTTTTATTTTCAAAACATATGTGGGATAATTTTTCAATATTGACCCTTGCAAAAACTTGTGTTCCAAATTTTCCCCTCTTTTCCCCCACCCCTTTCCTAGATGGTAAGTAATCCAATATATATGTTTAAACATGGTAAAAATATATTAAATCTGTTTTATATATATGTATATACATACATATATATTTAACAATTATCTTGCTGTACAGGAAAAATTAGATCAAAAAAGAAAAAAAATGAGAAAGAAAAAAATGCAATCAAACAAAAACAAAAATGAAAATCCTATGTTGTGATCCATACTCAATTCCCACAGTTCTCTCTCTGGGTATAGATGGCTCTCTTCATCACAAGATCATTAGAACTGGCCTCAATCATCTCATTCTTGAAAAGAGCCACATCCACCAGAATTGATCATTATATAGTCTTGTTGCCATGTATAACGATCTCCTAGTTCTGCTCATTTCTCTCAGCATCAGTTCACAAATCTCTCCAGGCCTCTCTGAAATCATCGTGCTAGTCATTTCTTATAGAACAATAATATTGTATTTTAACATAATTAACATGTAGTGGACTTCCACCTCTAGGGGAGGGGTGGGGACTACGGGGGGAAATTTGTAATGAAAAGCTTTGTAAGGGTCAATGTTGAAGAATTAGCCATACATACATACATTATATATATATATATATATATATATATTGTTTTTTTTGCTTTTTTGCTAAGGCAATTGGGGTTAAGTGACTTGCCCAGAGTCACACAGCTAGGGAATGTTGTGTATGAGGCCAGATTTGAATTCAGGTCTTCCTGACTTCAGGGCTGGTGCTCTATCCACTGTGCCACCTAGCTGCCCCCCATACATATGTTTTGCAAAGAAAAAGCTTTAATTAAAAAAACAAATAATAATATTCCATAACATTCATATGCTATAACTTATTCAGACATTTTCCAATTGATGGGCATCCAGTTTCCAATTTCTTCCTTCTACAAAAAGGGATGCCACAAACATTTTTGCACATGTGGGTCTCTTTCCCTCCTTTAAGATCTCTTTGGGATATAGGCCCAGTAAAAAACACTGCTGGATCAAAGTGTGTGCACATTTTTTCTTTTTTTTATTAAAGCTTTTTATTTGCAAAACATATGTATGAGTAATTTTTCAACATTGGCCCTTGCAAATCTTTCAGTTATAAATTCCCCCCCCAATCCTCACCCCTCTCCTAGATGGCAGGAAGTCTACTATATGTTAATTATGTTAAAATATTTGACAAATCGAATATGTGTATACATATTTTTACAGTTATCTTGCTATGCAAGAAAAGTCGGATCTACAAGAAAAAAAATCTGAGAAGGGAAACGTAATGCAAGCAAACATCAATAGAGAGTATGAAAATGTTATGTTGTGGTCCACATTCATATCTCTCTCTGGGTGTATATGGCTTTCTTCATCACTGAACAAATGGAACTGGTTTGAACCATTTCATTTTTAAAGAGAGCCATGTCCATCAGAATTGATCATCAGATAGTCTTCTTGTTGCCATGTATAATGATCTCCTGGTTCTGCTCATTTCACTCAGCATCAGTTCATGCAAGTCCCTCTAGGCCTCTCTGAAATCATCCTGCTGGTCATTTCTTATAGAACAATAATATTCCATGACATTCATATACCATAATTTATTCAGCCATTCTCCAATTGATGGGCATCCATTCAGTTTCCAGTTTCTAGCCACTACAAAAAGGGCTGCCACAAACATTTTTGCACAAGTGGGTCTTTCCCTCCTTTAAGATCTCTTTGGGATATAAGCCAATAGAAACACTGCTGGGTCAAAGGGTATGCACAGTTTGATAATTTTTTGAGTTTTGTTCTAAATTGCTCTCCGGAATGGTTGGATCCGTTCACAGTTCCACCAACAATGTATCAATGTCCCAGTTTTCCCATATCCCCTCCAACATTCATCATTATCTTTTCCTGTCATCTTAGGCAATCTGAGAGGTGTGTAGTGGTACATCAGAGTTGTCTTAATTTTCATTTCTCTGATCAATAGTGATTTAGAGCATTTTTCATATGACTAGAAATGTTTTTAATTTCTTCATCTGAAAATTTTCTGTTTCCTTTGACCATTTATCAAGTGGAGAATCAATTCTTATACTTTGAACCAATTCTCTCTAAATTTTAAAAATGAAACCTTTATCAGAATCCTTGAATGTAAATTTCCCCCCACAGTTTATTGCTTCCCTTCTAATCTTGTCTGCATTGATTTTGTTTGTTCAAAAACTTTTTAACTTAATATAATCAAAATTATTAATAGTGAATTCCAGTTCTTCTTTGGCTACAAATTCCTTCCTTCTCCACAGATCTGAGAAGTAAACTATCCTTTATTCTTCTAATTTGCTTATAATATCATTCTTTATTCTTAAATCATGAACCCATTTTGACCTTATCTTAGTATACGGTGTTAGTGTGGGTCAGTGCTTAGTTTTTGCCAAACTAATTTCTAATTTTCCCAGTAGTTTTTGTCAAGTAATGAGTTCTTATCCCAAAAGCTGAGGTGTTTGGATTTGTCAAACACTAGATTACTATAGTCATTGATAAAGTCCCTTTTTAAGTTCTTTCAAGAAAGCTTTTCGAGCTTGAGATCATTTGATGGTTCACATTGAAAAAGGAATAGTTTTTTAGCTCCATTATTTTCCTCTAAATATGACCTCAGATCTTCTCTGTCCCCAAAGTAACTATGGTTGGGTTCCTTCCCTTTGTTTACTCGTTTTTATTTATTTATTGAATAAATAGATTGGTTTGGTAAAGTTGTCATTGAAAAATTATATTGGGGGCAGCTAGGTGGCACAGTGGATAGAACACCAGTCCAGAAGTGAGGATAACCTAAGTTCTAATCTGGTCTCAGACACTTAACACTTCCCAACTGTGGGACCCTGGGCAAGTCACTTAACCCCAATAGCCCTAGATGGCAGGTAGTCCAATGCATGTTAACTATGTTAAATCTATGACAAATCCAATATATATATATATATATATATATGTACATATATATATATATACATACACACATATTTATACAGTTATCTTGCTGTACAAGAAAATTCAGATCTACAAGAAAAAAAAAGCTGAGAAGGAAAACAAGATGCAAGCAGACATCAACAGAAAACATGAAAATGCTATATTGCGGTCCACACTCAGATCCCACTGGCCTTTCTCTGGGTATAGATGACTTTCTTCATTACTAAACAATTGGAACTGCTTTGAAACATCTCATTGTTGAAGAGAGCCATCAGAATTTTGATCTGTATTTTCTAACATGTTTTTCATAATTTTAACCTATTCCCATTTTTTAATTTGCAGTCTCTGAATATCAGTGTCAATTTAATTTAGAAGAATTTACAAAGTTTTTCATATAATTTTTATACTTCATCATCTGCATTAGATAATGGTGTATTAACTGTAATTATCTTCTTGGTTGTCATTTTGCAAATACTTATTTTAAGGATTGCAATAAATGACTAAAATAATCTTAAATTGAAGGCAAGAGGGAAAGAACATTGTCTGGAAAGTGGAATGTTCCTATGTATGCTAGCTCAAATATGCTTACTCAGAAAATAAATTTGATTCCAATTACAAGAGAAGAAATCATGAAACCAAAAAAGTTAGTTTTATAGTAATTCAGTATTAAACTTTACTATTTGTAAAGCACCTTTGTTTATCAAACAAATATTGTTTTGTCTATCATTTGCAATTTATTGCTCTAGAACTGTAGTTTTATGGATTTAGGGAACTCCTCTACCAATGCCAACTGGCAATTCTTCTGCAATCTATAGTCTTAAATAATTTCCAGGGATTCTGAGAATTTCAGAATCTTGGCCAGGGTTACAGTATGTGTCAAAAGCAAAATTTAAACCTGTGTGAGGCCAATTCTCAATGCTTCATAATGAGATGCCTTATATTATTTACATATCTTCTACCATAGTCCCATCATGATGCTTCATTATGATTTGAAGGATTCTTTTAAGACCGTGTCAGAGGAGGGCTAGTTCTGATAGGTCCTACTGGAATGGACCCAGTAAGTCATATGTGTAAGGGTTTTATTTTTCTTTCTTTTCTTTTCTTTTCTTTCTTCCTTTCTTTCTTTTTCTTTCTTTCTTTCTTTCTTTCTTTCTTTCTTTCTTTCTTTCTTTCTTTCTTTCTTTCTTTCTTTCTTTCTTCCTTTCTTTCCTTCCTTCCTTCCTTCCTTCCTTCTTTTTTTGCATGGCAATTGTGGTGAAATGACTTACCCAGGATTACACAGCTAGTAGCTGTTAACTGTTTGAGGTAAAGTTTGAACTCAGATTCTCCTGACTCCAAGACCAGTGCTCTATCTACTGTGGCACCTAGCTGCCCCTAATATCTTTAA